>JAQIUQ010001770.1:0-63040 GCA_030378365.1 Hybognathus amarus | reverse complement strand
AACCTCTTAACTATCTTAATTTAATCCTGTGATGCAAACCTGAATTTTCATAATCATTAATCCAGTCTTCAGTGTTACATGATATTATACACAGGAATAAATTACACTACTATATATTCACATGTTATAATATTTGTTTTTTGTTGTTGTTGTTTTGTCAAATAAATGTAAGCTTTATAAGCAGAATAGACTTCTTCCAAAAAATATTAAAAGTAGTAGCGTTTCCAAACTTTTGACGGGTTCTGTTTATGTTTTTATACAAAATAAATAGTAGCTAATAAGATTGACACTTTATTATATCTAGTATTATTGAAGCAAAACAGAGTCCCTATAACAGTGCAATTTGTAGATTTTAAGTACAACACATCAGTTACACCTTTTTAAATTATTCATTGCAGGTGCACACATCCTATTCTACAAATTAGCAAACTCATAGGATCATATTTTTGTTGATAAACAGTAACATTTTGGCCAGTTATGCACATTTATTGGTGTATAATTTTGTGAATCATCTATACTGTTTGGCTATTCTCATGTGGTCACACTTCACATTTCATTCAGTCACATATGCTCAAACCCCCTGTGTCCACTCCTTAAATGTCAGCATACATTTCTTACTTGGTGATTTAAAAAAAAAGAAAAGAAAAGTATTTGTGCAGTGCACCTCCAATGAAGAATTTGAAAAGCTGTAACTGCAGTGTTTTTTTGTGAAAGAGAAAAAAGTTTGAAACTTCTATATATATAAAAAACATTCTCTCTGTGACTTTAAATGTACTGATGTCTGACTACCTACAGATTCCACTGTCAAAGGTGCTCAGTTTTGCTATAATAAAACTTATACAGAACATGATAGTAATCAGCCATCAATGCAAAAGCAGAAGTCGTGTGGTGTACAGGTACATCAGTCCAAGCCAACATCTCATGCCTTGATGCCTTCTGCTGTGGATCCCAGAAAACCTGTAATAAACAAATAGTACAGTTCAAAATCTATCATGCATACATCTCATCTGGTATCACAAATTATCATTCCAGGTTCAATAAAAAATTTGAGTTAGGTTAAATGCTCAATATTAGGGCTGCACAGTATTGAAAACCTTAAATAAAATATTTTGTTTATCTGCTGCTATATATATTGCGATATAAAACAAATTACAAGAGATTATTTATTTAGAGGAGTGAATCTGCATTGAAAATTATAAACAAATTACAAGCATAGATAAATTCAAAAGAAGAAAAATACAATTGAAATAAGTAGTGCATGATGTTTTTTAGGAAAATCTAACTTATCAGGTACGGAAATTGAAATATCGAATGTAAAATAAGTCTTTACTGAGGTACAGCCTCTCCCTACTCTTACAAAATGACAAACAACCAGCCTGAAAAACACATGTTGTATGAAGACTGTTTAAAACACCCCTCCTAATCCTCACAGAATTTGCAAGACAATGTCTATAATAGTGTGTGTAATTTCTTCAGTACCGTCAGCAGAACCGATAACATCTGAGCTTATCGATACTGCAGTCTTTCTTAATTTGGCCCCAGGGCCCGTTTAATTTTTAATACTGGGTTTCGGAACCTATCCCTATGTATGGGTGAGTTCATATGGATGAAGGCCTGTTGTGTTCGGTCTCTTGGTTTGTGATAGTGGCAGCTATTGTGAAACTCACCTTCGTCATGTACTGAGTGTGGATGGCATCAAGATCTTGTCCTGAAGAATCACAGGGTCAAATGATTGATATCTCATCTGGTAACAAGAGCATAGCCATACCTTTAAAAACTCTAATGATATCTTTACCCCCTGATAATGTATTGCAGATATACATAAACATTTTAAAGGCTAAGAGTATGAGCCATGAGTAAACTGGACAGATATCTGTGAAAAATAACTTGCGTGCCTAATGTTGTCGAACCCCTGAATTCAGCATTTGAAAGTAAAAAGAATTTCAGTATTTATCAGTAAAAACTACATAAAAAATACCTTTGAGTTGGACAGTATGGTGTCTGTCTCATTGGCCAACATAATTAAAAACACACTTAGAAAAAAAAAATAATATATATATATATATATATATATATATATATATATATCCAATGACCATTATCCTGTTATAATAATAGTTAAATTAATTATTATAACTATGACCATTATAACATTATATTTGCCGCCTATTGTTTAGCTGATTATTTAGCCTACAGGTTTCTCAAGGACAATGTCACTGAAAAGAAACAAACAAACTGGGGTTAATGAATTTAAAGTGTGAGACTTAATTCAAAAGCATAAATCCTAAGTTACAGACCCACAACAATTGAACAGTATGTATGAAGTTTAGCTTACTAGTCGAGTTCATAGCCGTGGAGATTGTCTTGGACAGGGGGTGCAGCAGGACATCTTTGATGATCTTCTAGAAAATAACATGCAATGTGTCACAGAGCCAACAATGTTACCTGGAATTTACAATAGAACAAAGAGTTTATTACAAGGAAGCAAGCTAGAGCAGAGATGAAATGCAGAAAAGATAAAGAATATAAAAAATATTAAGGTAATATACCAGTACGTTACAATGAATTATTTCAGGTTAAATAAATTAGCTTACTTCCAATCACCCACTTACAAATTACCAACAGGTTAAATAAATTAGCTTACTTCCAATCACCCACTGACAAATTACCAGCAAAACAAAACTATCAAAAACTGTTATCAACACAAAAATGTCGTTAAAACCCCAAACTTATGAAAAACAAGAGCTCAATTGTAACGTAAACTTAACTTAGCTGCTAGCTGCTAGCTCTTCTGAAAACGGAGATGCTAGCGAACTTTTTCGAAGACACAAAACCATTTCTATAAAGTAAATATTCAACAGGAGTGTATCAATTACACGTAAGAAATATGTCAGGAAGGTTTATATGTATTATTTGTGTGATTTTGGTAACTAAACTTACCTGAAAGCAGAGAAAATAACAGTGAGAGACGCTAGTTTTGCCGTCTATCAGTTGATGAGGTTTCCTCGTTTCCATGGTTTCCATCTGCTCGCGCGCGCTCCTGTCTTTGAATCAGATAGCTGAATGCGACTCTAATGTTTACGCGCACGTACGCCCATTGAAACCATAGAACACGTCAAAAGGCACGCAGTAATTAAATAAACATCTATAATTATAACATAACAATTAAAAAAATGTCCTTAATTTTAAATAATGAATTTAAAACTCATTGTGTAGCTCAAGGACCCATTCACTTGACAATTATGCTTTGTTTTATACCATTTTGTTATTATTTTTATTGTAAAGCAATTTCAGGACATCTAGCCTATATATATATATATATATATATATATATATATATATATATATATATATATATATATATATATATATATATATATATATGCTAGATGTCCTGAATATATATATTACATTAAAAGAGAATGCACTTTAGATTTAAATTAAAGATGGTAATGAAATTACGGGCCCTGACGTTGCAGTTTCGTTGCCAGTAAGTCATAAAATTACCAAGTTATTACGGTTAGAGTACGTATCTGCGACGTGGTTGGTTATTTTATTACCTTAGGAGGACGTACTGGCAACGTTGTGGTTTGGTCATATGATGGTAATGAAATTACGGGCATGCGACGTTGTAGTTACGTTGCCAGTAAGTCATAAAATTACCAAGTGATTACGATTAGAGTACGTATCTGCGACGTTGTTGGTTATCTTATAACCTTAGGAGGACGTACTGCCGACGTCTGGTGGGTTGGTAATATGATGGTAATGAAATTACGAGCATGCGACGTTGTAGTTACGTTGTCAATTGGTAAGTCATGAAGTGACCAAAAAGTACGAATAAATTACGTAACTGTTACGTCGTGTGCTAGCTGGGCTAGTCTTCATTTCCCTAACATCATAAGAGCAGATTATACAGATGATCATCAACTCCTTGCCTTCTAGAGCATCAGCAGCTTCATCTTGCTTCATCTCTCTCAGGTAATGTAGTGTGAGATCAAGAGCTGCTGATTTGATATTGGATCTGTTCTCATTAAAGTCCTTCACAAAGTGTTGTGTGTTCTCATGTTGTAATATTTTCTTTAACTTCTCCAGCTCATTCTTCAGAAATGTGATTATTTTGCTCTCAAGATCCTACAAACAAAAGTAAGACAAAAGGCAAAATAACACAATTTAAGCCAAATTGTACATCTATTTTCGGTCAATACTTTATTTATTGAATAATTATAATAAATGTACATAAAAAATCCAGTTAAAAAGAATAACATGCTGACCAAGTTGAGCTAAAATGTGTTTAAAAGGAGATGAAGAAAAAATCGGTAACACTTTATTTTACGGTGTTCCTGATTCAGTGTAATTACTTAATTACTTAGTAGACATTGTAATATACATGTAACAAAATGTAATTAAGTTATGGAAACAGCCTGTACTTACAGATTGTAGTTACACTCATGTAATAAGCAGTTACTGTTACACATGTAACAGGCAGAGTCGGTTACAAGCGTTTACCAACTTGGTACAATGTAACAAGTACTTAAATATGTTACTAAGGTAAAAAGCCTGCAGATACACATGGTCATTTTGTACCTTCTAAAATAAAGTGTATCAATGTTGTACTTAAGTGCACTTCATGTGTATCTACATATAGGGCTGGGCGATATGGATGAAAACTTTATCACGATATCAGTGTTTCATATCGGTCGATATCGATAATTATTGAATTTTTTATGACCCATTTAAAATAAGGACCAGGAGAAAAAATCTATTACAATTAAACATTTTTATTTTAAACTTAACCTTCCTCTGATTATAATCCCAAGACAGAAATGTCAACACAACCATGGAAAACTCAAATAATTAAAAACAAGGCTGAATCCAGCTTCTTATTCGCAGCTTCTTATTGGTGGAACGGATAGCGTCAATAAGAAGCTGCGAATAAGAAGCTGGATTCAGCCTCGTAATGTACACAGAAGTCACGGTTCGGTTCAGACATCACGGTTCGGTACTATTTTGGTACAATGGAGTGGAAAGCAAAACAGAAATATAGAAGGCATTTTTATAAATGTCTTAAGCCTTGTATTTTTTAAATAAGTTTTATTAATAAAGACATATAACTGGTTTATCTATAGTGCACTGATAATAGTTTTATGTAATTAGTTTATTAAATTAATAAAAAGACCTTGTGATATGTTTTGTTTATTGTACCTGAATTAATTTAAAACTAATTAGCTATATTTCAGATCAATATATTTGTTTTCCTTAATTTGAATTAACCCGTTATTCTCATCAGAATTATAAATAGATTTCTGTATAAAAAAATACTACCAACACATTTTATTCTCTTTTTTAATGTGTAACTTAAAAATAAACAGATTAGTGCTCTGTTTTGAGGACAAGAAATGGAAACCAATGCAGTTTGATGATAACTGTCAGAGACTATTTTTGTGACTGTCCAAAAGATGGAACACAGACTGTTTTAAAAAGGGGTTGGATATAATTTTCTTTTAAAACAGTGTGTGTGTGCGACAGTTGTAGGTCACAGTTTGACAAGAAGTACCGTGCGACAAAAAGCACAGTATTGTGTTTTATTGCGAGTATAGGCCTACACACAGGGTGGCCGCGGTCATTAAAAAGTCTTAAATCAATTTTCCTAAAAATAAGGCCTTAAAAAGTATTAAATTGTCTTAAATTCAGATTGGATAGGTCTTAAATATGTTTGTCATGTCACCGCAAAGATGCAGGCAAAGGCAATCGTTCTGCCAGCCAGGTCGAATATTTTCTACAAGGTAACGTAACCTGTGTGTGTGTGTGTTTGAGACACGCGGGTGCGATCGAACAGTCATGAAAAACATCCGTCATTTTGTTCATACAGGACAGCATTCAGTCTGCAAAGTGTTTACTTATATTTTGTGTAGGCCTATACTCGCATTAAAACATTAGTTTTAAAAGCAAAACATATTTATCCTACCCCTATTTATTTGTGTGTTGTAACATCTGTCAGAGTTTGAGTTCTGTCCAGATGACGAATAGGAAAGACAGTGCTAAAAAAAATATTTTAATGACGGTCGGGACGGCGGGTGAGCGGCGGTTGAACATCACGATGACAAGAAAACGTTGTGCTTTTGTAAAATAATAAAACAATCATGCGCGCTTTCATGATCATGAACTGGAGCGCGAGAACTGAAACAATAGCCTTTATAGACTAAAGCTTTAAATGTCCACTTTAAAAAGAACAAATTCGAATCGTAAACTAATACCTTCTGATTATGTAATCCGTATGAAAGATGCAGTTCTCTCTAAAGGTGTATCCGGAGTCGGAGATTATGTTTTTCGCTCGTTATTTTTTCAGACGCATTTATAATAGCCTAACTCACATAGGCTACAGCACTGCGGGAAAAATATTAGAAATATCCAGGTTCTAATTTGGATTTAGAAAATTAGTAAAATCAATTTTCCCATATTAATTTGTGAATATTTTAAATGTTTTAAAGGGACAAAAAGTCATAGCCTAAACAAATAGGCCTATCTGAAAATTCGTTGAGATGTAAAGCGCAGTGTGGTCAAACTAAAATGTTGGTGGTCAACTTTGCATTTTAAAAATACAACAGTTCATTTTTCGTTTTGCAGACGACCGTATGGACATAATACGAGATATGGTTCTTTATTAAATTCATTTAAAAAAAAGAAACAATAATTACAGGAATAGCCTCTCTAAACCTCAAAGAAATGCCATCAAGACATCGACGCAGAAATAAGGGAGAAACAAGGAACTTCGTGTCTTTCCCTGCCATTAATGCTTGGATAACACAGACGTCTCCTTCCATTAATTATAATAGCCTAATGTCGAGTGCGGTGCATGGCTGTGAAATAGGTTATGATTTTTGGAATGATTTATCAAGGGAGGAAAAAAAAGACGTTTAGTCGCATAACATCGGTTAATGAAAACACCGTCATTTCGTAATAGGCCTATTATTAAAACTATTTAGTTTTGCGCAAATCTGTAATGGAAACGCGTCTCTCTCTCTCTCTCTCTCATTCCCGCAATCAGACACAGGTGTTCATCATCTGCACTTGTCTTGACCTCACCGCGCAGCTCCGTCCCTTTTCTCCCGCTACAGACTTCGCAAAATTACGCCTCCCTCGCCACAGTCAGGTTTGCCGAAGTGCGTTTAATTTATTTATTTTTGTCCCTGCGTGTCGATCGGAGACGGAGTTCACTGCTGATATTCTGAGAGCTTTAGTCTCGCGGCTGTCATCATCAGCGCCTTGTATCGCCCAATCAGCGGATGGCGGGCGGGTGCGGTTTTGAAAATTGGTCAAAAAACTTGATGCGGATGGATGGCGGACGGATGATGAGTTTTGTGATGCGGTTGCGGATGAAAGTAATAGCCCATCCGCGCATCTCCTCAGTGCACAAACGAACTGGTAGTTCCACGAGTCATTTTATAGTTGCTTTATTTCAGTAAGCACACTCTTCACATACATGTTGAAAGAGCGGTTGTTAACAGGTTAAAGAAAACACTCTGTAAAACGCTACAAATCAAAGTGGAAGTAAACGCATTATAATAAAACAAACCCGCGATAGATTGGTCATCTTCCTCTTTGCGCAAGCATTCTCATCTCACTGAGCGTGCGCGCGTCACATAACAACATCACGCTTACAATAACGAACGCCATAGAAGAAGTTGTCTTAAAGGCATATCAACATGTCATGAACACTACTGAACACTAGATGGCCGTTACAGAGTTCCATCTTTTGGACATTCATCGTATCGCATTGGTTTTCATTTCTTGTCCCCAAAACAGGGCACGAATCTGTTTATTTTTAAGTGTTTGTAGTATTATTTTATACAGAAATCAATTATTCACAATAGGCTATGTGCACAAGCGTAGTTTCGAACTTCCGCTTTTGTCAGAAGTCGGCATATCAGTTTCCGGTTTACGACTGTTCATCCGCATCCGCTGTAAACAAACAATATAAGTGCTGCTGTTGTACGAAAATAAGAGTAGTTAAAAACACATCTAAGTTTCTAAGAACTGTAGGTGGATCTATCAACTAACGTCCGTTTCACACATACCCCGTTTGCAGTGTGTGTTGCGGTGCAGGAGCAACGGGTGCTGCAGTGCTTTTACATAATGCGTTTGCAGTAAATCTCTGATCGCGGCTGTGCCACACACGCATACTTACTATTTTTACTATTTTTTTTGCGCGTCGCCCTAAAATATCTATTTTGTGCAGCCACTGCGCACGAAGGTTGGTGTTTTTCGGGAAGCAGTGGAAGCTCAAATGGCTGTTAGCGACTTGAAGCAGAGTGGCACACAGCAGTGCTCCACGCACCATGTTAACAGGTTAGGGCTTTCACTTTTCACACCGCTCGAGATGCGGCACATATGCTATAATATAACAGCAGTGCAGCGATCGTTACTGCACCGAATCTATTTCTGCTGTGCTGCATTAAAGTGACATGTTTCGTGGTCAAAATGCACAAAGATTGACCTGAAAATGTAGTAATTTCACCATAAATGCATTTCATTAAATAAAATGTAGTAATCTCACCAAAAATGCATTTAATATACCGGTATTACTATTTTTCACAGTCATCGGAAGACTGTGAAGACCGGGGTAAATCAAGAAAAACATAATGAACAACGCTCGTATCATTCGTGAAAGGAGGTGGAAAAACAAGTTTTGTGACATGCAGGATCTATTGTAGGCTATTTAAATGCAAAAGAAAAGGCATGTGAGTCGGCTGTTTTTGTCAATTTGAAGTTTTAATATAAAATATTTGCCATTTTAATAAAGTAAATTTGACCACTTGCTTGAGCAACTTAATATGAGTAAAGCATGGAATAATAGCCCTTACATATGTGCATATGTCCATTAAACAGAGTGTAGAAAGAGAATCGTAATGCTGACAATTTTTTTGAAACAAAAGTTGCAGCAAAACTTCTGGATTTTAAATAAAAATAGTAAGTATGCGTGTGTGGCACAGCCGCAATCAGAGATTCACTGCAAACGCATTATGTAAAAGCACTGCAGCACCCGTTGCTCCTGCACCGCAACACACACTGCAAACGGGGTATGTGTGAAACGGACGTTAGTTGATAGATCCACCTACAGTTCTTAGAAACTTAGATGTGTTTAACTACTCTTATTTTCGTACAACAGCAGCACTTATATTGTTTGTTTACAGCGGATGCGGATGAACAGTCGATTAAACCGGAAACTGATATGCCGACTTCTGACAAAAGCGGAAGTTCGAAACTACGCTTGTGCACATAGCCAATTCTTATGATGAGAATAAAGTTAGGGTTATTTAAAATTAAGGAAAATAAATATATTAATCTGAAATATAGCAAATTAATATTAATTTTTTAATTAAAAGGTACAATGACCAAACATATATCAGTCTTTTTTTAAATCTTTTTATTAGTTTAATTAACAAACTAATTATATGAAACTTCATCAGTACAATATAAATAAACTGGTTCTATGCCTTTATTAGTAAATTAAATCTAAGCCTTTATTAATATACTTTATTATTTAAAACATACAAGGCTTAAGACATTTATAAAATTGCCTTCTATATTTCTTTTCACTCCACTGTACTTCGACCGCACGTGCGCAGTTGACAATTGGTTATGGTCATTTCACCGTATTTTTTATTCAACAGACAATGTGTTTACTTGGAAAGATTACTGTATATTTCGTTTAATTTATATTTCCATCGTAGTTTGGTCTAAAATTTAATTTAGAAGTGGTATTAAAAAGTCTTAAAAAGTCTTAAATTTAAATTGTTTATACCTGTAGCCACCCTGTACACAATTATAAGTAAACACTTTGCAGACTGAATGATGTCCTGTATTAACAAAATGACAGCGTATGTTTTTATGTCTCCACTGTTTGATCGCACTCGCGTTGTGTGTCTGTCTCTCTATCTCTCACACACACACACAAAGTTAGATCACGCACGTGCTTACTCTCTCTCGCGCGCACACACACATACTCCAGCCGACTCCAGCATTACAATCTTGACATCGCAGCCTGTTCATTATGCTGTGTTCACATCAAACGCGAATAGAGCGAATTTATCCAATAATGTCTTACAATTCTAGCCTGCACGGCATGCAGATGAAGGGCACTCATTTTCTGTTTATCAATCGCCGGTTACTGAAGAGGAATCCAGCAGCACGAGTGACGAGACATCGAAATGGCGCAATCAAACTGACAACGTTACATGATTGCCTGTTAGCGCGTCACTCCCCACGTCGCTAGGTTACCAGAGAGTGCGTGCCTTTGTTAATGCAACCAAACTTGCTTCGCAACCTGTGATTTCTTCCGTCGAAGAAAAATTATATATCGAACGTTATATCGAACACATTTTTTATTGATATCGATCACGTGTCTATCGCGATACATATCGTTATCATTTTATCGCCCAGCCATATCTACATACCTTATCCATCCAATTAACCCTCTAGTTTACAGCTTAAATACATGCTGTACCTACTTAATTATATTTAATTTACAAAATATTACACAGGGATAAGCTACAGTAAATAAAGTGAATCAAGATTGTACTTAAGTGTAATTCATGTGTATCTACAAACCTTATCTAAATAGACTTTAGTTTGAATTAGGCCTAACTCCCTCATTCACAGCTTAAGTGCATGCGGTAGCTTCCTAATTACATTGCAATTACATAATATTACACAGGGAAAAGCTACGTTAAATAAAGTGCATCAAGATTGTACTTAAGTGCACTTCATGTGAATCTACATACCTTATACACATAAAGTACACTTAAGCAGATACAATCTTGATACACTATTTTAGAAGGTACAAAATGACCATGTACAACTGCAGACTTTTTTCATAGTAACATATTAAGGTAATTGTTACATTGAGTAGTACAAAGTACTTTCTTATATAATTACATTGTGCCAAGTCGGTAACACGTATGTAACTGACTCGGCCTATTACATATGTGTAACAGTAGCTGCCTATTACATGAGTGTAATTACAATCTGTAAGTAGAGATAGTTCCATAACTTAGTTACATGCTAATTACATTTTGTTACATGTTATTGCAATGTCTACTACTAAGTAACTAATTAAGTAATTACACTGTATCACGGACACTGTAAAATAAAGTGTTACCAAAGAATGTGATTTAATTTCTTTATTCAATAACATATTTGTTTATTAGAAATATTAAATATTTATAAAAATGTGTTTTCCTACCTGGAAGATCCCAAGAAGATTGTCTTTGAAATTCTCGTGTTTCCTGTGAGTCTGACGGTCTGAGTCTAATGTCTCATATTGAAGCCTGTAATCACATTAGTAAAATAAAATACTAACTGATATTTTTCAGAAAGAGAAATAAGCATTAGCTGTAAATACTCTGACAAATATTTGATCTAAACATGTTATATGATTGGTATTCACTGATACAACTTAATGCATGACAAAAAAATTAGTAACACAAAATACCTTTTATTAGATGATGGTGTTTTCTCACTGAAGTTTGGTAGTCTCCACCTTTAGACCGATCACTCTTCAGAGACACAGAGCTGGACACATGTGAGCCTGATCTTACACTGATGACACAAAGAACAGAGATAGAGAGAAAACACTTTACTACAAGAGATACTTTGTCTCATTTGCAAAGGTTTAATGTTGCAAATAGTAATTAAAGGGGTGATGAACTGAGAAATCAAATTTTCCTCAAGCTTTTGACATCTAAGAGGTCATCATATTATAAGAATATCCTGTAAGTTTCAGAACTGAAATTGTCCTTGGTAGTCCAATAAATGCTTTTATTGACACCGGGCTCAGCAAATGACTCATTTTTCAAAGTGGGGAATTATGACGTCAAAGAGGATAAAACACCACCCCCGCAGAAGAAGATCAACGCTTACTTCAACACGGCCGGTTTAGCCCCGCCCACCGATTCGCGCATTACACACATAGCTAAATAACATAGATGCCTACCTTGTGATGACAAACCGGATCGAGATACAGAGCAATACAGAATATTGTGCAGTGTCTGGTTGTGGAAGACAGTCGCTGCATAAGCTTCCTCTGGATTCCAATAGGACTGCATGGATAAACTTTATTTTTAATGACGTTCCAGCTGATGAGGTAAAACATCGTCGTCTGTTCGCTTCATTTCACTGAGGATTGTTTTGTAAACAAGACTGGATTTGCAGAGCGATTAAGAGTAAAGAACGGTGCTGTGCCGTCTATATTGGATATGACAGGAATTGTGCAACACACGGACTCTGGGTCGAACATGTATGGGCGAATCATTCCGGTCGCCATTTTACAACATTGGATGTTAACAATTTCCCCCAAGTGCATCGACAGGTAAGTTGAAACTCATTATAATGCAAAACTGTTCTCCACTCACAACAGTGGGCATTTACTTCAAGTCTTCAGTGCGAGACGCCCATAAAAAGCTAGGCTCAAAACTAGGGTAGAAAACATAAGTTGATATATTTTGTTGACCTCAGACAACAAGTTGACCTCAGACAACAATATAATAAAATTTAAAAAGCCAGTTCATGACCCCTTTAAATGCAGTATAGCTGTGCATATGTTCATTTATAACTACGGTTGGATGGATGAACATGTTTAGTTGCATGATCTATTTTCCATAGTGAATTTATTCCTCCTTGTGTCTGCCTGTGTAACTGTGTTACTGGAGTGAGTTTCATAAATCCCCTTACACAGTCAAGTTCAATCACATACACCATTGTGGACAAATAATACAACCCTATAATTAGGGCTGCACGATGCATCATTTTATCATCGATATCGCGATGTGTGCATTCATGATAGTCACATTGCAAGGATGTGCGATGTCACTTATAGGGATCGTAGTTGATCCGTGATTTGTGATCAGTAGGCTATGTGCCAGCAGCTCCCCGGCCCGTAACGCTTGTGATTCACGGATTAATTGCAAAGTTTAACCATCATAGTGTGAGAGTTTATCAATTTGCAAGTCCTGTCAGTTTAAACATCAAGCGCAAGAAGACTGTTTTCTGTCAGCCTTACTAAAGCTGTCCTGCCAAAGCTTGACCGATGAGTGACGTAGATGACGATGAGTGACTTCTGCACTCGTTTAACTGAGAGAGTGAAGAAGTGATATCTTTTAGACTACATGACGGTAAAAGGTCAGAAGACCAAAGTTTTTTTTTCTTCTGAACTACCACTGGTTGTGAATTGTGCTATAATAACGTTGCCTTATCTTCTCTGAAAAGCGCTCCACACATTCAGATGACATAAACCACACTTTCAATAATAATAAAAAAAAATCTATCTAGTGATGAAATGTTTTCTGTGTTGAGACAAAACTTGTGCGATGTCCTAAACTGCCTGAATAATCACACGTGTGCTGTGGTCCGTTAATGACATGTCCAATTTGCAAACTAATGACTCCTTTGAACCGATTTACTTCAATGAATGGTTAAAACAACTAATCTATTCAAAACTGACCTCAAGAGTCATTAATAGAAAACACTTTACAATAAGGTTCCATTTATTAAAGTCAAGTTAACTACATTAATTAACATTCTATTAATATTAGTTTCTATGCGGATTTACAACAATGGAAACAACTATGGAAAAATAAAATATTGCAATGCCATTTGTTACCAATATTCGTGCAGCACTACATATAATGTAATGTAAACACACAAAATACCTTTTATTAGATGGTGTTTTCTCACTGAAGTTTGGTGGAAATCCTTCTTTAGACCAATCACTCTTCAGAGACACAGAGCTGGACACATGTGAGCCTGATCTTACACTGATGACACAAAGAACAGAAAGAGAGAGAAACACTTTAGTAAAATCAACTGTGTCTGAAACACATCTGTGTCTTTATCTAATCCTCAACAGAAACACACACTCAGTCACACAATTTACAGTTTTATAATTAACCATCATTTTATTTACTGGCTCACATTAGTTTAACAATTTCTTTAACCCTCTGGGACAAATAACGCGTCCCGCGTTTTGATTGTTTTTTTTTTCACACTGCTGCAACATAACATAGCTGCAACTGCGACTTTAAATACTCCGTCATTAATGGTCATATAAATAAAATCAATACATGATTATAAACTATAGAGGGTCTTCTTTTTTGTGGGCACACTCTTATTAATATCAAAACCTTGTGTTTTTGTAAAATAGATAAATTAAACAAGGTGCAGCTTTCAGCTCACTCTGTCTCCGCAAAAATCTTTCCTGAAACGCGTCTAAAAAATCAGCTGTAACTCATTAAACACTTGTCTAGTGATCGACCGATGTATCGGTTTACCGATATTTTTCCTGATATTTAAGCATTTTTGCATAATCGGGAATCGGTTTTGTAATATCGAATTCGCGGATAGACGGCGCCATCTTGTGGCCGTTTTGAGAATTCCGCCATTGCAGCACGCGTCTGAGGAGATTAGTCAACAACAACTCTGTGCACGGGTAAAGTAAATGTTCTACTTGCTTTACTTTAATTATTCAACTTTATTTAGCATAATGGACATGCAGAAATGAGATTTGAGACACGAATGCCTGATATAGTTTATTTATGCTGCTTGGTTCTAAAAATTGAGACGAACTCATGGAGTCACGTACAGATGCAATCCGCCTAATCCGTAATGCCCTGCCCCAATAAAGATGTAACTTTACATGAATTAAAAAAAAACAGACGTGAATGAGTGCCTGTTGAAAACAAAAGTGCTGAATTTAATTCTCTATCTGTTGTATTTGCTCACCATTAGTCTCAAAAAGTTTGTTCATATTGCTGAGCACTCACTGATGATCAGGAATGCCCAGGCCACTGAATGAAACTTTTACACCCTAGATTATATTATCATTTACTATAGCAATTATTTCGCTAACACACACATCTAAATATACCGCTTTGTGGAAATTAATTATTCATTATCTGCACGCGCGCGATCGCGTTTGAATAGCCTGATCTGTTATAGTTCTGTGTAAATGCATAGATAAACAGCACTTTGTCAGAAAGCTTTTTATGGTCTAGCTTTCTGATCATGAAGCGGTCAACCTATAAATGGCTCGTGAGCCACACCTGCTCTTTGGGGAAAAAAATCATGTGGCTCGCGAGGTTACAATTCCCTTGTAGCACAGTCTACCGAAGTTAAACGTTTATGATAATTGAATTCTTAGCAACCGACAAAAGTGTGTATTCAGTGCTGGTCGCGCTCGCAAGTGTTACGAGTCATCAGAGAAATCAACTCGTCTCTGTGATAACCTACAGCTCCTGCACTGGGGTTCAGCAGCTGCAGTTTGTTTAAGGTAGGCCTAATGGCGAAAAGCAGCAAAAATGTGAAAGAAGGACTTTAATACTTTTACTTTTGCCGCCGGCGGATACCCTTTATGACATGATAAATGTGTCGTATTTTTAATAATCCACGCAGATTTCAGTTGACGATTCTGTTTTAAGTTATTAATAACAAAAATTGAAGGAATGAAAAGAGCAGGATGTGCTTTATAATGAAAAGAAATATTAAAAGCGCGATAAGTCACGAAAGAGAACGGAATTACTGGCAGGATGCTGTGCGCTAGATAGGGCGAACTATCTAGATGGGGCGAACTATCCAACATGGAAAAACAGAGTAACGTTAGGCCTTTGTCTTCAGTTGTGCACCAAAACGGCCAAATAAATACAGAAATATATCAAAATGCCAAGTCGAGTAGGCCTATTCAAGTAAACACTGTAACTACTGCGTTCTCTCTCACTCAACTCACTCTCTCTCACTTACGCAGACACAAAGGATTTATGCTCATCAGTTGCTAACTCAACCTCACAGTGAAAGCCCTTCACAATTAATATTGAAACTTTGCTAAATAATTGTTTGATTTTAGCCTAATACTGTTGAAATTTTATTGAAAAAAGCATGTCTTTAATAATAGTATTATATGATTATTTTCCTGTGGCTCTTTTGGAAAAATGCATTAACCAAAATGAAAAAAATGGCTCTTTGGTCAAAAAAGATTCCCGACCCATGATATGACTCCCCTGTCAATTATTTTGTCCATATGAAAACATTAGACTTTTAACATTTATTTTGCCTATTGTCAACATTGTTGCTGCTGATGCTTATAAATTATATGTATAATTTAGAAATAAATTATATAATGTAATAATATCAATGTTTTTATTGTAATTTGAATATTTAATTTAACATGAAAGAGGGAGTGATTGTTATAAATAAAATGTTTGTTCAATTCATTTGTGTTGTAATAATTGTGTATAGAAGTATAAGAAGTAGAACAGTAAATACAAATCGGTTCTGCATATCGGTTATCGGGCACATAAACATGCAAATAATCGATATCGGTATCGGTTGTAAAAAATCAATATCGGTCGATCACTATACTTGTCACAGAGACACGAAAGATCTCTCTTTATAAAGCTGAGATTCTCTTCTTTTAAATGAAGACATTTATATAATAAACAACTATTCTCAGTTGATGTAATCTGTATGAAAAGGAAGAGATGCCAGTCTTTTCCCTTTCTCCTCATTACAGCGAATGAGGTGCTAATGTGACCGCGCCCACTGAGACCGCGTGCTATTCAAATTCTAATGTTGAGGCAAGCCATGAAAACGCCCACATTGATAAAAACATACAGTTTATTATGGATCTAACGTCGCCCTAATCTTTTGCTGCGCAGTGAGGAGATGCTGGGAAAAACATTACCTCAGTTACCAGTTTCATTTTGAGGAGCACGGATTCAGCTGATGCAGTAAGTCATTATTCAAGTGCTTTGTTCTAATCGCGTTATTGAATATCGTCAGTAAACTCCACAAAGACTGTTTAAATATCAAATGTGTGTCTGATAGGAAGGAATAGACGAATTCACAGACGCTCGCGCCGTGCGTTAATTCATTTAGCTCCTACATAATATTTGTAAGAGATAACATTAGTTATGTAAAACCAAAACGAGTGTTTAAATATGATTCAGGTATATGAACGAACGTATGAACGAACGTTCATTTAGTTAGACAGTTTCTGCTCATATTATTTTCTTTTCAAGATGTTTTAAACTCTAACTTTGAACCAAACATTTCTACAAAACGGCCCATTTGACCAGGATTTGTTTCCAGGTATGACTAAAAATGGGTTTTGACTTTCATTTATACTTTGATTTTATATGTATATGAAGAATTTAGATGCAAAAGCCTCTGTGCCATTTGAAATTTTCTTCTATGCGTGTCTTTGTCTCTCAGGTGAGAATCACCTAATTATATTCATGATGGGGCTGGCCTGTTCACGTCCATTCACATATTGCCTTGGCAAACAAAAAAAATGTTTTTCACAATATACCAATTCACAGTGTTATGTGAATGATTAGGAGGATGATTTTCAGATCATTGTGAAGAAAAAAACCCTAGGCAACAACATCAATTAGTCAAAAGTCTTGTGGACGCATATTTAGTATGTGTTTTGTGGCCTTGTTTCAGAAACTTTCATTTTTAGTTTTTACAATAACCACGCATAAACAATATTCTCTCAAAAATACAAACATGTACAAACATGTTGCACATAAGTTATTGTTGCCCTGTTTCTGCTAAATATAGTGTAATTTCACCTGTGCCATTAATATGTTTATAAGCAGCTTAAAAAAACACAGATGTCAGGGCATGTCAGAACATCTCAAGGAGGCCAAATAGCCCTTGTCCCCAGAGGGTTAATATACATGATTGAGATTAAACACGTTAAAAAATACTTTCATTTAAGAGAACATGTCAAGTGTTTATTGACAGAAATAGAGAACAGAAATGTATCTGCGACAGTTTTGTTAGCATAATTGAATTAAATAATCATTTTCTAATGTCTATCAATAATTTTATAATCTAAATACTAAAGTCATTTATTTGGATTAATTCAGCATCTAGAAGGTTATTGACAAATTATTAAAGGGTAACTAAACCCTAAACCAACTTTTTTGGTTAATGATCTGTAAGAATGGGGCTTTTTTAATGCTGATCATTGATTCGAGCATTGAACTTTTTTGACATTTGGGTATAAAGTGTTTTATTTCTACAATATATGGTGTAAAAACATCTTAGTGCTGCCCTCTTCAGGTTGAACGGTAGCTACTGGCAGTTGAATTTTACTATTGGATGTTTGCAGTTCTTCGTGGACGTACCCAGATTTTCCAGTTTAAAAATCATCTTGTTTCGTCAAAACCACTGCGAGTCAAGAGTGGGAAATACGAGTATTGAAAACGATCAGGATAGAGTGTTTTAGCATCTATTTAGGATAGCATTTACATATGTTATGGTCTTTAGTATTTTTTCCACCAGGTGGCGGTGTTTCAGATTCTGGAGGAGCATCAGGAACAGGTGTGGAAAATCTCCAGTGATCGGGTGTGGAGGATTGCTGGATGATTACGTGTTGTCAGGAGATGGGATTAAAAAGGACTGACGGAGTTGGACTGTTGGCTTCTTTTCCTCTTCAGTTCCAGAATGATTTATTTTTCTTGATTTTTTTTATTTATGTTACTGTCTAGTCTATGTTTTGTTCATTAAATATTATTTGTTAAATTGAGTTCCATGTTTAATCAGGTGGACGTAACACATAGTTATTTAGATTATTTTGTGTAGCCTAGTTAGTTAGTAGCATAGTACAGTTAGGATAGCTTCAAGCGCGCAGTTATTGACATCAACTCGACAGAACTCATCAGATGCCGGTCGCGATGCAGGAGTTATGACCGCAGTTTGAGCCAGCGGCTCGAATGGATATGGCCCTGTGTCCACAGACAATTCACCCTCCTCCACTTCAGGTGAAGGTGAGGGAGACTTCAAATGACCGCTCTGTTGCAAAGCTACTTGCGTCACTCCCAGTCGCTCTCCATTTTAGAGTGTGACCGACGCTGTCACTGCGGGTCTCAGGTGCACGCCCCCCGCTCAGCCCCGCCCTCAGCTCGACCCCTCTATCTCCGCTGGGCTCTGCCCATTTTTCAGCATTTTTCAAATACTGCCAGTGGGTGGAGTCAGGCTCTGACCAGGCGTTTAGTTACCCTTTAACTGTGATATTTTCTATAGAGCAAACAAGGCTTTATAGACAAAGCTAGAGTTAATTTAGGAAGTTTAAAATTGAAATTGTGCAAAGTATTTGCAAATATAAAACAATGCTTAAAGTTGTGTTATTGACAGGGAAACACAAAGTCCAGTGGAGTTTAAAGTGAGAGTGTGAAAACAGACGCAGTCTCACCTGTGTTTCTCTGAGAGACTCATCTGAGAGAGAGAGTCCTTTCCTCTTTCCTCTGACATACTGCAGCTAAACTGACCCTGAAAACTGATCAGAAAACACTCAATCCTTCAGCATCACCTGCAAATCACAACATTTACACACATCAACAACATCTTATTGAAGAATAAAGAGTTATCATCAACAACAAGAACAGAAAAACAATGTATCAAATAAAGTTACAAACAAATATTTTGCCATGTAAAATAACCGAATGGTCTTAATAATTTCTGATTGTTTAATGAGTTTAACTGACTCTAAATATTAATTCATTGGGGAACAGAAATGTACACTGTGCTGGGAAAACTGAACCCAATAAAATATGTTCTCTATTACAGTCAGTGGTGGATCTAGAAAATTTTACATGGGGGGGCAAAGGGGTGGCAAGAGGTCTTGGCAGGGTGGCAGGGGTAGACGGTATATGGCAATCCCTATATGTGAATTGCTTTAACAAGACAAACATAAAAACACTTTTAAACTATAGTAGATATTGTTTAATCGTGCCCTTACACACTACAAAGGTTTTTAATTCACACCAGGAATAAGCCCAGTGCAGTGTTCAAACAAAATTGTGCATTTAAAAAAAAAGTAAAAGCATAAAAAGCTAAATGAAAAGTTATTTTAAAAATTAAAATATTTGTGTCCAAGATGCAGAGGACAGGTATAAAACAGCTGACAAGACTCCAGTTCTTATTATAATTAAGAAGGTATAATTACAGTCCACAAATTACCCTCCTGGTCTCTACAGTTTACTGCCTTTCATTTCTCTCACGCTCTTCCTCCTGTGTACTACTTTTTGATTTTTTTTGCAAAAAAAATATTTTTCTTTTCATGGTTAGGCTCCAGCTACTTTCTTCAACTACTCTTGCCTGCAGAAGTCAATATGTGAAATCTCTGGTTATCCTTCTATTACATTACTCTGTAGGGCCAAGTAGCTACTAAGTAGCTTATATCAAATATAAAATCAGAATTAGGCCCTCAAAAGTACGATTCATCTTGGAGAATAATAATAATAATAAACAGAGCAATTCCAAGAGGGTCCTCTCACCATTGATGCTCGGGCCCTAAATATCTATCACATGCACACACCAGTTACTGTATGTTTAGACTACTTAATCCTATTGTATTTGTTATTTCCCCAGTTATAACCTGGTTTCATTGAGTGATATCTGAGAGGAATTGGATTTATAGAACTGCTTAGCTCAGGGGTCGGGTACCTTTTTTGACCAAAGAGACATTTTTTTAAAAAAATGTATGGTTAGGCCTAATGCATTTTTTCCAAAGAGTCTCAGTAAAAGTAGTATATAATAATATTATTAAAGGCATGCTTTTTTTCAATAAAATTTCAACAGTTTTAGGGTAATTATTAGGTCCATAGACAACTAAAAACAAAAAAATATTTAGCAAACAAAGTTTCAATATTAATCGTGAAGGGCTTTCACACAGTGAGGTTATCAACTGAGCATAGTTTCTCATACTCACAGTACTTACAGTACTTACATCTACTGTGTTTACGTGAATACTCGACTTGGCATTTTTATACATTTATGTATTCATTTGGCCATTTAGGTGCGCAACCGAAAAGCTAATCAAATGATCGTTCTCCTAACTGCTGATGTGTGCGACCATCAGTTAACGTTATGGATACAAACAATATTTTATGTTTTATTAAGCTGTTCTTGTCTTTACTAAAATCGAAATTAGATAATCAAAGGGAAGAGTGCTCTTAAAAATCCTGAGGGAGCGATTTGACCGATGATTTTGGCTAACGTAATAGACTCGCTGTTTTTGCTGTGATGCTGAATCGTCTTTAGCATACAATACATTCATTACAAATGTAACTAAGTTAAACGTGTGTTTAAACTACACCTGGGGAAACTCACTTCACCTTCAGAAGCTCTGGGGCAGCTCAGTCTCTCCAGTCGGGCTGCAGGGCCACTCCACCGCCCCACAGCAAAGCAAACTCGCTGTGTCTGTGTGTGGGTGTGTGAGAGCCAGACTGAGAGAACGCCGCTCTGCTGCACGTTGAATCAGGGGGAGGGGCTAATAATAGGCTACATTTAAAATGAAAAATTAAATTGTTCACTTTTGGTAAATGTATTGTTTATTTCACTATTTTGAGAAGCGTGTGGAGTGGCATGTTGTTTTTACAAGTAAATTTTTTCGGATCATCAAAGTTAGGGGGCAGCTGGGGGGGCAAGGCTCTAGAGTGGGGGGGCACCTGCCCCCCCTTGCCCCTGTAGAAACTCGCCCCTGATTACAGTATAATAATCATATTTACCCAATCTGTATTATTGTTGAATCGTTTGCCATTCAATCATTACTTCAAGTTCACAATAACTGATTAGTAAAAGTATCCTGAATTATAATAGACATACTGTAATACTACAAATCATAATTGCTATGAAGTGAAATATTGAGTTTAATAACAGCAGATTGTTGTTGATTGACGTTAGGCTTCATCTGTCTGTCTACTGTAAATGTCTGCTTCAAAAATACTTTCGATTTCACATCACAAAAACAACAGCCTAACGCGGAAGAGGAAATGGGAGAACTCTTTTAGAAACATATTCGTGTTGAATAAACGTTTCTCAATAAAACTTTTTGTGTTTTACGTCAAAAGATTGTAATTTCTGGCAGATTCTTCTTCTTTTCGGAGTAGCAGAAGAACAGCCTTCTGTAACTTCACATTTAAATCTCGCTTAATATACAAAATGCAGTTCCTAATAAAAAAATACTGTAATGGAGAATGTATTAAACTTACTTGCAGTCTTGTCCGCTAAGAAGAGAATTTATCAGTATTTTAAACTCAGTAACGCTTGTTGTCAGTCCGCGCGCGTCGTTCTCAGAATCTCTTGCTGGTCTCGATGGATTGTGGATTAAACACATAAATGTCCGCGAGTGTTATTAGATTTGGTAGGCATTGTGCTAAATTGACATCTGTAGACATGTTTTCTGAATCATAGATGAAATCAAATCCAGTGAGCGACAGGTTTAGCTGTGGACATGTGGTGTTCTTCTTCTTCTTGTTTTTCCGGCAGGCTAGACGCAACTATGGCGTATTGCTGCCCTCCTCTGTTCTCTAATCGCTATTTACAATTTTAATGCTGCGTATCTATATATTTTTATATACTCCAATATTTCTCAAATACTCCATCAATTTTTTTAATTTTTCCCAACTGTCCAAATTCAATAAAGAACATAAATTAAAAACAGTTTCTCCTGTTGCTCCCAGTTCCCTGAACAATTTCCTCCTTTGCTGAGAGTACCTCCTGCACTGTATTAATACATGCACCACTGTTTCCTTTTTCTCCACATTCACACTGTCCATCAGGATGTTTACCAATCAGAGCCAGCCCACCCCTCAGCCCACAATGCCCAAACCTCAATCTAGATAACACTACTGCATCTCTTCTCTGACATCTATAATTACATCTGTCTTTCTCTACCATTTTTTGTACTGAATAATACGCCCTCCCATTCCTTTCACAATCCCATGACCTTTGCCACATTTCTTTTATCGACCTATTTATTATTTCTGTGTAATCTGGTAACCCATACTGCAACTCAAATTGAACTCTTTCCTCCTGCACTGCTTTCTTTGCCACCTCATCTGCCTCCTCATTACCCTCCACACCCATGTGTGCCGGAACCCACAAAAATCCCACCTCATTCCCTGCTTTATAAATTCTATACAGCACCTTACTGCCCATAGAACTGCCATCAACTCTGCAGTAAAAACTGACAAATGATCTGGAATCCTACATCCTTTTTTATATCCTAATTCAGGTATACTTATACCAAAGGCCACTTTCCCACTCTCAGGATCCTTTGACCCATCAGTATAAATTTGTAGGTGGCCTCCCCATATTTGACATTGTCGGGATTTTATCTCCTCCACTACAACCTCTGACATCTTTCTTTTGCTTGTTTTCAAAAAATATAAATCAACATTGGGATCTGGAATCAGACCACAAAGGTACTTCTGACCGACATACTGGTGGACATACATTCAAATTCTCAATACCAATTTCCCCTGCCATGGATTTGATTGTTTCTATGAAGTTTGTTTTAACCAGTCTTGTTGTTCCCATAAACTCCCAATGCTGATTCAACAGGTTTTTTGTTGGTAATTTTCCAGTCTGTCCTTTAATTTTCATTAAATACTTCAAACCAAGTTTACGTCTTCTTATTTCCAGTGGCATCTCCCCTGTTTCTATTAATAGCGCAGGTATTGGAGTTGTATGAAATGCCCCACTACACACTCTAAGAGCTTTTGCTTGAACTATATCAAGCTTTCTAATTACTGAAGGGGCTGCTGCCCCATAAACCACACAGCCATAATCAATAGTCGATCTTATCATTGCTCTATAAATCATCATCATAGTTTCACCTTCAGCTCCCCAATCTGACCCAGCCACACACCTTCAGGACGTTAATTATTTTACCACATTTAAGAGAAACCATCTCAATATGTTTTTTCCATGTCAATCTTTCATCTAACCACATTCCTAAAAATTTAAAGTGTTTAACTTTTTCAATATTCGTATTATTTATTTGTAACATCTGTGTTGGCATTTTCTTCTTACATCCAAATACCATATACTTAGTTTTTTCTGTTGATATTTTGAATCCCCAATCATCAGCCCATTCAGATACTCTCTTTAAAGCAGTTTGCATTTGACCATATATATAAGAAAGATTCCTCCCACGCTTCCAGAGGGCTCCATCATCTGCAAATAATGAAAACCGAAATTCTTTTCCCACTCTACTAAACATACCATTGACTAATATATTAAAAAGAACTGGGCTTATAACGCTACCTTGAGGTGTTCCATTCTCTATCTCAAGTTCCTCTGATAATTCACTTCCCACCCTTACCTGAATTGTCCTATTACTTAAAAAATTCTTAATCCAGTTAAACATTCTTCCTCGGATTCCCGCATCATGGAGTGCAATAAGCAACCCCTCCCTCCAAAGCATATCGTACGCTTTTTCAATGTCCAAAAACACTGCAACAATAGCTTCTTTATTTGCTATAGCTTTTTTGATGTCAATATCTATGTCTAAAACAGCATCCATCGTTGACCGCCCCTGCCTGAATCCGCTCTGATACTCCGCAAAATACCCATTTTTCTCAAGTTTATCCACAAGTCTATCAGTTACCATGCGCTCCATAATCTTACACAAAACAGAGGTTAATGCAATTGGTCTGTAAGAAGTAGGATTATCTGATTTTTTTCCTGGTTTCACAACTGGAATGATTACAGCGTGTTTCCACTCTTTAGGAATAATTCCACTTTTCCATACTTTATTAATTAGTTCAAGAACTTTTTCTTCAAACAATTCTCCTGAATTTTTAAACAATTGATATCCCAACCCATCCCTGCCAGGTGAGCTATCTTTCCCCTGAGTAATAGCTTTTTCCAGCTCTTTTATTGAGAAATTTACATTAACATCATCAGAGTTATCATAATTAATTAACAATTTTTCCATATTATCTCTTGATATTTGATATCTCCTTTTCCTATTTAAGTCATCCACATTTTTGGAGCTATGAACTTTTTGGAATTGCTTGACCAACATATTTGCTTTTGCTTTACTATTTACAGCTTCTTCCCCATCACAGTGGAGGACAGGGATTACCGTCTGTCGAAAAACACTCGTCATTCTATGAACTAGATTCCAGATCTTTTTTAAGGGCGTGTCCGGTCCTAACTTACTGCAAAAAGTCTTCCAACTGTGCTTCTTTGCGTCCTTGATTACACGTCTGGCCTTAGCTCTAAGCCTCTTATATTCAATTGCATACTCCTCTAATAAGTGTTTCTTTAAGTTTTTATATGCCCTATTCCTATCTCTAACTGCAGAATCACATTCTTTAGTCCACCATGGTACCATTGCTCCTCTTACTGGTATTTTTTTCTTTGATATATTCTGAACTGCTGCTGACCACATCATTTTGCTAAGGGAACTATTCCACTCATCTATTCCTTTTCCACTTTCTATTTGTGATAGTCCCATATTCAGTTGTTCCTCAAACTTGCTCCAGTTAGCTCTTTTATAATTAAGTCTCAGGGGACAATGCACTGGCTCCTCAATCAAACACCTACCAAATGTACTAATTATTGGCACATGATCACTTCCCATTAAGCAAGTATCCATTGTCTCCCACCTACTAATCAATGCTAACTCTGCCGACACAATTGTAATATCTATAGATGATGTCATCATTGAGCGACCTGCACTAAACCAAGTTGGTCGACCATCATTTAACACAACTAAATTATTTTTGTCAATAAAATCTTCTACTATTTCACCATTTCTGTCTCTCTTCTCACCTCCCCACATTTCATTATGAGCGTTAAAATCCCCAACCCAAATCCCCTGACCATTAATCTTATCTACAATTTCCTGAAAGTAACTCTCCTCTAACTTGATACACGGATTATACACATTTACTACATAAATTTTCCCTCGGTCCGTCCAAATTTCTGTAATGACACACTCTAAAACCGTTTTAATTTCTATTCTTCTATATTGAACTCCATTTTTAATAAAAGTGGCACAACCCCCTCCTGATGTATCTTCCCTATCTTTCCTTTCACACTTATACCCTGGTATAATAAAATCTAATCTTGACTTTAACCAAGTTTCCTCGATACAAATAATTTCTGGTTTTTTTCCAAGACTGTCTATAAAGTGTTTAAACTCTTGCCCATTCGCAATAAGGCTTCTTGCATTCCATTGCATTATGCAAAACATAATACAAAGGACACTAATCACCATCATATTCTTCATGTCTGCTGTCCATTTCTTCTTCCTCATTATCTTCCAACTCTGTCTGTTGACTTCCATTTATTCTTTGATCTGCACTGTCCTGAGTATAAGTAAATTCCCATAATTCCTTTGGATTGATCCCCTTGAATCCTAGAAGTTTTTCTGCAGCAGAAGCAATTTCACGAGCCACATCTGACTTTTTATTTGCCACCATTTTAACTCTCCACATTGTTTCAACCATGAATGCCAGTAAACCTTTTTTGTTAATCATAACAAAATCATTAGAAGCCTTTCCCTTTGCTAGAACTCTTGCCATGGCCTCCCCTTGATTTTGACTTTCCCCTCCATTTTTCTCCACCCTTCTCACTGCCTCTGCATAAGATATTTTCCTCTCTTTTTTTATTCTCTCCACATTTTCTGCTTTGACATAATTTTGACATCCCCTGAAAGAGGCTGGATGTTCTCCCCCACAATTACAACATTTCACAGGTCCTGTACATTCCTTTCCATCATGTTCCTCACTACATCTTCTACATCTTCTCTTTCCATTACACACAGCTGCCACATGACCATATCTTTGGCACTTGAAGCACCTCAGAGGTGGTCTTTCATACTCCTTTACAGGGTAGCTCATGAATCCCAACATGACCCTCTTTGGAAGCACATTATCTTTAAAGGATAGAAGGATAGGGATGGTTCCTCTACCATTCTCACTCCTACCCATGCGTTTTACAGCTACAACATTTCCTCCTTTCAAGCTAGTCAATATTTCTTGCTCAGTTACATCCACTGGCACATTATACATCACTCCTTTTACCTCTGTATTTGCTTGGGGTTTAAACACCTCCACTCCCTTACCAAGCACAGTTTTAATCTTGAAAGCCTTAGTCTGTTGCATTTCCGACTTACATGTAATCGAAATCATTCCATTCTGCAAAATTGAGGCATGTAAAATATCCCCAATCCCTTTTTTTAGTTCATTCGTTAGTTTAAGGGGACTAACTGTAGAAAATCCAACCCCTCCCTTCACTTTGATCAGAACTTTAAATCCCTCATCACTATTTGGATTTGGTCTTATTGTTTTAATCTGAGGGTTTTCCATATCACTATCCTGAGAATTGTATCCTCGCTCTCTTTTGCGATTTAACTTGTTTACAGTGATCCATTCATCTCCACCCCCAGCCGCTCCCTTGAGCATGGGCTGACTCTGATTTAAACCAATCCCAAATTGTGTGAGATTTTGACTTTGTAGGCTACCAAAGTTCGACTGAAGTTTCTTAGATCCTTTGCAGAAGATTCACCACACTATTACCTACTTCTTTTGTAACTTCTAAATTTGCTGAGACCTGCTCAGGAATATCGTTCCCGGACCTATACAGGCCGTCGGGCAATACCCCTTCAAACAGGACCTCACCAAACCCACAATATCCGATCCAAAGTCACAATTAATCACGTAAACACCAAACAGACCTCAGTTTTGTTGCTTATTGTAGCTTCGTAACGCGCTCTCTACAGTCAAGCGCACACAGATGCGTCATTCCGACCGAAAACGCGCTTCCACCGTGATGTCCTGCTGCCCTCCTCTGTTCTCTAATCGCTATTTACAATTTTAATGCTGCGTATCTATATATTTTTATATACTCCAATATTTCTCAAATACTCCATCAATTTTTTTAATTTTTCCCAACTGTCCAAATTCAATAAAGAACATAAATTAAAAACAGTTTCTCCTGTTGCTCCCAGTTCCCTGAACAATTTCCTCCTTTGCTGAGAGTACCTCCTGCACTGTATTAATACATGCACCACTGTTTCCTTTTCTCCACATTCACACTGTCCATCAGGATGTTTACCAATCAGAGCCAGCCCACCCCTCAGCCCACAATGCCCAAACCTCAATCTAGATAACACTACTGCATCTCTTCTCTGACATCTATAATTACATCTGTCTTTCTCTACCATTTTTTGTACTGAATAATACGCCCTCCCATTCCTTTCACAATCCCATGACCTTTGCCACATTTCTTTTATCGACCTATTTATTATTTCTGTGTAATCTGGTAACCCATACTGCAACTCAAATTGAACTCTTTCCTCCTGCACTGCTTTCTTTGCCACCTCATCTGCCTCCTCATTACCCTCCACACCCATGTGTGCCAGAACCCACAAAAATCCCACCTCATTCCCTGCTTTATAAATTCTATACAGCACCTGCAAAATTTCCACAAGTATGTCAGGTCTAGACTTAGTTTTAGTATTTTTAATTGTAATTAGGGTTGCAGCTGAGTCACTACATATGACAGAATACTCCCTTTTATTATCTTCTACCCACCTTACTGCCCATAGAACTGCCATCAACTCTGCAGTAAAAACTGACAAATGATCTGGAATCCTACATCCTTTTTTATATCCTAATTCAGGTATACTTATACCAAAGGCCACTTTCCCACTCTCAGGATCCTTTGACCCATCAGTATAAATTTGTAGGTGGCCTCCCCATATTTGACATTGTCGGGATTTTATCTCCTCCACTACAACCTCTGACATCTTTCTTTTGCTTGTTTTCAAAAAATATAAATCAACATTGGGATCTGGAATCAGACCACAAAGGTACTTCTGACCGACATACTGGTGGACATACATTCAAATTCTCAATACCAATTTCCCCTGCCATGGATTTGATTGTTTCTATGAAGTTTGTTTTAACCAGTCTTGTTGTTCCCATAAACTCCCAATGCTGATTCAACAGGTTTTTTGTTGGTAATTTTCCAGTCTGTCCTTTAATTTTCATTAAATACTTCAAACCAAGTTTACGTCTTCTTATTTCCAGTGGCATCTCCCCTGTTTCTATTAATAGCGCAGGTATTGGAGTTGTATGAAATGCCCCACTACACACTCTAAGAGCTTTTGCTTGAACTATATCAAGCTTTCTAATTACTGAAGGGGCTGCTGCCCCATAAACCACACAGCCATAATCAATAGTCGATCTTATCATTGCTCTATAAATCATCATCATAGTTTCACCTTCAGCTCCCCAATCTGACCCAGCCACACACCTTAGGACGTTAATTATTTTACCACATTTAAGAGAAACCATCTCAATATGTTTTTTCCATGTCAATCTTTCATCTAACCACATTCCTAAAAATTTAAAGTGTTTAACTTTTTCAATATTCGTATTATTTATTTGTAACATCTGTGTTGGCATTTTCTTCTTACATCCAAATACCATATACTTAGTTTTTTCTGTTGATATTTTGAATCCCCAATCATCAGCCCATTCAGATACTCTCTTTAAAGCAGTTTGCATTTGACCATATATATAAGAAAGATTCCTCCCACGCTTCCAGAGGGCTCCATCATCTGCAAATAATGAAAACCGAAATTCTTTTCCCACTCTACTAAACATACCATTGACTAATATATTAAAAAGAACTGGGCTTATAACGCTACCTTGAGGTGTTCCATTCTCTATCTCAAGTTCCTCTGATAATTCACTTCCCACCCTTACCTGAATTGTCCTATTACTTAAAAAATTCTTAATCCAGTTAAACATTCTTCCTCGGATTCCCGCATCATGGAGTGCAATAAGCAACCCCTCCCTCCAAAGCATATCGTACGCTTTTTCAATGTCCAAAAACACTGCAACAATAGCTTCTTTATTTGCTATAGCTTTTTTGATGTCAATATCTATGTCTAAAACAGCATCCATCGTTGACCGCCCCTGCCTGAATCCGCTCTGATACTCCGCAAAATACCCATTTTTCTCAAGTTTATCCACAAGTCTATCAGTTACCATGCGCTCCATAATCTTACACAAAACAGAGGTTAATGCAATTGGTCTGTAAGAAGTAGGATTATCTGATTTTTTTCCTGGTTTCACAACTGGAATGATTACAGCGTGTTTCCACTCTTTAGGAATAATTCCACTTTTCCATACTTTATTAATTAGTTCAAGAACTTTTTCTTCAAACAATTCTCCTGAATTTTTAAACAATTGATATCCCAACCCATCCCTGCCAGGTGAGCTATCTTTCCCCTGAGTAATAGCTTTTTCCAGCTCTTTTATTGAGAAATTTACATTAACATCATCAGAGTTATCATAATTAATTAACAATTTTTCCATATTATCTCTTTGATATTTGATATCTCCTTTTCCTATTTAAGTCATCCACATTTTTGGAGCTATGAACTTTTTGGAATTGCTTGACCAACATATTTGCTTTTGCTTTACTATTGACAGCTTCTTCCCCATCACAGTGGAGGACAGGGATTACCGTCTGTCGAAAAACACTCGTCATTCTATGAACTAGATTCCAGATCTTTTTTAAGGGCGTGTCCGGTCCTAACTTACTGCAAAAAGTCTTCCAACTGTGCTTCTTTGCGTCCTTGATTACACGTCTGGCCTTAGCTCTAAGCCTCTTATATTCAATTGCATACTCCTCTAATAAGTGTTTCTTTAAGTTTTTATATGCCCTATTCCTATCTCTAACTGCAGAATCACATTCTTTAGTCCACCATGGTACCATTGCTCCTCTTACTGGTATTTTTTTCTTTGATATATTCTGAACTGCTGCTGACCACATCATTTTGCTAAGGGAACTATTCCACTCATCTATTCCTTTTCCACTTTCTATTTGTGATAGTCCCATATTCAGTTGTTCCTCAAACTTGCTCCAGTTAGCTCTTTTATAATTAAGTCTCAGGGGACAATGCACTGGCTCCTCAATCAAACACCTACCAAATGTACTAATTATTGGCACATGATCACTTCCCATTAAGCAAGTATCCATTGTCTCCCACCTACTAATCAATGCTAACTCTGCCGACACAATTGTAATATCTATAGATGATGTCATCATTGAGCGACCTGCACTAAACCAAGTTGGTCGACCATCATTTAACACAACTAAATTATTTTTGTCAATAAAATCTTCTACTATTTCACCATTTCTGTCTCTCTTCTCACCTCCCCACATTTCATTATGAGCGTTAAAATCCCCAACCCAAATCCCCTGACCATTAATCTTATCTACAATTTCCTGAAAGTAACTCTCCTCTAACTTGATACACGGATTATACACATTTACTACATAAATTTTCCCTCGGTCCGTCCAAATTTCTGTAATGACACACTCTAAAACCGTTTTAATTTCTATTCTTCTATATTGAACTCCATTTTTAATAAAAGTGGCACAACCCCCTCCTGATGTATCTTCCCTATCTTTCCTTTCACACTTATACCCTGGTATAATAAAATCTAATCTTGACTTTAACCAAGTTTCCTCGATACAAATAATTTCTGGTTTTTTTCCAAGACTGTCTATAAAGTGTTTAAACTCTTGCCCATTCGCAATAAGGCTTCTTGCATTCCATTGCATTATGCAAAACATAATACAAAGGACACTAATCACCATCATATTCTTCATGTCTGCTGTCCATTTCTTCTTCCTCATTATCTTCCAACTCTGTCTGTTGACTTCCATTTATTCTTTGATCTGCACTGTCCTGAGTATAAGTAAATTCCCATAATTCCTTTGGATTGATCCCCTTGAATCCTAGAAGTTTTTCTGCAGCAGAAGCAATTTCACGAGCCACATCTGACTTTTTATTTGCCACCATTTTAACTCTCCACATTGTTTCAACCATGAATGCCAGTAAACCTTTTTTGTTAATCATAACAAAATCATTAGAAGCCTTTCCCTTTGCTAGAACTCTTGCCATGGCCTCCCCTTGATTTTGACTTTCCCCTCCATTTTTCTCCACCCTTCTCACTGCCTCTGCATAAGATATTTTCCTCTCTTTTTTTATTCTCTCCACATTTTCTGCTTTGACATAATTTTGACATCCCCTGAAAGAGGCTGGATGTTCTCCCCCACAATTACAACATTTCACAGGTCCTGTACATTCCTTTCCATCATGTTCCTCACTACATCTTCTACATCTTCTCTTTCCATTACACACAGCTGCCACATGACCATATCTTTGGCACTTGAAGCACCTCAGAGGTGGTCTTTCATACTCCTTTACAGGGTAGCTCATGAATCCCAACATGACCCTCTTTGGAAGCACATTATCTTTAAAGGATAGAAGGATAGGGATGGTTCCTCTACCATTCTCACTCCTACCCATGCGTTTTACAGCTACAACATTTCCTCCTTTCAAGCTAGTCAATATTTCTTGCTCAGTTACATCCACTGGCACATTATACATCACTCCTTTTACCTCTGTATTTGCTTGGGGTTTAAACACCTCCACTCCCTTACCAAGCACAGTTTTAATCTTGAAAGCCTTAGTCTGTTGCATTTCCGACTTACATGTAATCGAAATCATTCCATTCTGCAAAATTGAGGCATGTAAAATATCCCCAATCCCTTTTTTTAGTTCATTCGTTAGTTTAAGGGGACTAACTGTAGAAAATCCAACCCCTCCCTTCACTTTGATCAGAACTTTAAATCCCTCATCACTATTTGGATTTGGTCTTATTGTTTTAATCTGAGGGTTTTCCATATCACTATCCTGAGAATTGTATCCTCGCTCTCTTTTGCGATTTAACTTGTTTACAGTGATCCATTCATCTCCACCCCCAGCCGCTCCCTTGAGCATGGGCTGACTCTGATTTAAACCAATCCCAAATTGTGTGAGATTTTGACTTTGTAGGCTACCAAAGTTCGACTGAAGTTTCTTAGATCCTTTGCAGAAGATTCACCACACTATTACCTACTTCTTTTGTAACTTCTAAATTTGCTGAGACCTGCTCAGGAATATCGTTCCCGGACCTATACAGGCCGTCGGGCAATACCCCTTCAAACAGGACCTCACCAAACCCACAATATCCGATCCAAAGTCACAATTAATCACGTAAACACCAAACAGACCTCAGTTTTGTTGCTTATTGTAGCTTCGTAAGCTCTCCCTCAACCAGCACCGAAAAACACGGAGTCGCGCTGCGGGTGAACCGTGGCCCTCGCTCTCCCCGTGTCCTAGCCGCCTTCTGCTTCTTGGGTTCAACTTTAGCCTTGTAGATGGAAGAGTGAATTCTCTGTTTGTGCTGTGCCGGATTAGTGGGTGTGGCTTGCGGAGCTGTGCAATGCGGTGCATTCTGGGAAATTGAGTATATTAATACCAAAGCCAGTCTATGGAAAGCCTGTTCACTGAGTAGTATGAAGCTGCAGACTCGGAGACCTGCATCTACAGTCCCCCTGCACCCAGAGTCCCGCATTCTCAGACCCCTCGTTTTCGAGACAGCGCCTCCTATCAAACTGTATCGGATAAACATGTGAAGAACATGTGAAGAACTTAAGCCAAAACGTGAGTAGGCTATCTTCAATTTTATTTAGCGAATCGTAGTAGCCTACTCGTTTGATTTACTTTTTAATAAAACTAATTTAGCTCAACGATACAACATATGAATAGTCCGTTTAATATTTGTAAAGATAGTTTGTAACAAGATTTGAGCCGTGTTTTTTTGCCCTCTTCCCCCTGAAAATATTTTGATAGCTATAGCTGTAGGCTATTCCAGGGTAGCCTACACCATACATTGATGGAGTTGCCCCTACCGAACCCAGCAACATATCATTTTATGATTATGCAAAGCGACTTATAAATGAGTTTTTTTTAATGCAACTGAAGACGAAAAGTAAAGTCACGAACAAATTTTTTCTTTAGGCCTACAGCAAGATGATGTTTAGGTGATCATTAAATAAAGTACAGAATTGTTTTATTATTGGAGTTTTGTCTATTCTGATTTGTTTTGCTTCACATTCAAAATATCAAAAAACAGATTTTGTAATGTTAGCATGGTAATGTTAATTAGACCATTATAGGTTGAAATGAAAGAAAAATTGGAATTTGAATTAAAAAAACAAACATTGTAGCAATCTAATATCACATACTATTTTTCAGAAGATAGTTCAATCTGTAATTGTATCCCTTCCATCAGTAACAATGAGTTTTTTTTGGCACATGCATTAAGCAGAGAACGCAAATATTTATTGGATCATTTATTTGGAGACTGTAATATTGCATATTGTTTTTAATTGCATTTGGATAAGCGTGCGCTGTACTCTGTGTGCGGATGTTATACGATCTTTCGAACAGCAGGAGGCGCTGTGTTCGAAAAACGAGGGGTCTGAGAATGCGGGACTCTCGGTGGGGGACTGTAGATGCAGGCTCCGAGTCTGCAGCTTCATAATATTGTGTTCACTCCCTATTAAGTCCTATTGTAACGAATTTTTGGTTGTAGTTCCACCAAAGTTCCACTGGGGGCAATAGCCGGAGTGCAAAATGAATGGGAGTCTATGGGGCTAAACGGCTAAATTTGTCTCTTTCACCCGATTGTCATTGAGAAATCTCAGATTTGAATGTAGGTTTTGCAAGTCCAACATGGGTTATAGGTCGAAAGTTGAATGAACGAGTACTTCTGTCATTTTGATTTCTTACAGGTTGAGTTGTTGTTGCCCATAACATGCTAGCATTCTGCTAATGGACGCTGATTGGTCAGTGAAGGACTGATTACGACCAGAGACACCGCTTGATGGCATCGCGGCATTTACTGTCTATGATGTTAGAGAAAACTAACTGATGGATCCATTATCTGTGGTAACACGAACTACAGTGCAATGCAAATAATAAAAACAAAGTGAGAAGTAATAGTAGTAGTCAATAAAAAAAAAAAAAAAAAAAAACAGCACAGCAAATTAAATAGTAATGACAAAGGCTATATAAAATATAAGCTATATAAAATAAATGACACAACCCTGTCTATTTTTCAGTTTTATTGATCAGTAAGAGACATTATAACAGTATAAGTAGCCTAAAAGGTATAAGAAGATTTACACAAGACAAGAAATAAAGTAAACCATTCAGACACCGCAGGATACAACATTAAAATAGCCACAATAAAGTTATGAATCTTCATTTTGCCGTCAGCCAAAACGATTTGCCAGGGAACAAATGATACGATTTGAGACATTAGAACCAGCGGCAAATGTCAGAAGCACTAACCGGGGAAAGGCTGATCCAGGCGGGGTGCAGAGCGCTGAGACGCCGGTAATGGCTTGGATGTCACACTCCGAAAACGTCTGATCAAATTTTTAAATAGGTGCTATCTTTATAAATAAACCACAGATTTGAGCTTTAAACAACTACATTGTCGAATGAAAAACTATTAAAACTACATTTCGTGACACAATAAGAGTAGTATTTTTAAATTTCGCGGCTTCTCTCACCAGTGACTGGAGGATTGCCGTAAAGCAGGTCTCTGGTCGTACGAGGTGTATGACGTCATTGACATTTTTAAAAGACTTTTTAAAGCAAATAAGTGACTCTAAAAAATCTAACACCTAGTAATGTGTAATTTATTTGCATCTTCCTTTCGAAAACAACATTTGAATTACTAGACAAAAAATTATATCCTGAGAAAAGTGGATTTTTAGGGGTATTGCTCCATAGACCTCCATTCATTCTGCACTCCGCCTGTGAGTGCCCTCATATGGAACTAGATTGGAACTGCAACAGTTCAGAACCCGGAAGTTTAATGTGAGTGGGAGTTCTCGTCATATTAGACTTTCTCTGTTAATACTTAGGCGCCCCTTGGTTATTTTCTGTGTTTTTTCGTTAAGAGGGCACCAAATTAAAAAATTCTTTTACATTTCGACTACATATATGATCCACTTTCAATAAAGATTAATGTTGCAATGGGTGAAATGCTCCTTTAAATGTGTACACAAAAGAGAAATCATGGCTCTGGATATTTGTTTATTTTTGTAAGGGTCTCTGAGTGTTTGCAAGGTTGATACATTTAAACTATATACTATAACTGTACCTTAATGTAAAATGTGTAGTGTTGCTGTCCTGTGAGGGAAAAAGTAGGCTACTTCACAACATGAATACTAACGCAGTATGAAGTTCCTTACATTCTCCTACTAGTTATTTTAAAAATTTAAATGTTACAAAATGTTGGTCCATTGTCACAATATTAACAAATTGTTGCTAACTACAACTGCGTCCCATATCAAAGTGCGCACCTGACCGGTCTAGCCTGCGGAGGATTGTTCTTGTTGCCTAGAAACTGTGACTGACAGCTGACGATGACGAGCGGGAGTAACAACGTTTGCACTGGACTTTTTATATCCATCTGGTTTAAAATATTCAAATAGGATTGATAGCCTGTATAAATATATTCACCATGGTCCATTTCTGTAGACAATAAAAAGAAAGCCCTACAAAATCAGGAATGGGTATGGGTTCAAGGTACGATTAACATTTGCATCAAGGTATGATTAACATTTGAATATAGGCTATACCTATGTTTTATCATTATTTTTGTATACTCCAGTGCCAGTGCAGATGACTGAAGAGGACCACTGCCCTCAGCAGGTGGAGTAACTGTTACATATCTCACCATCTTTGAGAAGCTGTCTCCTATATCGATGTTAACGCCTTGTATTTATTACTTTTGTTTGTATTGAACTGTCCTATGATTGTCAGTCGCAAGAAACCCAAATTTCTTCACAAAGATGAAAAAAGTGTCTCTCTGTCCATCCAGAAATAGGATGTCCTATATGCGGCTTATTTTTCACCGTCCTGCTTATCGAAGGAACATGCTAGCCATTGTGGCCAAAGTAATGGTTACCTATTTTTTCAAGCTCTGTCTTTTTCTGTGGGGAGAGGGGTGGGGTGTCTTGCTGTGTGCACTAAGGATGTTGTATGTTGTGCTTTAATTATTTTTGTTGAATGACATGAGGATAGCTTATATGGATTGGATTTGTTAAACCTAATTCAAATCTTTTACATGGATTGTAAAAATGTATTATCACTAAATTTCCCATTCCTACCCACACCTCCACCACGACATACTCCAACTCCTTCCCTAATCCCAGAATCCTATATGGTAGCCCCAGTTTAATAAATGTAGCACAACCTCCCCCACCTCCTGTGCTTCTGTCTCAACAGACACCCACATACCCATGTATCACAAAATCCAGATTTGGCCTCAGTCAGGTCTCTTGAATACAAATAACATCTGGCTCCTGCACCATTTCATCAATAACTCATTTAAACTCTTGTCCGTTTGCTACCAGGCTTCTGGCATTCCACTGTATAATTAACACCATGATAAATATTAACCAACCCATACTTCCTGACTAGACTGATGTTTGAGATCATCTCTCACTGTTTCCCATGTCAGTCCTGTTACATCCAAATGCCTTACTGCTGCCATCACTATCAGCTGTATTCTTTCAGTCTTTGACTTTACATCTGCAGTACATCACACCAGCAATAAATGTCACTAACTTTCTAACATCCATTTGTATCATATTTCCCTCATCCTTCTTCGCTTGCCTTGCTATGGAAGAATTAATTGGACTTTAATATTTGTAACCCACAGAAGACAATCTACAAATGTGTACAATGATGTGCAAATACTTCTCTATCTGCAAATGTGTATTTTTACATTTGTGATGTGTAAAATCATATCCACAAAAATACAGGGTGATGTGTACAACACAAAACCGTTTTTACACATTTGCAGATTACTTCCTGTGAATTTGTGGGTCACGTTACATTTGTAAGTTCCATTTTACACATTTGTGTAATTTTGTCCATTGTGTACTGCGGAGATCTGTAAATAAACTGAAGTTGGCTGAAGTTGCCCGCTGTAGCCTGACTGTTGGGTCGAGTCAGACGAATCACAGCCTTCTTGCTTCAGATGAAGCAAGCTTTTTATTAGTTTCTAAATTGCCAGTAGGCTATTTAAAAATAGAATTCCTTATATAGGCTACTAGTTACTAGCTTCTCTTCTTCATTTTTAATTTTACCAGAACTGCCTAAACACAAACTAAAGACAGATGCTCCAACAAAAAAACTAGACTTTAGAATAAAAATATTATACAAATATGAAATTGTGTACACGCAGAACTTAACTAACTAAAAAAAATATACAGAAAATGTTTTTAGTTTGTTGTGTTGGCGTAATTGTAGAACTCTCATATGCTATAAGAGTTCTCTATTTAACCAACACAGCAACTCACACAGTGTTAGTTCCTTTATTTTAAGATTTCCTGTTCTCAATTCCCATCATCCTTACAGATAAGGAAAGGTGCGCATGACATCTGCACACTGAGGCTATGTTTACACGGAAACGATCTGAAAATAAAACGCAAAAGTGGCGTTGTGTTATCACTTTATATTCTGCGTTTAGACGAACGTTATGGGTGGGAATTCCACGTGCATATGGTGATGCAAAAGTGTGTGAAATTCAATGTAGTATGCACTCCAGGCGGCTAGGTGGCAATGTGAAGCACTGCCACACAACAACACCAAGTCCGCGTGCCTGCGTACAACCATCACTGTCTAGCAGACTTTTGCGTTTTTAGCCTTTAGATGGGAACATGACTGTGGAGCATTTTTAAGATTTCCACTCTGGTGGGTGGTTTCACTTTTTTGCGTTTTTAAGCCCCAAAACGCCGTCGCCATGTAAACGAAAGGCACATCCGATAAAATATTTATATGTTTTCACCCGCGAGCGTTCTCGTGTAAACAGGGCCTGAGTGAGGGAGACATGTCTGGCGCTGAACACCTTGTGAAGACCCTCAAGCCCATGAAATTGGCCACCACCATAATGTCTGAGGAAAGCTCTCTCAATCATCGCCCCACTACACACACAGCTCCTGGCTGACTTCACCCCTGCACCAGAGGATGATCCGATGACCCGGGAAATCAAGCATGCCATCCAGGACGATTTGAGGAAGAGATACACAAAAGAAAAGGCACACAAAAGAGAGGCACACACTCCATACAGTATCTTGCCTGGATCCTGCTTTAAAGCTCTCCCATTCCTTTCAGAGGATGAAAAAGTAGAGACATACAGCAGAGTGACTGCAGAGGCTGCATCATCCCTCGAGGTATTCTCTCTTTTGATTAATGATCTGATTAATGGAATGCTTTGTATCAGTTGTGTGCTTTGTATGCTTTGTGTCTTATTTCACTGCTTTCCTGTGTTAGTTTATGCAGTTCAGAAGGTTTGCGACAAAGCCCTGAAGCTGGATGAAGATGGCCCCTTCGACGCCCTCTACCTCAAGACCATCTTCTCTGACTGCACTGCTGGGTCAAACATTTAATGTTGCTATCACCACAGCAGAGCCCAAGTTTCGGCACACCCCAGGGCTGAGGAAGAGGTTCGCATGTACCTGGGGGCCCCTTCACTTCCTCTCACCGATGACCCCCTTGAGAGGTGAAGCACCAACCATCACGTGTATCCTTTCCTAGCTAAGCTGGCCAAACCGATATTTATGTATCCCAGGTACGAGCATTGCTGCAGAGAGAGTGTTCTCCACTGCGGGAGACATCATGTCAGCACAACGGAGCACACTCACGCCACAACATGTGGACCAGCTAGTCTTCCTCCTTCAGAATCTGGTCATTCTAAAATTTTAGTCTTAACTTTTAGAGCACTACATGGACAGACCCCCAATATATCGCCGATATATATTGCGTTCTTCAGGTCAAAACCTCCTTATGGTCCCCAAAACACGCCTTAAAACTTGGGAGACCGCTCATTTTATGCAGTAGCTCCCAAACTGTGGAATGCCCTGCCCTCGTCATTGTGCGTGGACGATTCTGTTGATTCTTTTAAAAAACAGCTAAAGACAGTACTTTTTAGACAAGCTTTCAGTTGACTTGAGTCTTTAATTGTTATTATTTTGTTAAACTTGCTATGTAAAGCACTTTGTGATTTTATCTGTGATAGGTGTTATATAAATACATTTTACTTACTTACTTACTTACTTAGTGTGCTGCATTTTGTCACTGTGTTCTACAGTACAGTATGTAAGCTGAAGCTACAGTAAGTTGTTCAAAAATGTTAATTTTGTCTTCTTAATGATTAAATTGGACAATAGCTGGGATTTCAGTCACGTGATTATGATAGACGCATGGAATTCAGATGGAGGGCTGGGAGTGAAGAGCACAATGGACAGAGAATGGAGGAAAGTCCATACTGTACTAATTTACATGCTATTACAAGAGAAATAAATACACAAAAAATCAAGCATATGTTGGACATGATCCTTCACAGTTATGAAGAGGAGCGATTTTTCAACTGAAATTGAAAATATTTTCCTGCCATCGAGATATCAGCAACTACCTCATTCCTACAGACATACTTTGACTTTACAAAGTTCGGAAACAGTTACACAAACAGTTGCTTAAGTTGTATTAACTCACCTTTGATCACTAACGTTACACACACAGGCATTTTCCCATTCGGACTCCTGCCAGACCGCAGACATAGGTTTGCAAGCTGTTTTCGATCAATTTCTTGCATTTTCCCCCTTATGAACAACAACTTGTGGTACACGATAAAAACTCCTTGTGGTTTGATCGATTCAAGTAACCATAAATGACTCAAAACACAGGCATTTCGAGTTTGTTATAGTGCTTTCTAAATACAACAAATCACTTCCTGCCCTCTATTTGTATTTCACGCCATGACAACGCAGTAGCGTAAAAAAAACTGGAAAAAACTTATTTCTTACCTTGAGAATTTCGACTGCAACCTGCAGTCTTCCTCCACCTGAACAACACATTGTCTTTCTAGAAAGAAAATTGTCCAATTTTTCCAAGTACACCTTTCATTTATTTGTTATTGTTTAGTTAAACTTCACAATGTGATTTATTAATTTCTGTGTTCTACAGAACATAAGCTAGTAGCTACATACAAATAATTCTGAAGGTGATAACTACAAGAACAAAATATGCTTTGAATTGTTACTCAATAAAATATTTAAAGTGTATATGTCAATTTGTAAGTATGATTAACACAAAATAGTTAGGGGAAAAACACGTTTGTCAATTTGATGTATTGTTTTGTATGTTTTCGATACCTAAAGGCAGAATATAAGATGAAAAAGGTCGTTATTTCAGTACTGACTTAAAACTGCCCCTCCCCCAAACAGAATTAGCGTAATGTCATAAGAGGGACGTCTCCCTACAGTAGGTTGCTGAGAAAGTGATCAGTGAGCTGTGTGAGTAATTGTACGAATGATAGAGTGAAGAATTATTTGATTAGGACATTTATTTTCGTTATTTAGTTAGTTATTTAAGTTAGGTAGTTAGTAAGGTATACGCGGGAAACAGGCTTTGCCAACCGCAATTAAACCCTGAAGAAGAAGAAAGAAGAAAAAGAAGAAAGGTATATGCAGCGCGTATATCGCGATGGTGAAATTACTGTGTTTGTGCTGGGTGCAGAAACACCGTTAAAACTGGTCACAGAGTCCACTTAACTCTCAGAATATCAGCAGTGAACTCGTCTCCGAATCGAGACACGCAGGGACAAAAACTAAATAAATTAAATGCACTTTGGCCAACCTGACTGTGGCCGAGGGGGCGTGATTTTGCAAAGTATGTCACGGGAGATAAAGGACGGAGCCGCGGGTGCAGATGATGAACACCTGTGTCTGATTGCAGTCATTTTTCCGATGGAGAGACCGTATATAACCGGCGGGAATAAGAGAGCGAGAGAGAGAGTTGTACTGGGACTTCGCACGCGCTACTGCCAACCGAGACAGAGAAGCAGGTGTTGGATCGCATGTTTTGTTTATGGTGGCGAATGCGCTACTGTGCAGCCTCGTTTCTTTTTTGTTTTTCTGAATAAGCAAGTCCCGCCGACCCTGTCTTCTTTCCACACACACTGAACCTCTTCACACTGACCTGAATCATACAGCGCATCTCTACACGCGTATCTAACAGTAGTTCCGCATCAATTAATTTGCACGCAAGTTTTATTTATTTCAACCCTATTCTCCCGTGTATATTCATGCACCGAACCGTGACGCCCATACGTTTCGGTTCAGTATGAATACATGTACCGTTCCACCTCTAAGTTATGCCTACTTACCCAAGACACCTGACCAACTCCCCACTCTGGTTCTCTTCACACCAAGGGCCCTATTTTAACGATCTGAAACGCAAGTGTCAAAGCGCAGAAGCGCAATTTAACTTTGTGGGCGGATCCCGGCGCTGTTGCTATTTCCCGGCGGGATCAATGCCTCTTGCGCCTGGCGCAAATCTTAAAAGGGGTTGGTCTGGAGTAGCTTCATTACTCATAGGTGTGGTTTGGGCGTAACGGAAATAAACCAATAAGAGCGTCATATCACATTCCCTTTAAGAGCATGATGAACGAGATGCGCTTGTTCCGTGGCAGCAATTCTATTTTGACGGCGCATTTACCAGGCGCGCTCAGCATCGGTTCACAGCCGAGTGGAACAATGTTCTCGTCAGGGCCGTAAAAAGAAAAGAAAGGGACACTGGGGATGGGACAAATCCACCCAAATTAGCTTCGGGTTAAACATGCATATAATAATTTGGGTAAATGTGTAAGCTTTATGCCTGTTTTTCCCATCATCATGGACACAACAATGATTTCCCTCATGTTTATATATTTTTCCTTATAATAATGTATCATTAGCAAAAAGTAAAATGCATCTGTGTTGATGAGAGAATCATCTACAGTGTATCCGCGTTGTTCACACTCTGTATTATGGCCAAGCATGCACGCTTAAAATAGCATCTGAATATACGCGGCAACGCGCCACTGACTTTAGACCAGGTTTTTTCTGGTCATTGGCGCAATCTTTTCTGGAACTGCAAAATAGCACCAGGGATTGTTTGCGCCGACACACGCCTCCTTTTTGCACCAACCCGCCCAGGAAGCACAAGTTCATTTGTTAGTTTACCAACGTGCGTCTGTGGAGGAAAAAAGCCCGCTTTGCGCAGAGTGCAAAATCGGAATGATAAATGCGTCAGTGTATAAAGTCATTTGCGCCGGGATGCAAGATAGAGCCCCAAATATTTATGTTTTTTCGATAGGAATTATTTAAATTTCTGTTTGGTTCCTCATCTGTCTCACACCTGGGAGGCTCAAAATTGTAAGGCTGTGGGTCATCATAGGTTTGAAGGGGATTCTGGATCTCCTCAGACTCAAAACTCTCCATACTTGAATAGAACTTTTTTGTCACGTCTACACTCTTCTGACTTCACAGCCAGCTCCACTGTGTTTTCAAAATATGATCTTGACAGAAATGGCTATAAAGCTTAATGTAGGGCAATTACAGTAATAATTTTAATGATAATTACATTTTCACTCAGACATCTAAACCTTTTTTAATATATCCCAATTTTTTTTTAACCTGACATACACACTTTAAGTAATTCAGCAGCTGACTTTTTTTAAATACTGTAATCACTTTGTATAGTATTTTCATTTACTGTTGTGAAATGGAAAATCAATAATCGCTAATCGAGAATTGTTAATAATTGAAAATCGCCTGTAATCGAATTGGGAATTCAATAATTGTAATCGTAAAAAAAATTTAATCAGGAAATCAGACAGATTAACCACCCCTAGTAGCTATATTTAGCCGGATACTGCAGATCTGGGGCGCCTGCTTCAGCAGAGATACTTGTGAAAAGCACCCGGAGGCATTGTATGGGTCGGTAATATTTAACCTATTTATTTTTTTTTCTATTTAAAGTTTAATGTCATGCGAATTAAAGTGAGATGAGTACTCTGATGGCTTGAAAGCTTCAGCGCTGGAGCTGGTCATTTTACTGCCAAAATGGTGGCCCAAACACCGGTAGTCACGTGGGGTCCGGAGCTCTATAGGTCTATAAAAGTTCTCAGAAGTTTGATTAAGTTCATAATATGCAGACATATTATTGTTAAGACTATTAAATGATGTTTTTTATTAACAAAGTTCGGGAGGAGCACGCGCAGAAAGTTAACACGAGAGGAGAGCATTCAGCAATCAACGAGGAGAGGTATATATATCCCAGCGGTCATTGCGTCAACTCGTTACATTGGCAGTTTGCAGCATTAGGCCCCGCTCTTTTGCCGTCATGTCCGAGTTGGAACTCTTCCCTCTGATGACGATTCCTCCGTCACAGCTGAGCCGCTGTCGCATTTCACCGTTCCAAGGAATAATCCTTCTAACACCAACATCGAGCCTTCATCCAATCTCATAGACTGCCCTAATTGTACCTAACTGCTCGGCCACCTAAACTATGCTATGCGCATTATTCCGCAAAGCTGCCCCTTCATCGCGCATTTTCCTCACCCTTGCGTCTTCCGTTCACGCGCTAGAAGACCAAATCATATTATCTCGGGAATGCAAACGAGTTAAGTTTTGGATAACTTTCCTCGACAAGTGTAATGACATGACATTCTTCTACGATGACTATATCTCCCACCTCCTCGATATTTAGCTGTTGACACACGCAGCTCCCTCGATCAAATTCCCCTCGAATCCACCTTCGGGAGATATTTCGTGTCTCCCTGGCCCCCCCTAGCTGCTGGTCCTCAGCAGTTGCTGGCCCCCACACGCCTCAGTCCTCAGCTTCCTCGGCCCTTTTTGAGCTCTATCCGATCGTATTCGTATATACAAAGGCCGTTCTCGCTCACCTGCGTTAATGTCACTCTTCAGATGCCTCATCTGGATTCCCGCTTGCTAGCAGTTTGTCATAACTGCCAAGCACGTTCCAGGCTTACAAAATCAAATTGCTTACTCTCTTTTCCGTTTCTCTTTTCAGAAATTCAGGACGCCGGCACCAGAAGCGGATCCAATTCCAACCCAAGTTCCGCATTATTCTCAGCTGATCTTCGCATTAACCATCCATTTAATACCTTCCGGACACCCCTATCGATTCCATCCTCTAAAAAAAAAAAAACTCATCCCACTTGCCCGGACTCTAGACAACCAATTACAACGGACATACTCACCAAGTGTATTTCTTCATTCCGTCTCAGATACTATTCCATCAACACCGCCCGCACTCTAGAAGCAATGTTCATCCTAGCTTTCTTCGGTTTTCTTCGTTGCTCTGAATTCGCAATCACTTCAAAATTCGACCCAATATCCACCCTACAATGTCAGATACAGATCGTAGATAACGAAACTTTACGAAAGATATCTTTATTAAACAAAGCAAAAGAGATTGAGAAAAGAAAGGTCACTTCGTTTATGTTTTCGAATCGGTCACTCCCATTCAACCTTACCACTGTCTTTTAAACTAATTTCCGCATAGACGTTCCATGGTCAAATCCCCACTCGATCCACTCTTCGCTGTTGACTCCAACCAACCAGCCACGAGATTCTGGTTCCAAAAACATCTTAAAGCAATTTTGTCTCGCCGTATGCACGTACGCTCAGAAAGTACATTTTTGATTTACATATTTTTCAATCAATTGCAGGTTCCCCCATTCAGCACGCGTGCAGCTCCCTGCTTCATAGACCGGGCTCAGTCCCCCTACAAAAGCCGGTCAAGCCCTCCCGTTCGAATAGCAGTGAGAGCCCGCACAAACTATTCATCGTCGGACGGCCGGGCTCGTGTCGCCGCGTGGGCTCCCCGTTCGTCGAGGTCGCGAGGGTCTTTCCCCGTGTCCCAGCCCCCTTCGAAGCGCCGGTCAGAGCCCCCAACCGAGTTCAGTGGGCGCCCCGCATTCGATTGCTGGCAGGGCTTACCCATCTGATGCTGCGAGCATCCAAGTTCCCGTCGGATGCTGTGAGAGCCCTCCCGGTTCGAAACGATTAAATTCGTTCTCGAATCACGATCACATAAAATCTCACGCCGTATTCGAGCTTACAGTTCAACCGCTGGCGGGGCTTACCCATCTGATGCCGCGAGCATCCAAGCTCCCGTCGGATGCTGTGAGAGCCCTTCCGGTTGTACTGTTAAACTTGAAACCTTTTGACATTGACGAATGGGTGAGTGCTGAAGCAGCTCAGATGAGAAGGTTGTTATTGTCGCGATGGGCGAATCATTGCAGCACCAAATTAGAGTTAATATTAGGGAATTATTTCACAACTTTCATTATATAGGCTACACTAAAAAAACCCCACTGAGGTCAGGACCTCAGGGATCTGAATGATACGACCCTGACTGGGTGTTTTTTATTCACGAGATTGGATTAGCAACTAAATGATGATGCGCATCAGAGGGGATTTAGTAGTGGGTAAGTTATATGCAATGCCGACTGAAAAAGAAGTGTGTATACGCCGTATACCTGCACTACACCACTGATGGTAACATGATATATGATATGAACATATATAGAGACTTTTTTAATATGAATATTACTATTATAATAAAGCAATTAGTTATGAATTATTACAGGTTTATTTTTACTTCTTCAGGGTTAGGAGGTTTTCTAGGCTCGATTGTGGTCTCAGCCTTGATAACTTGCACAAGTAGCCGTGATACACAGCTATGCTGCACGATTAAGTCGTTTTTCACTAATAAGTTTAAGAAACCAAACCGTTTGAAAGTCCATCAAGATTTCAGCAAGATAAGAGTATTTGTGTTTGTGCAGATCACTCACCTTACATCAGTAACCACAGAGCCTGCCAGAAAGCTTGCCTGTGACAAGATGGCCACCGGTGCTGATGTTAGAGACCCGCTGTAAGACATCTAGCCTTTATTATGTATATCTATGCCTAAACTTAGACATAGACTTAGACTTAGACTTCCTTTATTGTCATTGTACAAAAAAAACACACTGTGAATTTTGACAACAAAATGTCGATAAAATGTCGATTACTTGGCTGCCAGTATGACAGAGCTAAAACCTTATTCCTACACAATAAAAATAAATAAATAAATATAAATATATTACCTGTAACTAAGAACTAGCTATATACAGGGTAAGAGCACATTGAGCATATATATACACATTATTGCACTGGGTTCTTACAAATAGAGTAATCAATGAAAATTGCACTGAGTTTAGCAAAAGAGACATTAAGTTGGAGACACTATTAGGCTAAGCTGAGGTGCGTGTCCATGTGGGGTGTTGCATTAAGCAGTCTGATGGCCAGGGGAAGAAACTGTTCAGTAGTCTAGTCGTTCTGCAGAAGATACTGCGGAACCTTCTGCCGGACGCCAAGGGGAAAACATACCATGGTTAGGATGGGTGGGGTCAGAGAGGATCTGATGAGCCCGTGATAGGCAGCGCCTGTCTGCGATGTTCTTTATGCAGAGGAGCTTCGTCCCCGTGATCTTCTCCCCTGTCCTCACCACCCTCTGTAGAGACTTCCAATCAGAGGCCTTGCAGCTCCCAGACCAGATGGAAATGTAGCTGGTCAGCAGGCTCTCGATGGTCCCTCTGTAGAAGGTCTGAAGGATGGGGGGCGGGAGGGATGCTTTCTTCATCCGACGCAGGAAATGCAGGCGCTGCTGACCCTTCTTCACCAGTGAGGAGATGTGGACTGACCAGCTGAGGTTCTCAGTGATGTGCACCCCAAGAACTTGGTGCTGCTAACGACCTCCACAGCTGTGTCGTTGATGAAGAGGGGTGTGTGGGTGGGTCTGAATTTCCTGAAGTCGACGATAATTTCCTTGGTCTTTTTGACGTTCAGGATCAGGTTGTTCCCTCTGCACCAGTCCACCAGATGCTGCACCTCCTCCCTATAAGCCACCTCATTATTGTCCCGGATGAGGCCCACTACTGTGGTATCGTCCGCGTACTTCAGGATGTGGTTGGACCTGTGGTATGGGCGGCAGTCGTGGGTCATCAGGGTGAACAGCAGTGGGCTTAGGACACAGCCTTGGGGGGTGCCGGTGTTCAGTGTGATGACATTGGAGGTGTTGTTCCCCACTCTGACAGTTTGGGTTCTGCCAGTGAGGAAGTCCAGCAGCCAGTTACGCAGAGGGAGTATTTATTCCTAAAGGGCTCAGTTTGCCTACCAGATCCTGGGGTATGATCGTGTTGAATGCTGAGCTGAAGTCCAAGAACAGCATCCGACACGAAGGTGTTCTTCTCCTCCAGGTGCTCCAGGCTCAGGTGGAGAGCAGTGGAGACTCGCATCCTCTGCGCTGCGCTTGGACTGGTATGCAAACTGGAACGGGTCGTGTGATGGGGGAAGCGTTGAGATAATGTGGTCCTTGACAAGTTTTTCGAAGCACTTCATGATGGAGGATGTGAGTGCGACGGGACGGAAGTCGTTAAGGCTGGTAATGGTGGTTGTCTTTGGGACTGGAACGACAATGGCAGACTTGAAGCACCGTGGGACAACGGCCTGGTCCAGGGACATGTTGAAGATGTCCGTGAGCACGTGGGTCAGCTGGTCCGAGCATTCTTTAATCAGCCTACCTGGAATGTTGTCGGGACCTGCAGCTTTCCGTGCATTGACCTTCCTCAGAACTATCCGCACTGCTGATGTTTCTAGTCTGAGCGCTTGTTCGTCAGGGTGTGGTGTCACTTTCCTCGCAGGGTTGGAATTCAGCTCCTCAAATCTCCCAAAGAAGTTGTTGAGCTCATTGAGGAAATCGATGTTGTTCTGGCAGGATGAGGGTGTGGGTTTGAAGTCTGTAACAGACTGAATGCCCTGCCACAGTTTCCTTGTGTCGTTGGAGTCTAAGAAGAGACCTTGAATTTTCCGGCTGTGGGCTCGCTTGGCGTCTCGGATGGCCCGGTTCAGGTTAGCCCTTTTAGACCTGAGAGCCTCCGCATCACCAGATTTAAATGCAGCATTCCGTTCTCTCAACTTCGCTCGCACCTCCTTGGTCATCCAAGGTTTCTGGTTTGCCCGAGTGACTATTGTTTTTGTTGCTGTTTCGTTTTCCATGCACCAACAGATGTAATCGGACACTGTTGCAGCATACTCCTCCACATTGGTGCGCTGGTTGTCTGTTGCAGCCTCCTTGAAAATGCTCCATTCGGTGCACTCAAAACAGTCCTGCAGTGCAGACATCGCTCCCTCAGGCCATACCCGCACCTTCTTCACTGTAGGTTTTTCTCTGATGAGCCGAGGCTGGTATGCAGGAATTAGCATGACAGAGAGATGGTCTGAAGAGCCCAGGTGGGGGCGGGGGGCTGCTCTGTATGCCTTCTTTATATTAGTGTAAACAAGATCCAGCGTGTTCTCTCCTCTTGTAGCAAAGTCCACATGTTGGTAAAAGTTTGGAAGCACAGTCTTCATGTTGACCTGGTTGAAATCGCCAGCAACAATGAAAACGCCTTCCGGCTGTTTGGCTTGCATGTCCGTGATGTTATGGTAGAGAACACTGAGGGCTAGCTTCGTGTTGGCGCTAGGTGGAATGTAAACAGCAACAATGGTTACGCTGGTGAATTCGCGTGGCAGGTAAAAGGGTCGGCATCTCACAGTCAGGAGTTCAATGTCTGCAGAGCAGTGACTGGAAACCCAGGAAGCGTTGTTACACCAGCTGTTCTTAATATAGATGCAAACGCCCCCCCTCTGCTTTTACCTGTGAGAGCCGCTGCTTCTGTCGGCTCTGAATGTTGTTAGCCCGTCCAGGCTAACTGCGCTATCTGGGACCGATGCACTGAGCCATGTTTCAGTGAGGACAATGGCACAGCAGTTTCCTATTTCAAGCTTTGAATGTAATTCCAGCTTGAGGTAGTCCATTTTATTTTCCAGGGAGCGTACATTGGCGAGCAGCAGTGAGGAAGCGGCGATCTGTACGGGTTAGCTTTTAGCTTAGCTGTTAGTCCTCCGCGGCAGCCGTGCTCCTGCTTCCTGTCGCACCGTCTCCGACGTCTCCATGGGCGGCCTCTGATTGTAGGAGGGACCGCTGTTCCACTGGTCGCTCGGTCAGCCTGGCATAGCAGTCCGAGGCTCAGCGAGTGCGGTCCGCGTCTCCGTGCAGAGAAAGTCTTGAAGCCCTAAGTTCCTAAGATTAATTATAGTCTCACGGGTATACACTGTTCCTATACCATGTCGCTGTGTTGTCGGTACGAGAATCGCAGTTTTAACTGCTGAATGTAGCATAAGGTTTGCAATGCTAACCGGAGCCGAAGTAGCCGCAGCCGAGCAGGGCGCCGCCATGGATCTAATAACTCTAATCTAATAACTCTAAACCTGTCGCTCACTGGATTTGATCTGATCTTTGATCCAGGAAACATTTCTACAGATGTCAGTTTAGCACAATCTGTACCAAATCTAATAACTCAATGTTAAAACAATGTTATAACAAAATTATTACTTTCCGAACACATTAAAAAAATAATATAACATAAATGTTATGATGTGGGTGGAGGATGAAGTACACTACACTAAACACACGATTTATTGACAAAAAAGGGGGAAATAAAGCCCACGATGGGGTAAACACAAGGCAGAGGATGACTAAAAGGGACTAAGACTTTGACAGATGACTAGACGCCAACTAACAACACTAACAGGATCTTCACAGAACACTAGGAGATACCAACAGGTAATATTTAGCAATGACTGTTGAAGGGTCCTATTTGTCCATAGAAGAAAAAAGCACAAAGAAAGGTACATGTACATTGTGTAAATATCTCTGTACACGTAAGAATAAGGGAACACATGTATGTCTGTCCTACATGCAAAAGAGGCCACATAGGCTTGTACTTCAAGCTAAGCAAACAAACTCATGGTTATGCAAACAAACACGTCTAAAAATGTTTAAACTCATGGTCATATGAACAGAGTACAAGCAAAAAGCAAATAAAGATGTACACATCAGCATTTTTTTAAAAAACATATGAGCACGTGGTTCGCCACGGTTAAAACAAGAATTATTCTGAGAAAATGATAACTGTGGCGAAATGGGAAGGTGGAGCTGAGGAGAAAAGATAAGAACACAGGTACCAATTGGACAGCCACGATAAGAGAAAAGTATAAGATGTTAAATACAGACCATGCAAACTTCAGATGCTTTGGCCTACATCTCACTTTGTTGAACTGCTCAATAAAGTTATTCTTCTGAGACCTGGAAACCTCAACTCTGCGCAATTTCTTCATGATCCAAGCCTGACTTTGCTGACTTCAGATTGAGACTCCTAATTTGCCACAACATAATTGGCGAGCCAGCCAGGAGCTTTGAGAGGGTGCGGCCGTGGTGACGACGCCTGCCGGAGACCCCACGAAACAAAAGGTCGAACCAAAAACAAGGTAAGCAGCTTTTGCTTAATTTGTTTCGTGTGGTCCCTGACAGAGAAGTTGCCGTGGTTGGTAATTATTATTTAATGTTATTCTAAAAAAAAACCTGCCGAAAAACGAACCTAGAAGGACTAAATTGAGTAAAAATAAATAAAAAGAGAACAAAAGTCGAGGTTTTTGGGTCAAATGAAGAGCGCATGCGCATGAATAAATCTTGTAAAGAGAATATGTGCTAGAGCAGGCAAAAGAGAAATGAGAAGTTGATTTATGTTGAGAGTGTCAATAAGAGACATTGTGGAATTGTTAACTGAATTTTTTTTACAAAGTTTATGAGTGAAGAAGTATAAGAGCATTTATGAGTATGAGATGATAAGAGATAAAAGTGAGATAAGACAAATACAGTGAAAAATTAAGTAGTTGATAAAAGAAAAGGATTTTATATAGAAGATTGAATGTTACAACAACAAAAAGTACAGCAGGTAAAGTAAAAACTGTTATACACATTAGAAAATTTTGTTGCAGCAGATAAAGAGTACTCTCAAAAGTGTGAGTGTGAGTGAGCTGCAGCTGGGGTGAAAGTGTGAGAGATAAGAGTGTGACCAAGAGAAGGAGTCAGAAGGTAGATGAAAAACAAAAAACTAAGAGAAAGGGGGGATAAAGTGTGGAAAAGTGGCTGTTGGAAAGTAAAAAATACTCCAAAAAATTGGCTTTGCCGATTATTGGGGCATTCAGTTGAGTGTGAGCGCTGTGATCCTAGAAGAGAGACACAGCCTCTATTGGGCAGGAAAACAGAGAGAAACCAGCAGGTTGTTTAAAATAAGACAAAAGAAAGAAGTAAAAGAATTACTCCTAACAAAAAAGTAATTACAGATTAAAAGAATAGCACAAATGTGGAATGCACAGGCTGAGAGAGAAAAAGAAAAAGGTAGAAGGTGGGCATGGAGACACAGAGAAAGTGAGAGTTTGAGACAAACAGCTGAGCTAACAAAAGGGATAAAAAATCACTTCTGGCTAGAAAAGAATTCATTAATGTTGAGGGACACAGAGAAGAACTGACAGACCAGATAAGAGACATATTTTTAAGGAACTTGACACAAATAACCAATCTCGACCAGCTCAGAGCGAGACTGGCCATATGTGAATTGGTTCAAAATAATTAAGCAATACATAAGCTTTGAAGCTCTGAGGCCCCACCTGAACAAATTTGAACTCCCAAGGTCTCTCCTCTGGAAAGCGCTACCGCTGACCTCAGAGATAAGGCTTGACCCAGTGTGCATTCCATATTTAAAAAGCAACCTGGGACACGCCTGGCCCCCAGGGCTGGGAGGGGCAACGATCCTGCAGAACATTTATTTGATAGTGGGGTCCTGTGCAAGGCAGGTGAGGTGGGAGAGTGACATAATTTTCCAAATTAGGAGGTCAGGGGAAAATAGGCCAGCATTAGTGGATAGTTGGACATTGGATAAATTGGCAGTAGTAGCAGTACTAAGAAACAAACCTGATCAGATTCATCACTTGTTGATAGAAATTTATCATTCCAAAGAAGACTTGGAAGAAATACCAATCACAGTAGAGGACGATGAGGACAGGAAGAATAAAAATAAAAAGAACAAGAGAGGGTGCAGGGGAAGGAGGTTATTGACTGGAAAGGAGACGAGACACATTGATAAACTTGTTTAAACTCCTGCGAATACACTGGTGCACTAAAAATGAATTGAATGTGAATGTAATGATGTTGACGGGACATGAGGTGAGGCTCTCTCCATCTCTTACTTATCAACACAGGACGGGAGAAGTAGCAGTATGAGGCCGCTGGTACGAAAGAAAAATAGCCTGGGGTTTCGAGATAATTTGCCTGGGGAAGGGACGCTATTTGGCAGAGCAGCACATACAGGACAATAGGAGAGGGAAAGGTGACAACGAGGCCATTGTTTAAGGTACACATACAAATTCTCCTAAAATTTTTTGAGAAAATAAGGCAGACAATTACTAGTAGTGAGTCAAGTGATTACTTTGAGTAAAAGAACAACATAAGACTAAGGTGCTGTAGCAATGGCTTCGGGGTCACCTCAAGCGGAAACCCCTGTGGAGCAATTGGCAACGCAGTACCCAATTTGTGGAGATGTGATAAGGGGACTGTCCAAAAAGTGGGAAAAAAGAACGAAAAAATTGAATACTAAATGGCCAGCAGAGGGAACATTCGATTTAGCAATGTGCAGGGAAATGGGAGCCCTAATAAAGAATCATAAACCCCATGATAAGAGCAAGAAAGACAGGGAAAACGTGAAAAAGAACAAGAAGTGCTGAATTTGTTTAGAGACATAGGTTTAAAGATAGCAAAAGATCTGAAACACAAAATTGAGAGGAGGAAAGGTGAACTAGAAACCCCACCCCCATATGCACCCCCTTATGATTCGACACACAAGCAGTTGCCTGTGATGACTGGGACTTTGGATGTACGTGGGCATGTCGATTTCAGAGAAGAAGACCAAGGAAGCAGAAAAGACGAGAGCGAGCCTGACGAGGCAGAAGCTCAAGGCCATCTCGAATTCACAAGTGGACAAAAAGATGCTGAATACGGGATAAGTCAAAGAGAAGAAGATACACGATCAGACAAAATGCTGAAAGAAGCAGCCTGGGGCGGGCAGTCCCCCTCCGGGCTACCACCACTCTCATATCCTGATGTGTCGGGCTTTCTGAAGGACTCAGACTGCGAGAAATCACCACTAGGGCCTGAGGAACGACCACCCAGCAGGACGAAGGTGAAAAAGAGGGAAGGACTAAGGAGGAATAGTCAACGAACTCACCTCGGCTATGCAGAAGAAGTAAACCGACAGCTGATAGAAACGGAGCAAGCGATTGACCAAGAGATACAGAACTTGAAAGAATCTTATCATCAAGAGGAGCTAAGGAGGACACGAAGGCCAAGTCCGAGATCCCGCTCCCTGAGCCCGCGGGGTGAGTACAAAAACATATCAGGCACTGTACGGCTGGAAGACATAACCCCAGAAACAACTCACTGGAAAAGAGGTCAGAATCTAAGGGGAATGTCAAAATCCAGGTTCAGCCATTACTCAGCGAACAAAGGCTACCCGTCTGAATCAAAGCAGCTACCCATCTTGATCAAGGGACGAGAAGGACAGTACATCCCCTGGGCAAGCCAGGACCTGGAGGGATTGATTTCGCGTCTCCCAGAACTGCACGAAGGAGCTGGAAAATGGATCAAGATACTGGAAGAAGAGACAATGGGAAAAATCCTGGCCGTCGGTGATATCAAGGCCTTGATGGCGAAGTGCCTGGGAAGCACGAAAATGAATGAAATCCTGAGAGACGCAGGACTCAGCAAGGCAGTGGACTCAATAAACCTGGAGGCCGAGCCCCTTGACAAATACCGGACTAACATATGGCACGCTCTTCGAGGTCATTACCCCCTCAGCTGGATCCAAAGGTGTTGAAGGGAGAGCCTATGGGAGATGAGGAAAACCCTGTCACCTATGTACAGAAACAAGTAAGAAGATGGAAACAAGAGTTGGAAAGGGACCCGGAAGGAGACCCTGTCCTTACTACACTCTTCCGATCCGCCATACTGGACGCCATGCCTTCTGCAGTCAAGTCAAAGCTGGAAGACGTGGTGGGACTAGGCACAAAATTGACAAGGGAGTTCAGCGACGATGTGGCCCATGCTGTGGAACAGTATAGAAGGAATGAGCAGAAGCTAAAAAACCAGGAAAGAGAACTGCAGAGAAGACTGACTCAGTTACAACTAGATGAGCTGGTGAACAAAAAGAAAAAAGTCCAAGCAGCTGTGAAAGAAGCGGATGAGCCAACGGCAGTAATGGCAGCGGTGAATGCGCCAACCCAGGTGCCACTGCTCCAAACAGCACAGCAAACCCCACAAAATATGCAAAGAACGTCACACACAATGCAACCAGCACCAGCCAACATGGATCAGACTGCCCTGTACGGTGTCCAACAACCACAGCAACCCAATGCACCAATAGTAATCTACTTACCAGAACAGCAAGATAACAGAAACCGAGGAGTGATGCCAAACGGAAGGGGAAGAGGAAGAGGACGTGGCTACTACAACCAGCCAAGGGACATGCCTCCATCCAACGTATGCTGGGGGTGTAACCAGCCTGGACATAACCGAAGAAACTGCCCAGTCAACCCGTGGCCCCAAGGAGAAATGCAGATGCAACAGCAGCAGTGGTCACCAAGACCAGTGAACCAACAATACCACACCACTGGACCAGTTAACCCCTGGCGCGGTCCAGACCAAGGATACTAGGGATGCCCAGAGAATCCTACAGGGAGGAGTCAGCTACCTATGATATCAAAGAATGCTGACCAAGAACCAATGATGGAGATTGAAATTGAAAATAGAATGGTACCTATCATGCTGGACACAGGGGCAACGTACACATGTTTAAGTTCAAGCTATGCCACACACCTCCCCAAGTCTGGAAAATACGTCAAGACAGTAGGATTCTCGGGACTAACACAAATGATACCAATGACAGCCCCTGTCCGCATTAAAATCAAAGACTCTGAAATCAAAATCCCTGTGCTCATTTCAGACCAAACACCAGTCAACCTTTTAGGAAGGGATGCACTCTGTAGACTAAAATTGCAAGATTTGGTGCTCCCCTGAAGGAATATACATTGAAAGGGAAGGGCTAAAACAGATGGTAGTACTAGGAGAACCAGACAACACGAGCACACAAACAGCTGTATTCTGGGTAGGAGATTATACAGGAAGGAGTAGAACTGACACTTAGAAAATGGGGTAGATATGTGAAGGAACAGTACACTGATGCAAAGGTCCCTGACCCTGAGTTTCACTGCACAATGAGATATGATCCATCCAGAGACAATGAAGTAGAAAACAGATGGTTGAAGGAAGCACATGCACAAAAAGTGAGACTGAAATCAGAGGCAATAATAGTAGGACCAGCAGGAGCAGCACTAACCATTGAGCATAACGAATTTACTAAAAATTGGTTCAGTGTAGAAAACTCAGTTCCCCATGTTACCCTGCTGATAAGTGAAGGAAGTCAGGCAGAAGACATAGGTGCTATGTTGGAACAAGCAGAAAAAGAGAAGTGGGGAGCCACTGAAAACCCCTATATCTTGCAGACTGACGACAGAGCATATTTGAAAATCCTGTGTACAACTGAGATGATAGGGACCCCAAAACTTGTAATTGAGGAGATTGAAAAGATGAATCAATTACCAAAGCGGAAGAGTTGATAATTGACATGGAAAATCGGGTACCATTGAATCTGTGGTCAAAACACGATACTGATGTGGGTTTCGTGAAATCTGCGAACCCAATCAGGATAGCCGTAAAACATGGAATGCAACTGCCCAGGAGGCAACAATACCCCCTGAAACATGAGGCAATAGCAGGCATAAGAGACACCATTGATGGCTTAGTAAGGGCAGGAGTACTGATTGAAACAAAAAGCTTCTGTAATACCCCAATCTTACCAGTCGAAAAAGCAAATAAGTCAAAATGGAGACTAGTTCACGACCTAAGAGCAGTTAACGAGGTTAGTACAGGATTGGCCAGCTGAGGTGCCAAACCCACATACCTTGTTGACGAATGTTCCACCCGCTGCTAATTATTTTACTTTGATTGACCTTTGCTCTGCATTTTTCAGTGTTCCGCTAGCAGAAGAAAGCAGACACCTTTTTGCCTTCACATACCAAGGTAAACAGTATACATACATTAGAATGCCCCAAGGGTTCAAGCACTCGCCACACGGTGTTTAATCAGGTACTGAAATTAGATCTGGAAGACCTACGGCTAGATAGCACGCTAATTCAGTATGTAGATGATTTGCTGATTTGTTCGACAACCTTAGACCAGTGCCATCAGAATTCCATCAAAGTGCTGACAAAATTGGCAGAAGGAGGCCACAAGGCATCCAAGGAAAAATTGCAGTATTGTCAAACACAAGTAGAATATCTGGGCCGACTAATTGCCCACCAGACTAAAGCCATATCCCCCAGTCAACTGGAAGGGATAAGCAAAACTCCACAACCACAAACTGTGGGACAAATGATGACATTCTTAGGCATGACTGGATTCAGTGCAGATTGGATTGAAGATTACGCTGTTAAAGTGGCCCCATAGAGAGCCCTGATGAAAAATGCTGGACAGCAGAATCTTAGGGCACGCTTGATGTGGAATCCGGAGGCACTTGTAGCATTTAACACAATTAAGAAAGAAATGCAAACGGCCCCAGTGTTGACCTTCCCGGACTATGATAGAGAGTTTCATTTGTACGTGGCAGATAGAGTAGCTGGATTTCGCTTCGGCCGTACTTATGCAAGAGACATGTAGTGGACGGAAGAAACAACCAATTGCCTACTACAGTACCAGACTAGACAGTGTAGCACAAGGATATCCACCTTGCTATCAACAAGGATTGGCAGCAGTATACTATGCTTATGACAAAGCCTCCACTATCACAATGGGCTACCCAGTTACAATCTACACCCACCACAAGACTGCAGAATTATTAGAACAAGGGCGCTTCGCTCTTAACACAAGCCAGATGCCTGACATATTCAGCACTATTGACATATCCTGACGTAACTATAAAAAGATGTACCACAGCGAACCCAGCTAATTATGTTTTGCTGGAGGGAGAAGGAACACCCCATGAATGTGTTCCTGTCTCTCTGGCTTTCACTTGTCTGAGACCAGATTTGGAGTCAACACCAATTGTTGATGCAGACGTAACCTACTTTGTGGATGGCTCATGTTTTAGGGACCATCTGGGGAACCATGCCGGCTTCGCTGTTGTACGACGAGATGGGGATAGTTTCACTCCTGTCCTGGTTGAACATTGCGAGCAGCCTTGCTCTGCACAATTGGCTGAATTAAAAGCATTGACAGAAGCGTGTAAATTAGCTAAGAATACAACTGCCAACATTTACACCGACTCAGCTTATGCCCATGGTGTATGTCACCTATTTGGAGCAGTCTGGAAGCAAAGAGGATTCAAGAAAAGTGATGGCACACCGATACAACACGGTGATCAGATTATTCAACTAATCACTGCCCTCATGTTTCCCTCTAAAGTAGCCATAGTCAAATGCCAAGCCCATAGGAAAGGAAATGATTTTGTGATCCAGGGCAACAGACGCTTGCTGACATGCATGCAAAACAAGCATCAGGGTGTCAATTGGCTATTATGGCACCATCAGTGTTAATCCAGCCTGTACCCTCCATTGATAGCATAGCCCAAATGCAGTCAAGAGCAACACCACCAGAGATCCTCCTATGGCAGCAAAGAGGGGCAACTAGAGATGCCAACAACATATGGCGCTCACATGAGGGACTTATGATAGCCCCACTACCATTGCTAAACATTCTGATTCCAGACGCACACAGCTTTGATCACTGTGCAAGGGGGAGATACTTAGGAAAATCAAGAGGCAAGGGTTTTGGTCCCCCTACCTCCAAACCAGGATAGATGAATTTCTAAACGAATGCGAAATTTGTGCGCAGAATAATGTCAGAAAAGGAACGTCAACTCCAATTGGGTCCATTCCAGTTCCAGAAGGTCCCTTTAAACATTTGGTAATGGACTATGTTGACATGCTGAAATCAGTAAGGGGCAAAAGATACATGTTGGTGATCATTGACAGATTTAGCCGATGGGTAGAGGCAGAACCTTCAGCAGATCAAGGGGCAAACACAGTGATACGGTTCCTGACCAGAGAAGTCATCCCGCGCTTCGGTATACCCTCACAAATTAGTTCAGACAATGGATCAGCATTTATCCAAAAAACAGTCAAGGCAGTGATTCAACACCTACGCATGAAGCAACGACTAGGTTGTATTTATCACCCCCAGTCACAGGGGATCGTGGAACGGGTGAATGGTACTATCAAGTCAAAAATAAACAAGATCTGTGCAGACACAAAACTCAATTGGGTAGACGCATTACCCCTAGCACTAATGAGCTACCGCATGCAGACGAACAGAACTACTAACTTGTCCCCTCATGAAATGTTGACAGGAAGACCGATGCCAGTACCCCACCTGAGAGGTCCATATGAGGGACCGCCTCTAGAACAATTGCAGCTGGAATTAAGAGCGTACATAAAACAATTAACATCTATACATAAAGCTATCCATTCACTGGAGCAGAGCAGGGAACCTCAGGAAGAAGAGGAAGTCCCCTGCCCAGTAGTACCCGGGGATCAGGTGTACTTGAGAGTATTTAGGAGACGATGGAACGAACCGAGACGGGAAGGACCATATACTGTAGTCAGAGCAACCCCCACGGCAGTACAGGTAGAGGGAAGCACGACTTGGTACCACTTGAACCATTGTACCAGAGTCCCAAGGCGTCGGCTTAGAGAACACGAGGAAAGTAGAGACAGAGTAGGGGACCAACCGGCTGCACACGATGAAATTACGCAAGAACAAACCCAAGAACAACACAATCAACAAGAGGTTGATAGAGACAATGATAACTGTGCTAATGAACCTCATTCTAGGGAAGCTGAGCATATTGAACCAAGAGATGAAATGCAGGACCAGACTGAGCTCCAACTTCCGGAGGACACAGTGCCTGAGAATGAGGGAGCTGTTGAACCTGACCCTGGTAATGGTGCACCTGCTACTGCAACTGCCCCAGGTACTGACACTGCAGGAGGACAGTCAGGTGAGCCAGGACCGTCTGCAGGACATGCGTATGATCCCGAAGAATCTCTTCACCCTTGACTTCCAGGCCATTGATCTCCAAGACCTTGAGCTCCCAGAAATTGGCGAACCAAACTTTGATTGGGACAGCTACATCAACCCTCCAAACTCTGACTAGACCATCTAAAGGTAAAATAATGCACAAACATATAGTGAAAAGAGCTGGCAAACAGACTGGAATGTCAGAAAGACAAAAGAATATACAAGAAAGCAAAGCCCTGACTGAAGAATACATCGAATTGGAATTGGCGAAAGAAACACTCTTGGAAACTGCTTATCAGAATGAGTGGTATAAGTGGGCTCAGTATACTGTCAAACAGGCGACTGATCAATCATGTGTTCTATGTGCACCATCACCACTGAAGAAATTGAGAATAGTCCCTAGCGAGTACGATTATAGACACTGTGCTAGATTCAATGCCGGATTTTGTGCTAGGCGAGGAAACATAATACCATATTGTCCTGCTGACTGCTTATCAATGTTAGGTAATGCTAGGTATAAATGGCATTTTAACCAATATGGCTGGGGAGATACATGCCAGAAATTAGACATTCTGAGTGGCCACAGAGAAAAGAGAAATCCCAGACAATTATTTGGTTGACAGATCATTAGAGTATGAATGCTTTCGAAAAACCTTTGGGGCAAACAATGTAGGACACTTTAGAGGAAAGTGTGTAGTCACATGGCATTTGGATTCTGAAATGTTCTATGAAAATCGAACAAACTTGTACAAGTCCACCCATTCTACATATGCTACTGCCACGGTACAGAGTAACATGACAGTCATTCAAAAAGAACAGAATTGTGAAGGGGCTACCCTGAGCTTTCCTCTGATAGCCCCATTACTAAACCAAACAGAAGTCATAGCTGATCACTATTGGTTGTGTGGAGGAAGGAAACTGAGAACAACCTTATTGGATTGGAGAGGAGTATGTGTCAGGGTAAGATTGTCCCAACATGTAGGGATAGTAAATTGGAATCCTAACGAGCAGGATGCAGAGAGAGACTGGGACACACCAACTCAAAGAGTGAAAAGAGCATATACGAAAGCTGCCAGTGTATACCTGGATGCATTTGGTCAGCCTAGGGGGATACCACACGAACACAAGGCTAGAAGTGAAGTGCTGTCAGGGTGGGAGTCCTTACTATTATGGGTACCGGTAAATAAGAATATCGGAATGGATCAATTATATATATTACAATCAGCAGAGATTTATCAACTACACTGATGATGCATTACAAGCCCTGGGAGAACAACTAAAGGCTACAAGCAAAATGACCTGGCAGAATAGGCAAGCACTGAACTGGCTCCTAGCAGATACAGGGGGTGTATGTGTTATGTTTGGAACTGACTGTTGTACATTCATTCCTAATAATACAGCTCCTGATGGATCCTTCACTACAGCCATAAAGAAGATCAAAAAGTTGAGAGATGAGGTCACTGAGAATGCAGGGAGAGACAGAAGCTTTGGGTACTGGCTAGACTCAATGTTTGGTTCTTGGAGGTCCTGGCTCCTTAGAGTGGGAATGATATTGGGAATATCAGTAGGTGTATGTCTTCTGCTGTTCTGCTGTGTTATCCCTTTCCTTAGATCAATGCTGGCCAGTGCGGCTGCCAAACAAATGATCAATGTATCAGTGAGACCAGCAGGGGTTGAAATTGACTGTACCAATGAAATTCTACCAAGTGCCCCAGGGTTTGATGAGTTGGAAGAGTTCCTGTGAAGCAAATGAACAAAATCAACTGGAAAGACGGTACCATTTTGGTTTGTTTTTGTATTTTTACTCTGTTTATTGTTAGAAAGGGAGATAGCCCCACTGTGTATTTTGATTTTGGAAATTAAAATAGTTAGAGATTTAAGAACCTGGGTAGAGTAGGCAGTTAGTTAGAGGGGTTTTTCTACATTCTTTTGACTTAAGGTAAAGGACTGTCTTTCCGGAAGTGTTTCCTAATCATATAATCTGTTCTGTATAACATATAAATGACATTTCTATATAATCACACTCACTGTCACAAAATACATATGTGAATGTAAGGGGATGATGAAGGTCTGAAGCAGGTCATCTGTCCGTGGGTACGAGGCAATGCAACAAAGAATAATGACAAGTTAAGAAGGTTTATTAATTTTCACTTTTAAACACAATTTATAATATTACTTAAAAAGCTTATGTTAAACCATGTATCTATATGAAGACTTGAAATGCCCATGCAATGTATAAACCAGGATATCAGCATGTGTGTTTTCAGATTGATGAACGAAGGAAACCAGTAATGAGAGATAGTAGTAGGAAAGGAACTAATCCGTGGAGCGCGAGCACCGATTGTCAAAAAGAAGGCAAGGGCGGACTCAACTGGTGGTTTAAAAACCCGCTGTCTGCTCCAACACCAGATAGCGCTCCAAGGCAACTTGGGGCACCTCTGGCAACGATGGAGCAACCCAGATAGCACTCCAGGCCACCAGGTAGCGCCTGCGCAGTTCCTCTGGCGACGTGGGAACAGGATAAAGCTTCAAGAATAAACAACAAACATGCCCCTAAAAGTGATGATGTAAAAAAGGAGGGTAGGATCTTTTACTCCACTCTAGCCAATTGGGGGTGGAGATGTTTGGTCCTGCTTCTCCTCCAGAGTGCACCTGGGTGATGTGGGTCGGATTGGTAGAATGTGGATGGTCTTTATTGACCATTTTAGAAGAAAAGGAGAGGTATCAACTCACGCAGATGCACCCTGGGCAGAAGAGTGTGGGACTGAGAAGGTAGTCCCAAAGGGGGGTTGTGTTGAAGGGTCCTATTTGTCCATAGAAGAAAAAAGCACAAAGAAAGGTACATGTACATTGTGTAAATATCTCTGTACACGTAAGAATAAGGGAACACATGTATGTCTGTCCTACATGCAAAAGAGGCCACATAGGCCTGCACTTCAAGCTAAGCAAACAAACTCATGGTTATGCAAACAAACACGTCTAAAAATGTTTAAACTCATGGTCATATGAGCAGAGTGCAAGCAAAAAGCAAATAAAGATGTACACATCAGCATTTTTTAAAAAACATATGAGCACGTGGTCGCACGGTTAAAACAAGAATTATTCTGAGAAAATGATAACTGTGGCGAAATGGGAAGGTGGAGCTGAGGAGAAAAGATAAAAACACAGGTACCAATTGGACAGCCACGATAAGAGAAAAGTATAAGATGTTGAATACAGACCATGCAAACTTCAGATGCTTTGGCCTACATCTCACTTTGTTGAATTGCTCAATAAAGTTATTCTTCTGAGACCTGGAAACCTCGACTCTGCGCAATTTCTTCATGATCCAAGCCTGACTTTGCT
>JAQIUQ010001765.1:0-374560 GCA_030378365.1 Hybognathus amarus | reverse complement strand
AAGGTTATACTCGTTCAGTTACGTATTGCTAAAACAAACTTTCTTTTTTTTTGGGATATTGCCGTAGGCTGCTTATTTATAAAAAAAAATAGCAACGCACATTTTATATATATATATATATATATGTGTGTGTGTGTGTGTGTGTGTGTGTGTGTGTGTGTGTGTGTGTGTGTGTGTGTGTGTGTGTGTGTGTGTGTGTGTGTGTATGTGCCCCTCATAATTTTTAATCAAAATAAATTGCCAGCAACATCTCTTCACTGAATGAGTGACGTGTTTTACCAGCACGAAGGCGGGACAACCTGTCACTCACATGAGATCCACCAATAGCAAACCACAACAATCCAAATCAAGTCCCGCTTAGTTCATTTAAAAAAACAACTTTTGCTGATAATTTACTCACCCCCATGTCATCCAAGATGTCCATGTCTTTCTTCTTCTTCAGTCGAAAAAAATGAAGGGTTTTTGGTGAAAACATTTCAGCAGTTTTCTCCATATGTTCAGCGCAAACTATTTAAAGGGCTTACGCTTCCAGACGAAGAATAAGGGTCTTGTCAAGCAAAACGACGCTCATTTAATAAATAAATAACAAAGTTTAAGTTTTATGCTCGCCTTGCTCTTCCTGTTTGAACTCATTCATCAAAATGAACAAATCTTTTTCCGAAAGTTAATTGTTCGTTGAATGAACCAAATGACTCGGAAGAGTTCGAAACAGGAGAGTCACACAATGTGCGTCACAGAACAGAGCAAGGCAGACATTTGAGCTTATAAAACTTAAACTTTGTTATTTATTTATTAAATGAGCGATCGTTTTGCGCTTGATAAGACCCTTATACATCGATCTGGAAGTGATTTATTTTCGTTAGTTATATATAATCGTTAGTTATTTTTCAACTTAAGACATTTTGGCTTAACACGCTAGGGGGTCAAAATAGTGATTCATTCACAAATGTGGAATCGCTAGTTCTGATTCTAAACATAAAAAATACTTTTAATGTTAATTTAAAAATTACTTATAATGTTATTATTTGTTTGGTAGGCATATCTGTTATCTATATTGTCACACAAGGATTTATCAGTAATGGGTAATGCAGCACCCCTGAACGATGATTTAAGGAGAATATCTTTGTGATATGACTATGTAAAAATATACGTAGGCTATAGTTTAGTTAGCATCTACAGGATATATTTATTCAACAGTTCTTAGCCAAACTAAAAGATTCAAACAATTATGAAATTCAATTCATGAAACAATATGGACTTCATTATATTGTCTTCATGGATCACAGTGTTCACTTGTTTTTCCAACAGCTAGCAAAATTATATTTACATTTTTGTTAGGAGAAAAATAAATCTTATTCATTTATTATTGATGTCACTGCTAGAAAAGTCAAGCATATAACAACTTGTCCCAGTCTTCACCTCTCCAACATAAGTTTAATTTATGATTTGGTATTAGTAAAAATTTATTGTAAGGTATAATTTTTCAAACCAGATGTGGACTGCATGAAGGGTGCGATTCAGCGACTCAAAGAGAAGCTGTGAGGTGAAACCAAACCTTTCTGAAACCCTCATGATGTCACAGGTCAGAGATTGACCCTACTCGTCTATAAACGGTGTGTTAAATTGGGATTTTCCAGGATTTACAAGCAGTTAAACCACCATATCTGCTTTACACCCATAGTAGCTCACACATTTGGGAGGCACAGAGAATATGTAAAAGTGCAAGATTTTGGTCTTATAGTCAAAAAATTACAATGTGAATACTTTTTAACTTATTTTTCAATTGAACTTTTCACATTTTCAGCATCACTACTTTTTTACTCTGCATCCTTTTATATGTGTTTATTTTTCTGTTCATGCCATAAGTTAATATGCATTACTGGATTCATTATTTTCAATACTGTACGTACCTGAACAAAGGCATTCATCTGTTCTGAACCAGAAACTCCTATAGTAGTCGTCCACATAGAAAAGAGCAAACAGAGGTCAAATAACACTCGAGGGAGTCAAAGGGCACCTTAGTCTTTCTGCCGAGGTCAAAGCCATCAAAAATGTGTTTTCTTCCCTGCAGCGAGCGACTTCTGAGTGTCCAGAGCGCCATCGTCGAGCACCACTCTCACAGATGTTTACTTTCAGAACATCTGGAGCCCACACAAGGTCAGCGAAGGGTTGAGGACATCGTTTGAACTCCATATAAGGGCATGGCCAGCTGGGGGACATTCCATGTGCAGACAGTCAAAGGCATTCCAGCTGTGGAAAACACATCCTCTCGCATACACTTACCGTCTGCATCGGAGTGTGTGTGTGTGTTCTCATTTCCAGACACGATTGCAACACTGAATGGTTTTACAAATGTCAAGTTTCATCGTGCACCTACACAGAAAGTGCTTATGAGTTTGGACTGTTTTGGAGAGATAACGTGTTTGTGTGTGTGTGAGAGACTTACCATCTGGTTTAAAGAAAGCACTTCTGATGTGTGTGGTATCTTCCAAAACGCTCTTGTTCCCTGTGATATTAAAATAGTTCACTTTTAAAAATACTTTTGCTGATAATTTACTCACCCCATGTCATCCGAGATGTCCATGTCTTCTTCTTCAGTCGAAAGAAATTAAGGTTTTTGATGAAAACATTCCAGGATTTTTCTCCATATAATGGACTTCAATGGGAACCAAACGGTTCAAGGTCCAAAAGACAGTTTTAGTGCAAACTAGGGTTAGGCTCTGATGCACGTTCCGAGACTCTCCTCATTCGAACTTGTTCATCAAAATGAACGAATCTTTTCCCAAGTCAACTCGTCATTTCCGTTCGTTAAATAAACCAAATGACTCAAAAGATTCGTTCATTTTGATGAACGAGTTTAAACAAGGCGAGCATTTGAGCTTATAAAACTGAGTTTGGACTGTTTTGGGGAGATAACGTGTTAGTGTGTGTGTGTGAGAGACTTACCATCTGGTTTAAAGAAAGCACTTCTGATGTGTGTGGTATCTTCCAAAACGTCTTGTTCCCTGTGATATTAAAGTAGTTCACTTTTAAAAAATACTTTTGCGGATAATTTACTCACCCCATGTCATCCAAGATGTCCATGTCTTTCTCTCTTCAGTCGAAAAGAAATTAAGGTTTTTGATGAAAACATTCCAGGATTTTTCTCCATATAATGGACTTCCAATGGGAACCAAACGGTTCAAGGTCCAAAAGACAGTTTTAGTGCAAACTAGGGTTAGGCTCTGATGCACGTTTCGAGACTCTCCTATTCGAACTTGTTCATCAAATGAACGAATCTTTTCCAAGTCAACTCGTTCATTTCGTTCGTTGAATGAACCAAATGACTCCAAAAAGATTCGTTCATTTTGATGAACGAGTTCAAACAAGGCGAGCATTTGAGCTTATAAAACTGAGTTTGGACTGTCTTGGGAGATAACGTGTTTGTGTGTGTGTGTGAGAGACTTACCATCTGGTTTAAAGAAAGCACTTCTGATGTGTGTGGTATCTTCCAAAACGTCTTGTTCCCTGTGATATTAAAGTAGTTCACTTTTAAAAATACTTTTGCTGATAATTTACTCACCTCGTGTCATCCGAGATGTCCATGTCTTTCTTTCTTCAGTCGAAAAGAAATTAAGGTTTTTGATGAAAACATTCCAGGATTTTCTCCATATAATGGACTTCAATTGGGAACCAAACGGTTCAAGGTCCAAAAGACAGTTTTCAGTGCAAACTAGGGTTAGGCTGTGATGCACGTCTCGAGACTCTCCTATTCGAACTCGTTCATCAAATGAACGAATCTTTTCCCAAGTCAACTCATTCATTTCGTCCGTTGAATGAACCAAATGACATGAAAAAAGATTCGTTCATTTTGATAAACAAGTTCGAGCAGGAGAGTCACGAACACGCATCACAGAACAGAGCAAGGTGAACATTTGAGCTTCTAAAACTTTTAAATGAGCGATTGTTCTCGCTTGATAAGACCCTTATTCATCGTCTGGAATCGTTTAAAGCCCTTTGAACAGTTTGCAGTGAAACTCTCATTTGGACCTTGAACCGTTTGGTTCCCATTGAAGTCCATTATAAGGAGAAAACTCCTGGAATGTTTTCATCTTTTCGACTGAAGAAAGAAAGACATGGATGTCTTCAACATGTACTGATGTGTAGTTTTAAATTCATTTACTGCAATTAAACATTAAAGCATTCAAACAAGCTTTAGGCTTTCACTTGAACTTTAATTAATACATCATTCCACATATATAACCAAATGGGTGTTATCTTTTACTAACAAAAACTGTGCTTGGGTTAGAAGCTCCCCTTCAGTACTGATCCCAGTCCAGTTTATAACAGCCTTAAAGTGTACATTCAATCTCCCTAATGATGCTCATCAGGTTATTTGGTAAATCCACTGTAGCTTCCAATCAATTTTCGTTCAATTTAAAACATTCAATGAGATCGGTCATAAGAAACCTGAACAAATCCTGTCATCGTCACATCAAACCAAACTTGGCGAGGCGCAATTTTAATAGGCTACTTACAAACATGCATGAGATTTGAAAGCTAAGTCAGATTTTTTTCTTTTTTTCATTCTGCTTATCATACGGCCTTGGATCATATAGACTGTTACCATGTTTTTCCAGCACTTTCATTGCATGCAAAAGAGCAGCTTAAACATTCATTTTGTGTTTCACAGAATAAAGAAAATGCCAAAGGAAATTCATTTTAGTCAAACTATTCTTTTCATTCAGCCGTTAAACGGCATTAAAACTAGACTCAGATCAGTTCCAGAGGGCAACTTCTACCCGTCTATACTAAGCAAGAGGATAACCATAGGAGTACAATGAGTCTAATTAGGAGCAGATATGGAAGTTAAGAGAGCAAGAGCGATGGGTAATGGAAAGAATGAAAACATCCATCACCCGTTACAGGAACATCAGAAGCGTGGCAGAAATATGCTGGTCTTAACCAGACTCCAGGACCTGGCAGAGACACTTCTCTTGTTCCAGTACTCTTACCATGAGCTCACTAATGTCTCAGTCGATACTAATGAGGAAGGTAATCTTATTCTTGGCGGCTATTTTTAGGTACGAATATTTATGCCAATAGACATTTAAAAGTTTCCTACTGAATTCTCAATGCACTTGTCCACTTTATTTTCCCTACAAGAAAAGGTCAAAAAACAACTGACACACTTCAATTGTAAGCTGATCTACTCGGATTTAAAGGAGTAGTTCACTTTTAAAAAAACTTGAGCTGATAATTTACTCACCCCCATGTCATCCAAGATGTGCATGTCATTCTTTCTTCAGTCCAAAAGAAATTAAGGTTTTTGATGAAAACATTCCAGGATTTTTCTCCATATAATGGACTTCAATGGGAACCAAACGGTTCAAGGTCCAAATGACCGTTTCATTGCAGCTTCAAAGGGCTTGTAAAAAGTGTAAAACGAACAAATCTTTTTTCGAGTCATTTTGTTCATTTCGTTCGTTGAATGAACCAAATGACTCGAAAAAAGATTCGTTCATTTTGATGAACGTGTTCGAACAAGGCGAGCATTTGAGCTTATAAAACTTAAACTTTATGTTTGAAATGACCAATCGTTTCGCTTGATAAGACCCTTATTCATCGTCTGGAATTGTTTAAAGCCCTTTAAAAAGTTTGTAGTTTGCACTGAAACTCTCATTTGGACCATGAACCATTTGGTTCCCAATGAAGTCCATTATATGGAGAAAAATCCTGGAATGTTTTCATCAAAAATGTTAATTTCTTTCGACTGAAAAAAGAATGACATGGACATCTTGTATGACAAGGTGTTTTGGCGGATAATTCAATGTCTATTTACATTTTGTCGTCAACACCAAATGTGTTGTCAGTTTCTTTATGAGCAATTCTTGATAGCTATTAGCGTTTTACTGTACTTGTAAACGAACTCATTGGTTTTCAAGTATTCTCCCATTTCTTTTAAGGTTGCACTTTAATTTGTGGTCACATTGGCGAAATTTCGAGATTTCGTCAGCAAAAAAGGTCCATTGCTATGAATGTCTCTTTCAAACCAATCAGCCAATGTCTGTTCAAATTTGTATGACCAGCCTAACACAAGCGACATCTGTGTGGGTAACTTTTCCTCGCTCCCCGTGAAACTCCCATGCGAATCACTGTTTGCTAGGATGTTCCGGGTGGTTGCTTAAAGTCAAAAGAGTGAAACTCCCAACTGCATGAATTCCTATTTAAAGGAAATTTTGTAAATGTAACCGCACTTTAAGGAGCTTTGCAGATGTACTGGAACAGAGATGTCTTTAAGTTACGCACTATAAACAGGAGTCCTAGTTTATTACTTACTCAGTGATACGACGCCATTAAACATTACTTTTAAAAGCACTGTGTTGTGCTGCCTTCACATGGACAGTGGTAAGACCTTGCTAACACCAAGTTTATAACACAAAAGAGACCACAATGAACAAGAAGAAATAAACAGCAAACAACAATGCACATCAGGTTACAGAGTAATGCCAAACCATTGATCCTATTCATGCACCAGTAAGGCAACCTACATTGTCTTATCTTTTAATTGTTCTGTATAAAGTTACAGTATAACTGCACTATGAGCTCTATTACTCCTAATTCTACAGCTTTTGCCTGGAGCGCTGCTATCACGTTTGTAATCAGAGTCTCAGAGGGTGGGAGGATCCGGTTAAACACCCCCTCACACACCTTTTCCGTGTAGCTCATAATCCACAAAACATTTGCATCTGCAAACAAGCACATTTGTTCGGGACTCTTGCTTTAAACTAATTCTGTGAAGCACCCCTTGTGCCTGATATGAATTAAAAGCTTCATGGTTTACAATGGTAAAATATATCAATTTCAAAAGTGTTTTTTCATTGCTTAAACCTGTCTCTCTGGAAATAAATACTGAACGGATTGGCTCATTTTAAAGGCTGGAACAGTGACTGTGTGTATGTAAGGTGTGTGAGTGTGTGTGTGTGCAGTTGTATTGCTTCACAAATCTTTAGTTTTAATGAGTGCAACTAGAGGCTTGTCATCAGGGCTGTAATCTTCATAACTGATGGGAGTCGCATCATACATTGCTGGTCTAGATTTCTTCCCAAACCTGCAATTCACACAAAGGAACAGTCTCATTTTCTCATGCATTAGCTTTTATGTATGGGAAAAAGCAGCATTAACATTCTTTTATCTGCTTCTATGTATGTATGTATGTATGTATGTATGTATGTATGTATGTATGTATGTATGTATGTATGTATGTATATATGTATATATATATGTATATATATATATATGTATGTATATATATATATATATATATATATATATATATATGTATATATATATATATATATATATATATACTAGGGCTGTGCAAAAGTTAATTACGTATTAACATTACGCATCCAAAATAAAAGTCATGTGCAGTACATAATATATCTGGGTGTGCTGTATATATTTATTTTTGTATATATAAATACCTATGCATGCATGTATATATTTAAGAATTATTTGCACTTAAATTCTGTATATATATATATATATATGTATATATATATATATATATATATATATATATATATATATATATATATACATATATATACACATATATATACACAATCTATAATAATTAAATATAAATATCTAATATATGAATAACACATTTTCTTAAATATATACATGCATGTATGTGTATTTATGTATACAAAATAATTATATACAGCACACACAAATATATTATGTAAACACAGACTTATTTTGGATGCGATTAATTCGATTTACTTGCACAGCCTATTATACTACGTATATACATATATATATATATGTATATATATATATATATATATATATATATATATATATATATATATATATATATATATTGGTGCTGTCAAACTATTAAAATATTTAATCGCGATTAATCGCATTAATGTGGTAGTTAACTCACGATTAATCGCACGTTTTTATTGTATTCTAAATGTCTCTTGATTTCTTTTTCATCACATTATTTTTTCTCATTTTAATGCTCTGATCAACATGGAAAAGTGGATTTGTGCTTTGTGCAAATGTTGTTTTTTATTTAAAACAACATTGGCATATACTGTGTTCAATTTCACTCTAACATTCTCACTTGGAGCAAATAATCTCTCACACAATGTAATACTGTCCATCAATATAAGGGTGAAAGAAATACTGACGAGGTCCTGATATTGATGAGCATCATGATGTCGCATCATCTGTGTGTGTGGGCTTAGCAATCACTTTCTTGTCAATTGAACCATTTGGCAACTTTTTAGTAAAGTAAAGTTTCCTTTCAGAATCTTACTGCGTCCATTTCAGCGTATCGTGTTCTGTCATCCACTCAAAACGCAAAGTTAACCAACTATTTGGCCAGCTCGCAAGCCCAAATGAGTGTGTGCGGCGTGCCTGTTGTTTTGTTTCTGGTCTAGCTAGATCTGCTTGCGCTTTGGCTTCGAATGAAGCAACAAAACGTCCCTCGTGCGGCGCAAGCCATTGGAAATTAATGGGTTTCATTGCGCAGTGCATGTCACGTCCTGTTGCAAAAGCATGTGGAAAAAAAACTACAAAGTTGGCTAGGCCAAAAAGACCGTTAATCGCGCGATAAAAAGATCACGCCGTTAAAATGGGTTTGGCGTTAACGCCGTTAATAAGGCGTTAAACTGACAGCCCTAATATATAAATATATGCACACACACTCACTGGCCACTATAGGTACACCAATGCAACTGCCAATCACATGGTGCATTTAGCCAAGTAGACATGGTCAAGATGAAGTTCAAACTGAGCATCAGAATGGGGAAGAAAGGTGATTTAAGTGACTTTAAACGTGGTTGTTGGGGCTGGACGGGCCGGTCTGAGTATTTCAGAAACTGCTGATCTACTGGGGTTTTCACACACAACCATCTCTAGGATTTACAGAAAATGGTCTGAAAAAGAGGAAATATCCAGTGAGCGGCAGTTCTGTGGAGGAAAATGCCTTGTTGCTGCCAGAGGAGAATCAATGGCCAGTCTAGTTTGAGCTGATAGCACAAAGCATTCAACCTTGAAGCAGATACAGTAGCAGAAGACACACCGGGGACAAGAAACTGAGGCTATAATTCACACGGACTTGCCAAAACTGGACAATAGAAGATTTGAAAAACGTCTCCTGGTCTGATGAGTCTCGATTTCTGCTGCAACATTCAGATGGAAGGGCCAGAATTTGGCATAAACAATATATGACGATAGCATGGATCCATCATGCCTTGTCTCAACGGTTCAGGCTGCTGGTGGTGTAATGGTGGAGGATATTTTCTTGGCACACTTTGGGCCTTTAGTACCAACTGAGCATCGTTTAAACGTTAAACCACAGTGTCCCCATATTCTAAGGCAGGGATGGGGAACATCACTGTCCTGCAGAGTCTTAGTTCCAACCCTAATCAAACACACCTGAACAAGCAAATCAATGACTACGTTCACATGCAGCCAATTTTCAGGTTATGGTCGGGTTAAGGTCACTATTCGGGTTTCTGATACATTAGGAATAACCCGTTTACATGAGTGAGCCGAGAGAGTTTCTCCTGTATACATGGAATTGCAAACATCCTCGATGTAAACGGTGATGCGATTAGCGCTCTAGACGTACGGACAACCTTAAAGGTTGAATACCTAAGATTTTTGCATTAAAATATCCCCAAATCACAAGGCCAGTGTTATATATTTAGTTAAGATGATAACTTACAATATTCCAAATGTCTCAAACAATGTTTAAATCGCGAGAAAATGTAAGATTTTAACCAAGGAAACAGGGCGTGTGAGCAGGGTGAGCTGGGAGTCACCAGTCAATTCGCGTCATATTCGCGTCACCTCGGTTTCCGCTCATACTGCGTGTAGTCCTGGACAAATGCGGAAGTTGTAGTTGTGCGTTAGCGTCTATCAAGCAACAAACGTCAGATTGTTTCGCGCATTTGTTATGAAATGGAGCACAATTATTCTTTAGCGATTGCAGCTGGTTCTGTCGGACAAAGACAAGTCTCATAAACGCAAACGTCAATGATCGGGTCAATCAAACGACCCAAGAAGAATTTGGGACAAGAGAAATAAAACCAGCTCAACATCGGTGTGGCATTTCCTAAATGGAGAGAACTTCGTGAAAAACTCTAACTAGAAAGAGACGCCAATCTTGCATGTGTTTTACTTGACAGGTGAGTAACACCGTGTTCTGCATTCAAATTTCATGCCAGTAAACGATGCAAAACAATTAGTATTATTGTTGGAATGTCTTGTTGTCTATGCATATGATGTGAAAAATCGTAAGGTCATTCACCGCGAATACTTCTCGGAATGTGAACTGTTGGCTGTCTCTTAGAAATGACGTTTATCTGAAGAGTGTTTAAACCGTCCCGGCTCTCCCCTAACATCTGTGATAACTAATTTACTTTTAAACCTGACTTTTCTTGCGGTTATTTCAGTTTAATAAAAAACAAGCATTTCATTAAACGGAACAGTTATAGAAATTGAACTTTACCTCATCCATGACAACTAATTTTCGTTTCCTATCTGACTGATTTATCCACGGCGGAGTTGAAAACAACAGTTCCCATCATTCCAGTTCCTCCACGTCGTCATCAAGCAAAGCCGTTGTTGTAGTTTTGAATGTAGCGCCCTCTAGCAGCATAAAATCTTAGGTATTGTAGCTTTTAGACGTAATATGTGTCATTTCCGATTCGTTTTCCTGTTTCCAAAGACAACAACAACAGCAGCACGAGGATAATGAATAGTTCGGGGCAGATAGCGATCGCCTTTGTTTGTGCTTTGATGATGGTGACGTTATTGACCTCGCTCCAGAAGTATGCTGTGCTGTGTCTCGCCATGTTTACTTCCGGTATACTGCACACGGGATTTTCTATATGCACAGAGATGTTTCTCTACTCCAAAGACCAAGATTCCTTGCGAATAGAACATCCGCAGAACACATACTGGGGATATGCCGATACGCGTTTACATGACCAAAAATTCGCGTTAGAAAAGGAGTACCCCAGGTATAATATCCCGGTTTTTCAAATCTGGGATATGAACATATTCGTTTTTTTGCCGGTGTTTACATGGCCGTCTGCGACCGGGTTATTGCTAATATCCTGGTTTTGAACGGGTTATTGGCTGCATGTAAACATAGTCAATGTCTTCAGGATCACTAAAGCTACAGGCAGGTGAGTTTTTCCAGGGTTGGAGCTAAACTCTGCAGGACGGCGGCTCTCCAGGACCGACGTTCCCCATCCCCCACATCATTGATGTGCAGCCGTCAAAATCCGACTTTGTTATGCTATCATGTCAATATGGACCAGAATCTCTGAGGAATCATTGTTCACGAAGAATTAAGGCCGTTCTGAAGGCAAAAAGTTGTCCAACCCGGTACTTGCAAGGTATACCTAACAAGTGGCTGGTGAGTGTATGTGTGTGTGTGTATGTATATATACATATATATAATGGTTTACCTTGCATGGCGAATGGAGGCGATAGCATTGCTGAAATCGCTGTCAATACTGCGGCAGTTGTAAAACTCCTGGTAGGCGTGACGGGACGAGCCCTGGTATTCAATACGGCTGATGCGACAGATGCCAACGATCAGGATGATGAGCATCAAGACAAAAGCGACGCACAGAGCTCCGATAATGATGTACAGAGAGTGACGAGGCATGTTGGTCAGTGAGTCCACAGGCTGAGCCATCTTCCACTGCAGGTCTGAGAGAGGAAATGACAACAATGATGAAAGAGAGAAAAGAAAATGTGATTGTGGGAAAACTCAATGCTTCATAGTAACCATCCAGAACACCATCCTAACATGGTGGTGTGTGAAAGGACCACTCAAACTAGTAGTTTGAGCTAGTAGCACAAAACCATTATACGTATATATATACGTATATGTATATACGTATATATATATATATATATATATATATATACACATATATATATATATATATACATACATATATACATATACATATATACATATATATATACACACACACACACACACACACACACACACACACACACACATATATATATATATACATATGTATATATATATATATGTATATATGTATATATATATATATATATATATATGTATATATGTATATATATATGTATATATATGTATATATATATATATATGTATATGTATATGTATATATATATATATGTATATATATATATATGTATATATATATATATATATGTATAATATATATATATATATATATATATATATATATATATATATATATATATATATATATATATATATATATAACAGGCACAGACAAGTGTCTAGCAAGCAAAGACATCCGCACAGCCATAAACACGCTGGGTTATTCATGAAAATCTCTGAATGGGGAGTGAGTCATGTGGCTCCCCCTCTCCACACGTCACAGTCATCCCATCTCTCGCTGGCGGAGCGTGACGAGGCTAACAGAAGCTAATGGTGCCTCGTCACAGCTGCCATAGAAGGCAGTTGCACGTCACTCCTCAGGGAACCGATCTCTACCCCTGCATACATAATGTGTCCTTGAGGCCGACGTCGTGATGGAGAAATGACTGAAAAGAAGAGCACACCTTGTCCCTTTAAGTCACTACCTCCATGGTTACTTTAAGGTCACACTATATATAAGTAGAACATAGTGTGTTATTTTAAAGGTGTCCTTGTTTCAGTGTAATTATACAACTACTAAGTAATATTAACAACATGTACTGGTTCGGATTAGAATTTAGTTGCTTGTAATCATCATTTATTGTATTAACCAGGGCTTTGAAATTAATACCCACCAAATTTTATAGGCTTTATAATATATAGATTTTTCAATTGCAGTCTTTTAAAACGGTATCTGAAAACTGAAATGTGCAATGAAGTGTTGTCAAAAATTTAGATTTTTTCGATATATATTGATACTGAAATATCTAAAACACTTCACACCTAATATTTTTGGCAAGTATTCACATAAACAGTCAGGTATGTTTTAAGTGAACGTAAACGGTTGAGAAAGGAAACACATGTTTAACAGTATAAGGTCGGATTCACATATAGCGGCTAAAACGCGTAGAAAACGCTGGCCGCGCCGCATTCTCCTTTTTCCAAAGCGCTAGGGCGGTTGTGCTCCAGTTGGTTCTTGTCACATGACCTACTGTGCACTTATGATGCGCTTGCGGCATTCTGAAAAGTTGAGATGTTTTCATCTCGAAGCGCTTGAAAAATTACGCGTCACTTCTATTATGAGCGTGCATACCACGTCCACGCGCCTACATTTGAAATAACGAACTTGAGCACCAGTGTTGGGCAAGTAACTTTTAAAAAGTAATTAGTAACAGTTACTAGTTACTTCTTCCAAAAAGTAACTAAATTAGTTACTCAATTACAAATTGTAAAAGTAACTAGTTACTTAAGTAACTACTGTGTTACTTTCAAGTAAAATTAAATTTTAAATGCTCAAATGTGACCCCATCTCTACCCCTCTTAAAAGAACTTAAAATACATGTGCATGTTCAATTATTTATGATAAATCTGAATATTACAATGAAATGGACACTTAATACAATACATTATTAACAGAAACATGAAACATTGTACACACATCTAAAAAGAATGTTGCTGTGGGACAAAGCGACACTAGCCTCCAATCAAATGCCATGTATGTAGATATATTATGTTTATATAGTGGAATTAACACAATAGATGTTTTGGAACTTTTGATATTTATTGCCCCTCAACAGGCCACAACTGGGCAAAATTACATAGCCGCCTAATATACCTGATGCCAAAATATGAGATAATAATAAAAATATCTATATGGCAGTTTTTCCCCATGGTATTGATGTAAAAAAAAAGTGGCCAGTGAAAATGCTAAGTAGCTTGTAACTTTAGAAAACCACTAGCCACAGTGGCTGATGAGCACAAAAAGTTGACGTCAAGCCCTGCTTATTACTATAGTAAGTACATGTAAGAAGTTTAACAGGGACACTAAAATAAAGTGCATTATGTTGTCTAAGTTGTATCGCAAATTGCTATTGAGGTGAGATATGGTTAAGGGCAGCTAAAGACACTAAATATAAAATGGGAACCATTTTATTTATATGTGTTTTCGTTGTAAATAAAATCTGGAGGCAATTCTTCATCATCTCCTCCATATTTCTCTCCTGCCATAATTGTGAGAGCTGTTGTAGTGTAGTCAGAAGGTCAACATGAACTCACGGATCTCACAGCTTCCACCGACCCAGCCGGGAGGACAGTGACAGGTGTAGCCATTTGATTGGTCGATGCAGGTGCCGCCATGATGACATGGGTTACTCTCACACTCGTTGACGTCAACCTCACAGTTCTCACCTGCAAAGTGATTAAAACCCTACTATCAGCACTGCAGTCCCCTCAAAATACACAATGACTATAGTGCATCCCAGATGTGCATGCTTATGCACTATTCTATGACATTTTGTAGCATAAATATTGTGAGCAGTGCGTTCACATATAAAATTCCAAAAAGAAAAAGTGCAGTTTTAAAGAGGCTATATGGAACTTTTCCCCCAAAATAAACTTAACAAAATCCGTTTTATTTTACCATTTATGAATCAAACATCTCCTGATGAGCATACTGACACCTTGTCCGTGCACAGTGGGTGCATCTATTCGCCTGTATCCTATTTTTAATATTTTCTTTTCGGGTCCGAATTTTTCCGCGTTGTCTGCGGATGTGACGCGAAGCGCGTTCACGTTATACGTTTCCGATCACTCTGCTAACACCGCTAGTCAGCAAGTAGCCTACACTCGAGTCGCAAGCAGAACACTTATCTCAAACAATATATGTATTTGACTGTTCTTACCTCTGTAAACATAATGCTGACCTCCATGTAGCGGATGACGTGTGCACTGTGCACGTACGAGTGCGCGCGACAGAAAGGGAGAGCAGTTCTGTTTTTGGGCCACATGGTGTCAGTCGCGAGTTTAAATTTTCAGGAAACGCATGTAGCCTCTTTCAGATATTGAAGATACACTTAATTAATCAGAAGAGAAGAATGTGTGGAATATTAAGGTGTGTCCCAACATGTTCTCTGCTGCTTTTGTATAAATGGAGCGAGTAGTGTGTTAAAAATAAAAAAGTACTCTTTAAATAACCGGATGATGCACTTAATTAACTTAAAAACTAATAAAATTCATACACTACAAGGATGAGTGCATAGTGCATATGTGTCATTGGGACACAATCTGTGTATTTCATGCATACAGAAAATTAGCATGCTTTACACAATATGTATGTTACATACTGCAGAATTAGTAAAAGTAGTATGGAAACACAGCTGTAGACACTCAGTATCATAATGCTAATATTTACCCATATATCCTGGTGGACACACACAGGATGTGTTTCTCCCCTCCACTTTCACAATGTCCTCCATTCTGGCACCTGAGCTTCAGACAGGGGTCTCTATATATCTCACAGTGCTTACCTGAAATAACCCACATCACATCGATCCTTTTAATTATGTAATTTTACATGCATTTTAAGCCCAGATGCATTAAATATACATGTAATGTGAGCACAGTCCTGCTAGAGAAGAGAACGCACCTGTGAACTGTGGGGCGCAGATGCACTCGTAGGCATTGATCAGGTCTCTGCATGTGGCGTAGTTCTGACAGGGAGCAGATAAGCATTCATTATACTCCTCCTCACAGTACAGACCATGGTAACCTAAGAGGACACACAAAAAAAATACTAAATTATACCAAACTGCATGTTATGGATGGGGTTGATAGAGCTTAAAGGGATAGTTATACATAAATTAATTAATAAAAGTCCTAAATTCAATCTTGATTCATATGGATTTGTTGTATTATGAACGTTTGAAGCGTGAAAGGGGTAGTTGTGTCAATGGAGGGACAAAAAGACCTTAATTTGTCCTCTGAAGTTGAACGAAAGTCTTACTGGTTTGGAACGACATGAGAGTGAGTAATTAATGACAACATTTTCAGTTTTGGGTGAAATAACCCTTGGCACTGCACTTCACCTTGAATATTCCAGCATTTTGTCCACTAGAGAGCAGTGTTTCATTTTGATGGGGTTTACAGAATGTGAGTGGGAGCAAACTGATGACACAGATGTCTATTTGTGTGTGTATTGTGTATGCATTGATCCTTGCAGCAGTGGAATTAAGTCATCTAACCGGATTCATTAGTCTTAGCTAAATTTAAGACCTATCTCGAAACTTCCGTTTCTGTTCCAAACTGCTGGAGAAGGTCGTATTTGGACAAATTCATTCATTTCTAGATCTACATGGTATTCATGAGGTGTCTCAGTCTAGTTTTAGTACAGAAACTGCACTGATGAAGGTTTTTAAGGACTTGTTACTTACTACTGACTCAGGGAACTGTGCTATTTCCATCTTACTAGACCTTTCGGCTGCATGCGAATACTGTAGACCATAAGATCTTGATTACATGCTTAAAACAATGTGCTGGTATTAAGGGTACTGCATTGGCATGGTTTAGTCTGATAAAACTACGGAGACTTTCTCTCCTCAATGGCTTCTTTAACTTGTGGGGTCCCACAGGGCTCTATTTTGGGGCCTATTTTGTTCTCCCTGTATATGCTCCCTTTAGGACATATTTTTAGGAAATTTGGTATTTCTTTTCATTGTTATGCAGATGATACACAAATGTATCTGCCTTTGAAACGAAAAGATACTGGCACTTTAGCGCCTCTATTGCAGTGTCTTGAGGAAATGAAGGCCTGGGTGGCACTAAATTTCCTTAGCGTTAATGAAAATAAAACAGAAGTTATGCTGTTTACAGCAGGAGGCACTTATGAGTCAATACATTTGAAACTTGGTGAATTGAATCCACTTGTGAAGCTTTATGTACTGTAAAAAAACATAGGTGTTATTTTGGATAGTGATTTTAAATTGGAAAAACAGGGTAGTTAAAGCTAGTTTTTTCCAACTGAGACAACTCACCAAGGTGAAATCTTTCCTGTCTTTTAAAGACTTTCAAAGACTTGTTCATATTTTTATCTTATCTCGTCTGGATTATTGTGATGGCCTCTATATAGGCATTAGTCAGGCCTCTCTCTCCAGACTGCAGATTGCTCAGAATAGGCTATCTATTGAAAGAGCTCTTTTCAGTCGCTGTTTTCTTTTCTTCATGACTATTTTCTTGTTTCCCCTTGCAATCCGCAGTAAAAGTATGAAATAGGACAACATACTGCACACTTGTGTTATGTTCTCCGATTAATAATTCACAGGAATGCACTAAGAATCTCTCGTTATTCTCCTCAAATCCTCAAAATGTCTCTCCAGGTTTGTTTTCGCAGCTAAATCCAATTTATAATTTGTCAAAATGACATATAGTATCATGTAATGCTGAACATTTTTGATTAAGGCAATATAAGTTCATAATACAGATATGTATTCGCCGTACTACAGTGATATAGTGCAAAGATTTTGCACTTTCTGCAGTGTAAAAATTAATTGCTTTATCTAATCAAAACAATTGTGGCAACAGATTACAAGCAATATTATTAATTAAATATAATAGAATTGAGTAATAATTAATCAAATTAATTCCTTAAAAGTTAACCATTTAAAATGAGTAAAACTTACTAAAAAGTATAGTCACCATTATGGTGATCAGTGTTTGTTTTAAAATTTCGTTTTTCTCCTTCAGTGATTCTGCTTGTTAACATCAGATGTCTTCAATGTTGACAATATAAAATAAATATAATATAAAATAATTAATCCGTGACGTCTGTCTGTTATTTAGATATTTTGGTTTAATTTTTTGGTGTAAACTTTACTCATTTTAAATGGTTACAGAATAATTTGATTAATTATTACTCAATTCTAATTTGTTCAATTTAATTAATAACATTGCTTGTAATCTGTTGCCACAATTTTATTGATTAGATAAAGCACATTCATTTTTACATTGTGGGTTAATGGGTCTGTTGAAAGTAGGCCTACCGCTAGGCTTTTACACTTTTAAATTCCCTTTTAATGTTCGATGGTTGAAGGGTGAGTAGATTAATGTCATCTCATTGTGCCACTTTTTTAATATAGCCTACTGCATTCGAAGAGCGCGCCTTTCACTGATTGTTTACAGCTGAACAAGTTAGACCCATAATTCGTGCAAAGCATCATGGGGCATAGGAATAAGGAGGATAGGCCATGACCAGTGACTATTCGACGTTAAGTTTAAAGCGTCATGGCAGAGGCGAGCATTAAAGTCAACTGAGTCCACGCATATCCTAGTGTATGTGTAAAAACTGAGGTATATATTTGTGCTTTACTTCTCAAACACCGCTAATCGGTCTCAAAGGCCCTGAATGCTGCCATGAAATAATTTGCCAATTCATTTTGCTGAGGACTATTTTGTTTTCAATGAGTGCGCAAAGCACAGCAATCCCACCGGGCAGTTGTTTCCAGAGAGAAGTGTCGTCTTATAGCGCAATCCCGCTGAGAATTATTTGCAATCCCACTGGAGAACACAGCAGCTCCATCGGACACCTCTTATCAGAGCGGGGTGATATCAGTGGATAGACTGATCTGTCTGCACAGCTGCTGCAGTCACACTTCTAGACAATGATGTCTGAGCACGAAATACACAGGAGGCAGTTGCCATGACAACTGGAGGGAGCGAAGGGAGAGAATCGGCTACGAGCGGAAACAGTCGAGAACCTCACCTGGAACACACAGGCACCTATAGCTAGTGCCGACGCTGGCGGCAGATGCCGTGAGCGCATGGGGTTGAGGGCGCAGAAGTCCACCAGCTGGGCACAGGTGGGTCCGGTGTAGCCCGCAGGACAGGTGCAGCTGTAGCCCAAACCAGAGCCCTGTGGGGAGCAGCTGCCATTATTATGGCAGGGCCCGGAAGCACAGGGATCCATCTTCTGCTCACACGTGGAGCCCTGATACCCTGAACAAAGAGAAGGAGACAGGGTGAAGAGACTAAAGTGTGCACTATGCATAAAGAGACCAGTTTGAATCTGATGCAGTCCATTAGGAATCATTTAGCCCGAAAACAGCTATAGCTACAACATGTCATGAAGAATGCGAGGGTCAATCTTCTACTTAAAGATGCAGAAACAATGACTGAGAACAAATACATTTTTTGATATCAACAATTTAATTGCTGATATCTGTAATTGTATTTTCACTAGTGAAATTTCACCATAGGCTGCCATTGATATCAAGAATTTATTTTTACAGGTAGAAATATCATTTTTGATATCAATAATTACATTGTTACTAGTAAAAATGTGAATTCCTGATATCAATAATTAAATTGTCACTAATTGAAATGTCTATTCTTGATATCAATATTTCAACTGGTACTAGTAAAATTATTTTTGATATCTGAAAATGTATTTCAGATATCTAAAATGGCTTTTTTACTAGTAACAATCACATTCATGATATCAGAAATTAACATTGTCACTAGTAAAAAATGAATTATTTATATCAAAAATTATCTTTGTTACTAGTAGCAATTGAATTGTTGATATCAAGAATAGACATTTCAACTAGTGAAAATGTAATTATTGATATCAGGAATTCACATTTTTACTAGTAATTATTGATATCAAAAATCATGTCATTTTTGATACGTCAACAATTGAATTCTTGATATCAAAAATAAAGGTTTTTATGTGAAATTGGAATTTGTGAAATATGTGAAATTGGAATTTCAACTAGTAAGAAATCAATTCTTGATATCAACAATTGGTTTTGAATGGCAGCCTATGGTGACATTTCACTAGTGAAAATCCAATTGTTGAAATCAAGAATTCAATTTTTGATATCAAGAATTAAATTAGTAATATTTAATATGTTGCAATTACAAAAATGTAATTGTTGATATCAAGAACTTAAATTGTTGATATCAACAAATAAATGGTTCATATCAAATAATTTCAATTGTTGATATCAAGAATTTTTTTCCACATAGAAATCTATCTTTTTTAAACTTACAGATAATTATTTTCTGTGCTAATCTCTGTGTAACTTAACTTGTATTCAACCTGGTACAATCCATTCAAGTACATTACTGTAGTAATACGTTTGGTCAAACACTTTAGATTAGGGTCCAATTCTCATTATTATCTAATTATTAACTACGACTTTTGCCTCAATAAACTCCTAATTACTGCTTATAAATAGTTAGTAATGTAGTTGTTAAGTTTAAGTATAGGGTAGGTTTAAGGATGTAGAATTTGGTCATGCAGAATAAGGCATTAATATGTGTTTTTTAAAGTACTAATAAATATGCAGGCTAATAAGCAAGTAACTGGAACCCAAACTAAAGCTCCATTACTATAATACTAAATAAAGGCATACAAACGAAAACAAATTCTATATTGGGGAATAATCAAATTCAGAAACAGAATCTTTGAACAGTATTTATAGTTCACCCTTCAGCAAACACTACTAACCACATATTCTGCTGAAAAGGATGAACTAGAATTGAACACAAAATATGAATGTTTGTTAACATAATAACATGAAGTAACAATGAACAATGCTTTTACAGCATTTATTAATCCTGGTTAAAGATCAATTCTACACACGTTCTAAAACACACACATGTGCAGTGTGTATGTTGGGTGTGTGTTTGTGTTTTTGTGCATTTGTAGTCTCAGTGACATGCATGCACCAGCAGATTACAAGCTTGGTTGCTATCATCCCCTGAATAAAAGTCAATCACACGCAGAGCAATGGAGCTCAGTGTCTCATCCGCCCACCGTTTCCCTTACGCATTATTCTTAATGAAACTCTCACAGCCTGACTCATGCAACATGATTGTGTTTCACTGCCAGTATTAGAGGACATAGTTCACCCAGAAATGAAATACTGTCATTATTTATTCATTATTATTTGTGTCATTTCCAAACACATATGCTATGACCAGCACCATCTGACTATGCGCCGTGTTGTTTTTAAAGTCAAATGCACACGTACGGGATCAAATCAAGCAAGACGCCTTTTGACGAGTAGTGTCAGTTTGAACATGAGAAATGTTGTTGTCAAGCATCTCATGAAAACCTCACAGACGGCAAACATTTATTTCTTAAGATTTTCAGCAAATAACGACTAATGTTTCAGCCTGTTTCTTACATAAATGCATTGTATGGCTTGAAACTTAAGTTATAGTGCATGAGTAATTTGGACTACTTTCACTGACGCGTTTTTAGTAATTCATTTAATTTCAACTGTTATGATAAACTGCGTTGTGAAGATTTAAAAATAAAAAAATGATCATGTTGTGTTCCATTGAAATTTTTTTTTTTTTGTAACCTTTGTTTTTGTCATTTGTCTAGGAGACTACAGATGCAAATTAGCCCTGTGGCTATAATCTGGCATGTTTATGTCTGTTTTGTTGTCTCAATTCAGATGTTCATTAAACGTGCATTGTCCCTATCAAATAAAAAATATAAAAAATAAATAAATAAATAAAAAAATCACGCAGGTTTGAAAGGAAATTTTTGAGTCTCATGTGCCTTTCCCTGTTTTCGTAATGCCGCTACTTTGTAAGTAAGTGACAGAAACTGAAGGATTCCAGCCGAACGAGTTTCATTACAGCATGCGCTCGTTTCTATTGCCCTGTAGAGTTCTGAATGGATGTTTTGCAGAAAAAGCTATTAAAGGGATAGTTCATCGGAAATTCATTTCTGGTATGTTTCATCTTACCTCAAGGGCATCCAAGAGTGTAGGATTTCCACAGTAGTTTCAATTTTGATATTTTTAGGGTCAAACCGTTCTTGTCTGTCAGTCATATAATGGAGGTCTGATGGTCACCACCTCAAAGAGCATGCACAGAGAAGTCCAAATTAAACATGATTTAATGACTCGGAAATGTAAGTACACATTGATGGCCTGAGAGTATATTAAACGAGCGGTTTGTGTGGAGAAAACAAACAGTATTTATATTGTTTTTAATCACAGCAAATCTGCCCAAGCCACCTGAGGGCGCGAGCGTCGGAAAGCACCGGAAGTGATCTCTCGCGCAGTTGCGAATAAATTCAACGTTGTCTGTTGATATTTTGAAATCGTTTTCCATTGCGATTTCCTGTATATTTAAAAATCTCTGTGTATTTACACGCGCAAGAGATCACTTCCGGCGATTTCCGGCGTTTACGCAGATCGAAGCGCCCGCGGCCTCAGATCACTTGGACGTGGCTGTGGTTACAACAGGTAAAACGATATAAATACTGTTCGTTCTCTCACACAAACCGCTCGTTTCGTGTCTTCGGGCCATCAATGTGTACTTACATTTACGAGTCATTAAATCATGTTTAATTTGGACTTCTCTGTGCATGCTCTTTGAGGTGGTGACCATAGACCTCCATTATATGACTGACACACAAGAACGGTTTGACCTAAAAATATCAAAATTGAAAATACTGCAGAAACAAAGACACCTACATCTTGGATGCCCTTGAGGTAAGCTAAAACATATCAAAAAATGTATTTCAAAGTGAACTATCCCTTTAAGTGCCTCACGTGGCTGTTGAAATATTAAAAGCCGTACCCTGAGCTGTACTACACTAATTAAAAATGTGCTAATAGTGCCACTTTCCTTATTATTTCAGCGTTTGGTCCCAGTTCACACCACAAGATTAAGATTTCAGCCTACGAGTGTATTTCTGCCTCCAAAGTTCAAGAAACAGCTATCTAATTTCCGTTCCTGAACTGTGTTTAGTGCTTCTCGGGAAGCAGGAGTGGTTGTGTCCCTGTTGTATCTGCTGACTGAGAGACTGGCCTGGTTAGAGAGAGCCATCGCTGAAGGAACGGTGTGTGTCGTCCTGAGAGAGGGGGCGGAGCTGTGCCGCGCTTCACGATTAATTGGAAGGAAAGAAGAGTTTAAAATAAGCAGCTCTCTGACACACTTTGAGAGAGCGAGAAGGGACAGAAATAGAGCTCGAATCAGGACGACTCGAGCTCAACACACACATACACTTCCAAACATACACACCAAGCAGAACACACAACAGATTTGATTGTGTCAGACGTGATTTCATGAGAGGAGGCTATTAATAGGTACCTTCAGCACAATAGCAGCGAGGGCCTTCGAGGCTGCTGGAGCAGGTGGCCCCGTTCCTGCAGGGTCCAGACACACAGTGATCCACCAATGACTGACAGCGCTCTCCTTCAAAACCTAAAACACACACACGATGGGTCTGATGGGGACTTAGACAGACATCAAGACTTCTACACCGTACAAAACTTGCATCACTGTGAAAATAATCTTAATTTTAACGGTAAAAAGGCTACAGTGCAAAACTGTTAATTGGGTATCAGAAAGTATTGGGTTACAGTTTTTGAAAGTGAAGAAGAACAACTTGGCTTGTATAATCGACAGTGAAAAACTGCAAATTAACATTCCCACAATTCTCTGTGTGACACTTCATATTTTGTTGAAATAACTATGGTTTCTCATAATTTTCTTTCTTTTTTTATTTTGTAATGTTGTTAAATTAATGTTTATTACTTTTTTTCTTTTTTCATGTGTGTTAACATGATTGTGTTTAAAGGATTAGTTCACTTTTAAAAATTTTTTGCAGATAATTTACTCACCCCATGTCATCCAAGCTGTCCATGTCTTTCTTTCTTCAGTCGAAAAGAAATTAAGGTTTTTGATGAAAACATTCCAGGATTTTTCTCCATATAATGGACTTCAATGGGAACCAAACGGTTCAAGGTCCAAATGAGAGTTTCAGAGCAGCTTTAAAGGGCTTTAAACGACAAAATATACTAATCTTTTTCGAGCCATTTCGTTTATTCAACAAACAAAATTAAAGAAAAGACTCACAAAAGGATTCGTTCATTTTGATGAACGGGTTTGATCAGGAGAGTCACGAACGCGCATCACAGAACAGAGCAAGGCGGGCATTTGAGCTTCTACAACTTAAACTTTTTTATATATTTTTTAAATGAGCGATCGTTTTGCTAGATAAGACCCTTATTCATCGTCTGGAATCGTTTAAAGCCCTTTGAACAGTTTGCACTGAAACTCTCATTTGGACCTTGAGCCGTTTGGTTCCCATTTGAAGTCCATTATATGGAGAAAAATCCTGGAATGTTCATCAAAAACCTTAATTTCTTTTCGACTGAAAGAAGAAAGACATGGACATCTTGGATGACATGGGGGTGAGTAAATTATCAGCAAAAGTTTTTTTAAAAGTGAACTACTCCTTTAAAAGTGATGAGCTTTGATTTATCATGTGACTCTCATCTCTGATGTGATGATTGTTGGTTGTCAATGTATTACAATGGTACAAAACAGATATTAATACTTCAATGGGTTGGTAAATTAACATTGTGTCAGAAAATCAAGTACGGTTTATTACTGTAAATTTTAAGCTAAGTCTGTAAAACCAGTAACGCTGCTATTGAATTTTTACAGTAAAGTTCTGGCAACCACAGCTGCTGTTTTCTTTACCGTAAAAATTACGGTTTTATTTTTTTACAGTGATTCTCTTCCCTTGTTCTAAATCTACTCATATTACTAATCAGAGAAAACGTTCTGCATTTTTATATTTTCAAAAAGAAATGATTTTTTTAAAAGCTGTTTATTCTCATGGACAATATATTTGTTTATTCTATATGAACAAACCCTTCAGTAAAACGAATGTAAGTAAAGAATAAATCTGTAAAGTTTGGTATATATATATATAAAAGTGCTACTGAAGTTCTGACTCAATGCAGGATACATTTCTTTTTGAGAAAACAGCCTTTAAAGATACAGTATCAAATGTAGTTGAAATCTACAGGTGTAAATAAAGTGCAAAGTTTCATCACTAGTTTGATGAAAATCCAAATACCCCAAAATCTCAAAATTGATCAGTGCATGAAATAACAATGTAACATTCAATGTTAATACAATGTTTCTATTGACTTCTATTGTTTTATTCTGAGCTTAAGATATTTCTATCCCTAAAACGAACCCTCACACACAAACTATTTTTTTTTCAATAAAGTTATAAATTGTTTATTAAGCTGTTTTCCTCAATGGGATGTTGGTGATTTCAGTATTTTACTGTCCTTTTGGGAACATTTGATCCTCATAATGTAGACAAAAGCACACACAGAAAACACAATCCGTTCCTTCACATAAAAACAGTTTAACGAAGCTTTCAGTTCTAACCAGCACGATTGAGTCGGCCAAAGCAGGCTGTTTGCTTTTCTTACAACACAGCCAATTAACATCATTTATGCCCTCCTGTGTTCTCAATAATCCTCTTCCAAAAACTGGTCAGAGCAGTAAACTGTTTGTTAGTGTGTTTGTGTGCTTCCCCTAGAGCTTAACAGACATGTTTTGCAATCAGCATGTCCATGACAACATGTCTTAAAAAAGGCACAGTTGTTTCATCGTAAGGCTTTAAATAACTTAAATGCAGGATCAAAATAATCTTAATTTCCTTGATCAAAGGCATTTGATCATCCCCGACCTTCAATGTCTCATGCTCACGCTTTGTTTTGTTCTTCATCCCCATTTACTTCCCCTGCCCCATGTTTCCATTGTAAAGCCTCTTCAGAGCGTTCCTGCTCGCATCAAGGTTAACCTCCATTACTCTCTGTTACGCGCATGTTAACACACATTCAAGTCATAAGGACATTGCTTCTTGTTAGATTCATGTTGTGCGAATGTTTAGAACTATTTCATGTTAATATTTTGAATGTTTTATAGGAATAACTAAATTATGAAATTGCATTTTGCAGCAACACTTAATAACACTAAATGCGGTTCTTCTGAACGTATTCAAAGAAAATTTTAAAAAAGCAAAAGTTTACACAAAAAATATACATTTTTATATAAATCTTTTTCAGATTTATCAACACTCTGAAGCCTCTGAAGGGACATGGTGAAGGAAAAACATATGAGATGAAGTAAAAATGTTTTGAACTGCTGAGAAATTTTGCTTTCACACTATCGAAGGACACAAAAGGTTTTCCGAGGGAACCATTGACCTGGAGGGAAATGCAAAGTTTCTCTGGGAGCGCAAAAGCATCTGGCTTACTATTTTTCTTCCCATCTCATATCATATGTCGCTACGGAATAAAACAATTTGAAAGATCTTTTTCTTCTGCAATTATCAAGTTTGTATCATACAATTCTGACTTTATAATTCACAATTTATAATTATAACTTTAAAAAAAAATTGTTAGATGTAAACTCGAATTTGCAAAAAAAATCTGAATTGTGAGATAAAAAAAATTATAAAAATGATTAAATAAAATTATTAGATAAAAATTACCTTTTTTATTTTTTATTCAGTGGCAGAAACTATCTTCCATACCTTAGGCTACAACACTGATAATAATAAGAAATATGTCTTAAGCAGCAAATCAGTAAATTATAATTTCCAAATGATCATGTGACACTGAAGACTGGAGTAATGATGCTGAAAATCCATATTTGATTACAGACATAAATTATATTTTACAATATAGTAAAATATAGATGTTATTTTAAATTGTAATAATATTTTATAGAATCAATGTTTTTTTCGTATTTTGATAAAAAAAATAATATATATATATATATATATATAATTATATATATATATATATATATATAATTATATATATTATTTTTGTATTTTTATATTTTTAAAATTTGTATTATTTGTGAAACACAAATTATATTATATATATATATAAAATACAAATTTGTGTTTACATAATATATGTGTGTGTATAATTAATTTGTGTATATAAATACACACACATGCATGTATATATTTAAGAAAAATGAATAATTAATTAATTAATATATGAAATATTTATATTATATATAATATTATGTATAAATACATATTAAGTATATACATGCAAATATTTCTTAAATATATACATACCTGTGTGTGTATTTATATAAACAAAATAATTATATATTATGTATATATATATATATATATATATATATATATATATATAAAAATATATAAAATATAAGTAATAATTTCTAAAACTATAACAACAAGCATTTTGGAAAAGAGTATATAGACAGTAAAAGCATGATGTTTTAATTTCAACAAAAACTTTAAGTAGGCTAATAAGTTTGGATTTTGCTTTTATCCTACATAACTCACTTATGAAAAGCGGCATGAAATGATGTGACTCAGTTCAGTTTCCTGTTAACTACATCAGTCCGTCAGCGCAGGGGACACACATCGGACACAAATAAGACGTTTCCTGACAAACACAAGCTCACACACACCTGTCTGGCAGGTACAGCTGTAGTTTTGTCCTTCATCTCTCTGTCTGAGGTCAGTACAGGTGCCATTGTTCTCGCAGGGCTTCATGTGACACGCGTCAAACTCCTCACAGAAGATCCCAGAATACCCCTCATCACACTGGCAGTAAAACGTGTCCTGCAATTCACATTTAAACACACGCAATTTAATGTTGACACACATTCTGGACAGAGAGAACATGTATAGGACAAAATTAAAGGGGTGGTAAAGTATGATTTCACTATTCTAACTTTAGTTAATGTTGATGTTTGAGAATAAACAACAGTATCAAAGTTACAACGCTCAAAGTTCAAAGCAAAGGAAGATATTTGCTTTTAAAGAAAAGGACTACAACAAAGGCTGGTAGGAACTACACGAGCTTCCTCCCGGGTTAGTGACATCACCAACACTAAAATGTCCATAAGCCCCGCCCCCGGGAACACTCAGTCCATGTTGAGAAGAGGAAGAGTTGTTGTATAAGAGTACATTTGTGAGTCAGCTCAAACTTTAGCATCCATCTTTTCACATGCAATAGAAAGTGTGTGCATCTCACAACAGTTCCTGAAATGAGCGATTTATAGATTACATGACAGAATATGCTAATTGAAGATAGTTCAACATAAATTCATCAACTGACCGTTCAGAGACGTCCTGTTGTATTCTACATGTTGTCACTTCTTCTTGAGTCTCTCCATCTTTGATTGACTCCGTTTTAACATTAAAAGGAGGACAGTTTCTGTGTGTCTGCGTGAGGAAATCGCAGCAGCTAACACACACAAACAAGCTCTTGAAACCCCGCCCTCTGCAGCAGCTCATTTGCATTTAAAGGGCCAGGCACAAAACAGTGCGTTTTTGCAAACCCTCAAAAAGTGACAAATTTAACATGGTATAAAAATATCTGTGGGGTATATTGTGCTAAAACTTCACATACACACTGAAAATTGCATTTTACCACCCCTTTAATGTTGGAAAGAAAAACCACAGCACAAATTCAAACACTTAATGCTATTTTTGATATGAGGTCATTACCACAGAAGACTGGGTGATGCATTTCCCTTTCCCGGAGCATTGTGGGTCACTGAATCCACTGCCGGGCTCAATGCAGTTATTGGTTTTTACCATGAGATGAAGCCTCAAAGTGACTTCTGGACCAGAGGGTGTCCCAACGTGCAGCACACCTGCAAGAGACGAGAGCAACACAACAAGCAATAGTCGATTTGCACATTTGTCATGTTTTATGGGGATTTTCCATAGACATGATGATTTTGATAATGGACAAACTGTATATTCTATTCCCTTACACTAACCCTACCCATAAAAGAAAACTTTCTGCATTTTAACTTACAAAAAAAAAATTATTGGGACCAAAAATATTGCATATTTCCATCTTTGCCATCCCCATAATGTACACACACAGACAAACACACTTCGATTTATTAAATTCAGCCACATTGTACAAACACAATACACACACTTACCTCCTACAGTTTTTTCTTAACCTAGACCCATACATCTAGAAATCTAGATTCACATTTATTATATAAAGCAAATCATCAAATCATTCAAAATATTATTTTAGACATTTTGCAACTCCTATAAAACACAATTTCCTTGTTGGTTCAGGTATTTTCTAAAATCTGCTACAATCTCAGAAATACACACACTCATATAAACAGACATGCACACACACACACAGTAACGCCTCAAGGACAGACATTGTTTGGCTCACAGGGTCAGATAAAAGAACTCGCAGCTTTCATCATTGGGAGTAAAAAAATCTAAATTGCAAACAAGATATTGTGCAAAAGGATGCTTAAAAGGCAAAGTAAATCCTTTTATAAATACACAACATTTCTTCCACATTGTGTGCATGGAGCCACACGACTCACTGATGAAGTAGTTGTGTCCGAACGGCAGGGACTGGTCCGGCAGCACCAGACCGTCTGAGCTCTGCTGGAACCACATGATGGTGCCGTCTGCAACAGAGCACTGCTCATACCCAGCCTCACCCACACGCCACAGCACAGCAGAGCCGCTCACATTACCCACCAACCTACACACACACACAGATGGAGAAAAATACATGACTTTTCATTTATTTCAATAAAATAACGACAGGAAAATTATGCAGTGAACTGTACAAAGGGAACGTAATGATTAAGAACTAGATTTCAAATAAATGTAAATGTCAGAGCTGATTTTTTTTTAAAAGTGTTATATTATATTATAGTTGGTGCTTTAAAGCAAATAGCTTATCATGATTAATTCACATCTAACATAGTTAAATATATATTATATGTGTCTGTGTGTATGAATTTATATTATAAAACATTATATTATATTATATTTAGTGCAATTAATTATACTCATATACACACGTGTGTGTGTGTGTGTGTGTATATATATATATATATATATATATATATATATATATATATATATATATATATATATATATATATATATATATATATTAGATGCAGTTTGACAGCACTAATCATATTATATTGTTTTAGTATAGTAATATTTTGTTTAATAAATCTGTATTAAAATGTAAAACATTAAACATTTCTTATGATATATAAATCATATTAAATGTATTATATTCAACAATATACTATATTAAAGTTTTTCAGTAATTTATAATATTCATCAAACACATATGTTTATTTTATGTAACCAAAATATCATATGAAAATTACCTCCAAATGATGTAGTAAAATTGTAATCCAAAAATGTGGCTTTGGTAAGATTCTATATATTAAGTATAAATATATAATTAGTTAAATACATTTTATTTTTTAAATAAAAAATTATTTTACATTTATGCATTCAGTAAAAACTACTTGTCATCCAAAGAAGAACAAAAGAAGTTTTAAAAGCAATTTTAATTACACACTTTGCAGCGGTTCATGCCACTACAGTAGGTAGACAAACAGAATGTGGCTTTTACCGCCACTGTTCTGCCGCGGCGGTAAAATTTAGGGTGTATTTGCTGCCTTTTGCCGCTAGGAGGCGCTACAATCACAGACTTTGTAAAGAGTCCGTTTATTGTGTAATCAGTAGCCGTGCTGTGGCTCATTCAGAGCGATTGAAAGCTGGTAGCAGATTAATTCAAGTGAAACGTAGTGATCACAATACTGAAATTAAATTGACTAAATAATGAAAACTTAAATTTAGTTTACTTAAATTAAATGTATTTTCACTGACTGCGAGATAGGCCTATTTTAACTTTTGATTCATATAATGTTCCGCTATAAAATTTTGCTATATTCTATTTAAAATGTAGGCTACTTTTACATAATTACGTTTTGCTTCCGCTAAATATCCCTTAGCGCCACTTGGTGGTCATTTCCGAACGACTTTAAAATACGTCTGGTTTATTTTTTGCAGCGGTGGATTTCCCATGTCATTCTGGTTGTCCACCTTCTGTATAGCGATATATGCCACAGAAAGAACAGATGAAAGTTTACTTTAAACCAAACGCACACCCAGAACCCACTACCCTCTTCTTTGATTAAATTTTATTCTCATTTCCAATAAAAACAGGTCAGGAAGTGTCTTACTTCACAGCTGTTTCCTCAGCGACCTCCATGGAAACCGTCATCATTCCAGCAGACTCGCCTCCTGCGGTGCTCACACACTCAGCTTCATCAGTGACCTACAACACAACACACATCCACACGAATAAACTTCCCTAAGGAATCATCCTGCCTTCCAGACCGGATCCAACTGTCATGCTTACACAAATGCACACGCTCCATCACGTTATGCATGCAAACGCACACCTGCTCACCTGCTGATCCTCCCACAGTATCTCCACCACTTTCTGACCTGCTTTGGGTTGCCACGGCTCCAGGGTGGGCGGAGCTTGAGTGGTGGTGTGGACTGTGGTTGGCTGAACCCCTTGAGTCGTGGTCGCGGGCGTGGCCGGTGTGGCGAGGTCCCAGGTGGACTCGGAGAGGTCAAAGGTCAAGGTTGGCAGGTCACAGCGGACACCACTGTAGCCCTCACTACACTCGCACGCGAACCCATCCCCCTCACCGTCCTGACTACAGTTGCCATGGAGACAGGGGCTGCTGGCACATGGATCTGCAAAAAACTGCACCCAAAAACAACATCACCAATGAACGAGGTGAAAACCGCATCGTATTATCAAACATTGTAAATTGCTCCAGTCACACAGCAATCTATCGACTGAACAATCACTCGTCCTGAAGAATGAGAACCAGAGAGCGATTCATAAACTGAAATCACAAGGTGTGAAAATAGAGCATCATTAGAAATGAAACAACAGCAACGGAGAGATCCGCAAGACAGAAACACCTGCACCAAAACCTACAGTGCTAATCCTACCATTATGTAGTGATATTGATCTAATTAGTCTAATTATGCTATTTCCTTTGGCAGGGACATGCCTTTTTCCCAAAAGAGATAAAGTAGGCCTTATATGCACTGTGTGTGTTCATCTGCGACATGAATAACAGCCATTACTGAATAATAGATGATATCAAGGAATAACAATAAAATATGACTCAGTTAAAATAGCTTCTCCTTATATACTGTATATACCGATTCAACTGAATAAACATTCTCTGTCCCAAAATACATACAAAAAACGTTACCGATTATTTGCTTACACAAGTCCGTTTTCATCCCAAGGCGTCATACTGAACGCTTTTGACATTGCGTCTGACATCCGAACACACGTGACACCCTTTAGCATCAATATGAGACTAGGGTTGGGTATTGAGAATCGATTTGCTATCGAATTTGCTACTTATCGGTTATGCGCATGTGCAGACTTTGTTTTTTTTTTTTTTTCAAAAGGTACATTTTCCTGTTATAATGTATAATTTCCCTTTAAAAAATGCTTACTACCATATTAATATTTGTATGCTCCCGGTTATGCGCATGTGCAGACTCACAGTTTGTTTGTTTTTTTAACAAAAGGTACATTTTCCTGTTATAATGTATAATTTCCCTTTAAAAAATGCTTACTACCATATGAATATTTGTACGGTCAGCCAGCTGAAAAAGAAAAACTGAAAGTTTCAATTACTATGAGGAAAGGTGTACTTTGACAAGTCAAAGATGATTATTTTATGATCATTTTTACTTTTCACACCGTTTTAAAAATAAATACAGTAGTCTACAGTATACAGTAGCTACTTATAACTTAGAATTGTATTATAATTGTATTTCACATGACTTTAATTGGCATTCTGTGATCAATTTGCGCTAAGGTAGCATTTTTCGACAAGGCAGCAAAAATCGACAGAACACCGGGACTAACTTTTCGTTTTTCCGGAATCGTTCAAAAGTTAAAATTTCGATTCCTAGTTTCGATATTCACAGTCCGCCGACTGGAAAGAAGAAACCGATAAACCAACGAAGAAGCGTCTACCGGAAGTGTTGGCATAACCGCGCAGTCGAACATGAGTAGCTTACGTCGGCGGTCCAAAGTGTGGCTTCACTTTTCTAAAAATAACGAAAAAATCTCGGCAAAATTTGTGACAAAAGGAGTATTTGTGACAGAAGGAGTATTTCCTTCAGAAAGACCGTTGGTTAGCAAGGTTAGCTAAACTTTTTTGACCCTGCCTCTTAAAAGAATTCGCAATCGAGAATCGCAATCGGAATCGAAACAAGGAATCGAAATCGGAATCAGAATCGTTCAAATTCAAACGATACCCAACCCTATATGAGACGCAGATATATATGGGCCAGAAGGCGCCTCCTAGTGGTCTAACCCTAACACTACCCCAGAACTAAACCTACCTATAACCAAAGCGTGTTATATTGATGCTAAAGGGTGACATGTGCGTTGGATGTATACACATTGTCAAAAGCGTCACTATATGACGCCCTGACGATGAGAATGCTTGAAATATGACTGACATTACACGTTAAAATGTTACATCACCAATTCACTACTACTATACTGTAAAATCTATAACCCAGGCTCACAAATGTCAAAATTCAAAGTGAAATGTCGAGTGAGTTTAATCTAAAGTAGATTCATCTGGCAACATTTTGTTGTTGCGCGGATCACGGCAGTTTATAAATGAAATGTTTGGTGAGTGGCGCTAAAAGGTTAATGCAATTTCTCATTTGAAAATAATATACCACCTACAAAAAAAAAAACTACACTGAACCTAACCAATAGCGTAACTAAAGCAAACTTGAGGCATTCAGAATTTACTGCATTCTACAATTTTGGTTTGTTTCTGGTCTTTCACAGTGACCTACGTTACACTCGGGTCTGAACAGCTTCACGTCACAATATACTGACGCTTTTGACAGTTCGTCTACATCAAACACACATGGCGCCCTTTCAGCGTCAATCTGAGACGCATATGGGCCAGAAGTCACCTCCTAAGTGGTCTTCGCCCTGAATGCCTGGTTCAGATTACACGACTTTAGCCCCGACTTTGGCACTACTCGTTTGACGTAGGATGTCGTGGGGATTCGTAAACTCACAACGGGGATCTGGGGACGCAAGATTCGGATCATGTTTAATTTTTTTAATGGTCGTCGACGATGGTCCCGTCACATGTATGAGGAATGACTCGATAGGAGCACGTCTGTCGCGTGCAGTGGAAAAGCGGCTTCACATTGGCGCCCATTGTTTAGTCACGAGACGTTAAACGTCGGCAAATATCGTGTGTGAAATTCGTCCCGGTGTAAACAGGCCTTTAACTGTTCATCATGTCTAATTGAGCTTTGACACATGGAACAGTAAACCTTTTTATTGTGTATAAGTGTATGTGTAATGTTTCTTTTATCCATCTTTTCAAGTTTATATATGGTCTGAAGACTGGTGGTTTTTAGAGTTGAGTGATATGTATTAATTTCGAATTTTTTTTTAAACCGAAACATGAAATGGTACGTTTGTGTTCAGAACAAATTCTCTGATTTGTTTTAAAAATGATGCTGAGCTACTTCTAGTGGGCTCTTGTTTTATTTACTTTATCGAAACCAATACATTATTAATCAACTCCTAAAACCGACCAAATACTCAGGCCATTACATAAACATTAGCACATGAAAGAGTTCAGATGCAAAAGCCTCTAAGTGCCATTTGAAATTTTCTTTTAAAATGATTAATTTTATCAAGCTTGTATATTTAAGTTCAGTAATTTCACTTAAATGGCAATGAAGATTACCTATTAATTGTCATTTAAGTGAAATTACTGAACTTAAATATACAAGCTTGATAAAAATGGTCATTTTAGAAGAAAATTTCAAATGGCATTTAGAGGGCTTTCGCATCTAACTCTTCACATAGCCTTTGTGTTTGGCATGGTAATGGATATGACAATGTTGATATGTCTGGTCTTGGCAGAATAGATCTTCTACGCTCATATAGAATTCAAAATACAAAGCCTTGAACAAGCAAAACTTGCATTTCTCTATATGAAAACCAATACGATTGTTTACCAATACAAAACCAATAAAATATTGTGTGGGACATACACTGTACAATGGGTTGTAAAGACTGATCTCCTGCATCACAGTCTACTGCTGGAGAAAAGGACAATGACAACAACAAAAAAAGAGTAGGGCTGCTGAAAAGGAAGTAAAAATAGTGTGGGGAGAAGAAAGGGTCATAGATGAGGAAAAACCTTCAAAGTGAGAAGAAAATGGATGAAGCATTTCCAGTATCACCAATCTCTCAATCCCACCTCAAGATATCTCACTAGACCAGCTCACACACATCAATACATCCCTGACCTTTGGCTTCTTCCATCTGCTTTTCCCAGACAGCCTCCTCTAATGTGAAGAGCTGTGAGCTTTCAAACTTCAAGATGTCGGCCACTGGGGCTTATGTTTGTTCTATAGAGGCAATATTTAATTTTTAAGAAAGTATTTGAGCCTGCCTCTCAAAACCCCAAAAGGTTACTACTCTTCAACTCTCAGACCACCTCCACTTAGTCTCTCTCTCTATTTTTAAAGGTCACACTGGCAACCAAATCATGCTAAAACCTCTCTTGAAAACCACCTCACGATCGCTAGCTCGAAAAGACAGAGCTTGTCTTCCTCAAAAATCACTGAAAAATTATTATTCAAATATATCAGGTTTTCATTAAAATGGGATGTTTTAGGAATTTCAGTTATATGAGTACAGAAATGTCAATGAGAAAGATAAATTAATAAATGAACAAATTCATGTTGATTTTAAACCTTTTTTATTTAGACTATTATACTAATTGTATATATTAAACATGCTAATTTTTATGTAAGATTATTTATGATACTGCAACTTTGATGAATTAAATAAAACAAAATTGTAAAAAATAAATCTCAAATTCAAATTGATTTATAAATTTGATTTTCACTTAAACTGTTTAAATATTGTTTATAACAAATTACATATTGAGAAAATACTAAATGTCTATTCACAAGACTTTTGTGTCAATTTATGATTTTGCAAGTAAAATTGTACAAAGAAATCTCCAATTTATTTTGATTTTTAAATGTTTACTTTTCATTTGTATAATGCAAAAAAATTTGTTTATAACAAATTATATATTAAAGTAAAAGATCAAAATATATTCATTTTGTTTTGTTCATTTTGCATGCTCGGATGTAAAATGGTGCAAATTAATTTGTTGCTCACATGTGGCACAGATTCAATGTTTTCAAAGCATTGTAAATCTTGAAATCAAATGAAATGAAAGCAAAAAATGTTCAAGTGAGGTTAGAGTGTCGTGCACATGTGTTATTTATTGTTGATATGGTATTTTCTCACATGCATAATCAAAAATCCACTCAAAAACAAAAGCACACACACACACTCATACCCACGCTGTCATCCAACTATTAATAGAGAAAGTGAGAAGTGTATCTGACAGTTCATCCGTCACCATTCAGTTGTGTAATGACTATAAATGAATGAATTCTCCAGCTTTCTTTTGAGAAAGAAATTGTTTTAATTAATGAAAGTGTACTTCACACAATGTTCGCACTCATAAAGTATAAATAACTTCAAAGCCCAGGTATGAAATGAAAGTAGATTGGCTGATAGCCACTGAACATCTGAATGAATACTAACCAGCCTGCAGATGCAGGACACCATTAATAAAGAAATACATAAAGTTGCATCAGAAAAAAATGTTTTCAGCAACATGATTTATGTTTACTTAAAGGTCAAATGAAATTATATTCAACTCATTATTGCTATCTGAAGCAGAAGTGGAAAACACTTTCAGGGGTTGTAATGGAACATCCTACACCGTTCTTTACAGCTCTTTTTAGATACGTATGTGGATCAGAAGACAGTTAGGTCAAATATCATGGCAAAATGATAACATTTATGCATTTAAATCCAGACCTCACCGGCAATGGCATTTATTAATGCACGTTCTGAAAGGCAGATAACCAGATACCTCTGTAGTTTTTATTCTGGGGAGCGAAACTTATAATTCAATCATGACTGAAAAATTATCAAAAAAGTTGATTCTCACATTTTAACATTATTGTCTAAAAAAGTTGTTTCAGTCTATTTCATGTCCATCTTGAAATACCAATGACAATATAAAAGCAATTCTTATGTTTTCTGTATAAAAATCAGTAAAGATTTCACTGCAAACAGACACGTGAACCATAACCTGAAGGGGACGTTTTTTTGCATTTACTTTTGCAAAAATGCATTTACTATGAACTATCAAACAGCGGGCAGAATGCATGTAGATTGTGTACAACTAGTTTTTCAGAAACATTTTTATTATTCATAATTTCAATGCCTTAATGCATCAAATTTGATACGGTAGTGTTAACTATTCTTTTATGTCTCCAACACTGTAAAAAATGAATATTCTTTATCTAATCAATAGAATTGTGGCAACAGATTACAAGCAATATTATCAATTAAATTAAACAAATTAGAACCGAGTAATAACTAATCAAATTATTCCTTAAAAGTTAACCATTTAAAATGAGTTAAAAAAAATTAACAAAAATATCTCACTAACAGACAGACGTCAAAGATTAATTAAGAACTATTTATATTGCCAACATTGAAGACATTTGACGTTAACAAGCAGACTCACTGAAGGAGAAAACCGTCATTTTAAAACAAACCGAAACACAAACACCGATCATCATAATGGTGACTTCAATCTATGTTTTTTTTTAGTTTTACTCATTTTAATTGGTTAACTTTTAAGGAATTAGTTTGATTAATCATTACTCAATTCCAATTAGTTAAATTAAATTAATAATATTGCTTGTAATCGGTTGCCCCAATTTGTTTGATTAGATAAAGCATATTAATTTGTACAGTGTAGTGCTCTGCCAGCTTAAGTTCTCCTGCAACGTTCTCTCTATGTCCTCCACAATATCTACCTTTCCCTTGTACCCTTTTAATTCCCATTTACTCCTTTTTCTTACCCTTTAATGAGGCTCACACTCGTGCAGAGCTTCTCTGCTAAACACACCAGTCACAGATTGCTATATTTCAGTCTACATGTTTAAAGATGAAAGCTTTGCAGAAACAATGGCCAGTCAAGCTCTCTCTTTAATATTAATGAATTCCCTATTGCAGTTTTAACAGAGCTGGAATCAAAGCAAAAAGACCAAAGGAGAGAAGAAAAACACGACGACCCTGAAAATAAGCATCCCTTGTGATATGACCAGTAATATGGTTTCCAAGTATGCATCCAGCTGTAGCAAATGAGTAACTGTGTGTATACACGCATCTCTTCCCACACAGACCAACCTCAGCTTTTAAAGACGAGTTTTCAGAAGGGATTCTTGCACAATCACTGTGAGTCAGCCGGCGCACCTGAGACTGAGGTGGAGTGATCCTCAAGGACACGCTGCTAACTTACATCAAATCATTCCAGTTCATCTCATTATTCCATCAAAACAGTCAAATGTGTGATCACGTCAGCACCAGTTAATGTTTAAAGTGTCTGACTGAAGAACACCAGCCTTGCCTGGCTGGAGAAATGGAACACTGAGTGACATCACAATGACTTCAGGCCTCGTCTGACCAATCACGGTTAATCTTGCCAGTGCCGTACACCAATCACGCGGCAGCATCCTTTGGGGAGATGTAAATGAGCAGTGTGACGTCACAGGACACAGACACAAGCTTTAACTAAGGTTGATGAAAGGACAGGGCGCATTGATTTAGACAAGATGCAAGCACAAATGTGACACAACCGCACACAATTTCCGAAACCTTATTATGAGTGCCACCTGTTGTTCAGTGCATATGCATGTGTGCACACAGCTCTCAGATCTCTTGGAGTGGTTTAGGTCAGAGGCCGTGTTTCTCACATTCAGGCTTTGTTCCCATTAGTGCATTAACTCTGATGCGAGTCTACAGCCAATAAACAACAAATCTGTAGCTAATACTTTAAAACTAAAGGATTTACCCCTTTCTTTAAGGGATATTTCACCGCTGGCACGATGAGCTTTCAATAAAGCTTGGCTGCATATGCAGTAACCTGACTAAACAGAGGGAAAAGGCTTCACTTTGCCAGATAAGCAGGAAAACTTCAACATCCATAATGCACTGGGCCACTCACACCAGTCTGCTCAAGTCAAAAAACACCTTGCTTAACTTCTTAGCAAACATTTAGTTTAGTGGGAGAGAGTTAATTTCGGTTTCAGTGAAGGATCCAGCAACATTTTTAGAAAAATGTTCATCTTATATAAAACGCAGCGCTCATCACTGTCACTTCTTACCCAGCCATCCAATCACAGTGGAGGAGGGGCGGGACTAATACCACACTGGCCAACATTCTTTCTGTACAACGACACCAACCAACAGAGCTAACCGAACAAAATGGGTGAAAAATACATTTTTAGTATGAAACAAATTATCTGCCGAAATCAGTTACAAGTAAACTGTGCAGCGGATATTCTGTATCATAGCAATGAGAACGTCTCAACGAAAAAAAAGCTGCCAAAACGATCTCAAGCGCCCAAAGCACAGCATCTTCAGCAAAGCGTCTGGCGTTTTCAGCTGGCTAAAAACGCTTTGGCGGACACACGGCCTTAGGGTTCAATATTTTACGTTAATAACCCTCTGTTGATCCCGACTGTCGGTGGGCGGGGACAGTACAAGTACAATCTGTATTTTTTACAAAAGCCCCAGAGCCGTCAAATAAACGTGAATATCTCGGTACACGTAACACAGAGAATGAGTAAACATTTGCATATCAACATTGTAACAATACAAATCAGGTTTGAAAATTGGCAAAGTTACATTTTAAGGCCGTTTAAGTATCTTAGTGAACTAAAAACAATAAATCAATATATCAAATTTAACATATATACAGTATAATTGATAAACTTTTAGAGTTTGTTAATATTTTGAATTAAGGCTTATTTAATATTTTCTGTATTCAGTTAAATTTGGATTTTATTAGGGCCCGAACATTTATTATAACCGCTTATTTTTATTATTATTCTCTGAAATGAATCGCATTTTTGAGGGCCTAAACATGCACAAAAACTCGTGAAAATTTGCACATGTGTCAGAACTGGCGGAAATTTACATCTGATATGCGTTCAGAATTGGGCGGGGTAAAATGCGCCCGAATAGCGCACACCTGATAAAGGTTCAACGGAGTGTGCCTCCCGCTACGTTTCGCGTACGTCTACGAAATTCGGTACATACTTGTAACGGCCCAATACCTACAAAAAAGCATATCCCTAAACACAACAGGAAGTCAGCCATTTTGAACTTCCTCTCAGATTATTGTGCAGTTTTTGCCATTTTCAGGCGTCGATACTTTAACGAAAGTAAAAGTTTTAATAGTTTATTTAGTGTTTTTGTCATTTTCATTAGTTTAAAATATCTATATAATATTTAATATTTTGATTCATTTGTTTTAGATTAGTTTGAGTTATTTTAGTCCTTCAGCTTAAACTTATTGAAAACGGCAAATCGGAAACTAGCTGAATTAAAATGTGTAAGTTTTTTATATTTTAGTAACGAAATTGTTTTTAATGGTTTTAGTTTACAATAACAACCCTAATACTGCTATAATTGATATTTTTATATATTACAATAATAAGCCTACTATCTACTTATAAAAATTAGGGCCGGAAAGATTAATCGCAATTAATTCATTTAAAATAAAGTTTTATTTACATAATATATGTGTGTGTAGTGTGTATAATTATTTTATATATATATATATAAATACACACAAATGCTATGTAAACATTTAAGAAATATTTGCATGTATATACTTCATATATATTTAAACAAAATGAATATTATACATAAATATAAATATTTGATATATTAATAAAAAAAATTCTTAAATATATACATGCATATATGTGTATTTATATATAACAAAATAATTAACACACTACACACACACACATTATGCAAACACAAACTTTTATTTTAGATGTGATATAATCGCGATTACATATTTCCAGCCCTAAAAAAATTTAATTCATGAAATATATTTTAATGTATCTCATTGAAAACACCTTTTTTTATAACATACTAACTAACAACATTTGGAGATTTTTCCTTTACAAACAGGAAAAACAATCTTACAAAATGGGATAATATGAATTATTTAACATATATTATCTGAAAACACTTTTGCATGTAAATTATTTGTGTTATTTTAAAGTACTGTAAAACAAGTGATGTATTGGGTATAAAAAAAAATCTCTGTTCCTTGCACCACAATACACTTGACTGCAAAGAGGTTCAAAAAAGCCTTGCATCACCCATCACAGAAAGGCTCAGTGTCCCAAAGTGGTTTGTTATAAAACAAAATGCATGCAATGAGGTCAACGCTGCACACTTGCAAGTGAATTGAAAAGATGAGAGACTACGAAATGATTTTGCTGCCTTGCTATAGAAACAAACAGCAGACCATATCTAACTACAAGACATAGAGCTTATGCTGTGATCTTTACCTCTAACACACACACACACACACTGCAGCCGCCCTCTCCTCTCCTGCCTATCTGTTGCCACAGCAACGCAGCACTCTCCTTCACATCCCACAGACAGCACATGATCTCTCGCATATACAGGTCTTTATAAATGCTTCTCACACAATGTCAGCAGCGAGCAGCACACACACACACAGACGCTCAGTGGATGAAGTTCACACGCTCACCTCACAGTTGTGTCCAGTGAAGCCCTGGCTGCAGATGCATGTGTAAGCCCAGAAGTCTGACTGCATCTGTGTGCTCGGACTCTCCTCCATCTCTCCCACCCGGCTACAGACGCCCCGTTCAGACACGGTCTGCCCTCGCAGGGGTCCGGGGACACGCTGGGGGCCTCGGTTGATGTCAAGAGGGTCCCTGAATCCCCTCCTCACCCCGAGGATGAGGAGGAGAGGAAGTATGAAGAGCTGCATGAGAGTACACAAATGTGTCACTTATTCCCTTCACTGGTGTAGAGAGCAGATCAACGGACGTTCTCTGGTGGCTGTGTGTGTGTGTGTGTAGAAGAGACAGACAGTTTGCTGGACTGGAGGTCTGAGTGTGTTTTGAGGATGGAGAGAAGGGAGCAGAAGGGAGGGAACTCGTCCACAGTGACGGCATGCACAGGCTCCGCCCCCCTCTCTCTCTCTCTCTCTCTCTCTCTGTGTATTTCTGCTGTGTCAGTGTAGATGAAGCTGTGCAACAACACTCTCATCACTGATCATTCTCGCCGGATGCAATCATTATTTTCCGATAAATAATTTATATTAAAAAACTATACATTCATTTGTCAGTATTACTTTTTGCAATAAGGTTCCATTTGTTATCATTAGATGATAGGGTTAGTTCACCCAAAAATGATAATCAGTCAGTATTTACTCACCCTCATGTCGTTCCAACCCCGTAAGACCTTCGTTCATCTTCGGATCACAAATTAAGATATTTTTGATTAAATCTGAGAGCTGGATCACTCCTGCATACTAGTCCATAGGCTTCTTGAGGGATTGAAACTTGCTGGCCTCGAAAAGTTATTAAAAGGGATAGTCAAAAATGATATTTAAACCATGCATTACTCACCCTCAAGCCGTTCAAGATGCATATGTCAGTCTTGTTTCAGACGAACACATTTTCAGTTATTTTAGAAAATGTCTTTGACCCTTCAGTGGATATAATGTGAAGAAATGGGGTCCAGCTCCTTCAAGTCTCAAAAATGTGCATAAATCCTTCACAAAAGTAATCCATCCGGCTCCAGGGTGATAAACGAAGGCCTTCTGAGGGTAACCCGTGCAATATTGATCGTAAAAATATACATATTTAAAACTTTATAAATGAAAATATAATATTATATAATAAAATATATAATATTTTTCCAAATTCACTGCATTTCAGAGTATTTCCTATTGCACAGTTCTTCCCTGGATAGGGGCGTAACCGTTAACAAAGATTAATAATAACAAATGGATTGCTCATTGTTAGTTGACTTTAATGCTATCTAATGGGACCTTACCATTTTGCCTAGAATAAATGTAACTAAAATTAAAATCAATTGTTTAAATTTAGTCATTATAACATTACGAAAAATGGATATTCATTTTGAGATTAGCTGAAAATGACATAAAACAGTGTTGTTACTGGAAATAAAAGTGTTTTTGAATGATTTCATATAATTTAATTAATTTAAGGCGAGATGTTGTTAGACAACTGCAAAGACAATATAAATGTTAAAACAGGCTCTAAAAATGAGCAAGTAAAATTAAATATTCAATATTGATTGAATGTTATTTTAGTGTTATTAGTATTTATACAAGTACTTTGAAACTAGGTTTGTTTAGTTGTAATATTAGTTTAACCAGTCATTTTGTTATGGCTTTTGTCTTTTTTTGTATTTTTAGTGCTGTAAAATAGATAAATCACATCTAACATAAGTTTGTAAACGTGTGTATGAATACATGTGTGTGTGTGTGTGTGTGTATATATATATATATATATATATGTATATATATATATATATATATATATACACACACACACACACACACACACACACACATATTATATATTTATAAAGTTTTATGTTAGATGCAATTAATCATGATTTTTTTTTAGAACTCGTACTCCTTTATTGCAGTTATTTGCCAAGGTAACATTTCTTTTCATTTAAGTTTTCCATCGAATGTTTATATTTTACTTAATTTCAGCTTAATTTCACTAAAAACGATGTTTAAATACTTAGAGATTACAGATACTGATGAATCAGAAACATAATATCAGACAATATGTGGTTTGTTTAGGAGAGGTATATTACATATATATTGATATATATGTATATTGATATTACAGTATATTGCTAACTGATCAGACTTGGTTGAGTGCCCAGTTTCCACCTGATGGACGATACAATGAGTGAAAAAAAATCCCACACATTCCGAATGAAAGAGCAAACCAACGCCATATATCTTGAGGCCGGGCTATTTTGACACCCAGAAAACACTAGTATCGGCAATAGCAGCTGCACCAGAAATGATCTATTTCTCATTTCTATAGGTAAACAACTTAATTAGAAGTCCTCAGCAGAAATGCACAGAGCATCCAATAAACTATGCCCTTTCAACAGTCCAATTACAGTGAATGTCAATTATGAGACTGAAGGACCTTTCCAAACAGCATCCACAAAAGGATGAACTATGAGCGTTTAGTTTTTATGGCACTGCGCTTCTCCTATTTAACTGCTCCTCCTGTTGGTTACCATGGCAACAACCACACAGCCAGTCCCGTCGCTGTAGCCGGAGACCCACTGAACCGCGTTCACCATCTCAGCAAACTCAGAAACGCCCTTTTATTTACAAACGGTACTGAGAGATATTTTGAGAAATGTCTCATTGTTGTTGTTTTTTGTCCATGGTTACCAAAATTGGTTAATAACATTCTTCAAAATATCTTCTATTGGAAGTCAAAAAGAAGATATTTTGAATAATGTTATTGACCAATTGGATTTACATGAGGGTGAGTAAATATAAAATAATTTTCTTTATTGGCTGAATTAACTCATTTACTCACCCCATGTCATCCAAGATGTCCATGTCTTTCTTTCTTCAGTCCGAAAAGACATTCCAGGATTTTTCTCCATATAGTGGACTTCAATGGGAACCAAATGATGGTCCAAATTGCAGTTTCAGTGCAGCTTCAATGGCTCAATCAATCCCAACTGAGGAATAAGGGTATTTTTTAGTCAAACGATCAGTCATTTTAATTTTTTTTTAAATGTACATGTTTTAACCACAAATGCTCATCTTGCACTTGCTCAGAGCGTTCTCTTTCAGTCTAATCAAGCATAGATGCAAAACATTTTTTTACTTACAACACAAGGATGATGCTGCGTTCATTTACGTTAAACTGGACAAACTTAAATCGCAAGCGTTAACGTTGAGAGCACTTGTTAGCAGTGGGCCCTATATACAATAAAAACCTCATTATTTGAATGTGTGAACATAGCCCTCTGCTATGAATGAAAACTATACTTTATTTCGTCTTCTGCGCAGTGTGAACGAATCTTTTCCCGAGTCAATTAATTCATTGAATCAACCAAATGACACGAAAAAAGATTTGCTCATTTTGATAAACGAGTTTGAACAGGAGAGATCACGAACGCGCATCACAGAACAAGGTGAGCATTTAAGCTTATAAAACTTAAACTTAAGTTTTTTTTTAAATGAGCGATCGTTTCACTTGATAAGATCCTTAGTCATCGTCTGGAATCGTTTAAAGCCCTTTGAACAGTTTGCAGTTTGCACTAAAAGGACCTTGAACCGTTTGGTTCCCATTGAAGTCCATTATATGGAGAAAAATTCTGAAATGTTTTCATCAAAAACATTAATTTCTTTTGACTGAAGAAAGAAAGACATGGAGATCTTGGATGACATGGGGTGATTAAATTATTAGCAAAAGTTTTTTTAAAAGTGAACTACTCCTTTAAATGCTGCTTCAGCCATGACAACATACAGAGGTAAAAAAAATAAAATAAAAAAAATAAATAAATAAAAAAACGCTCGTTGGGCTCGCACGATTGGAAGTTGAGGAAGTGGGGGAAGTGACGTATGGCGAAAAGCAGTCAAATGTATTAAGTTTTTTTGTGTGTGCTTGGGTTCCTACCCGAACCCCGAAGTTACATAGTGCCAGTAAAAGCGATACAGACACCGTCAGGCTACACTGTAAAAAAAAAAAAAAATTCAAGATTTGTTACCGCAACATTTTTCCTTTTGTCAAATGAACTTAAATAATTTATTTAGTTGAGATAACTTATTATTTTGAGTTTCTGACGATTCTAAATCAATCTCCTTCATTGTATGAACTCACTTATTCCAGTTCACTCAACTTAAAATAAAGCAACCAGCTTACTTACTTTTTAAAGTTAAATCAACAATATTTTTTTACAGTGTATGGCAGACCTATCATTCAACCTATTGTAAGTCGATTTACCATCACAAGGGTTTTGGAAAAATATTATGAAGGTTGAAAAAGTTGCAAAGTGCCACTTTAAAAGAGGAACAGAGAACTGTGATCAAGGCATTTGTCGATCCAATTGAGTCCAAAGGCTCAAAACACACCCCATAATCACAGTATCTGAGTATGACGATATCAGGCAAACTTTCCAGTTCACTGCTATTCCAATACTAGTGTTTTCTGGGTGTCAAAAGAGCCCAACCTCAATACACAGGCTTTGGTTGCTCTTTCATTGGGAATGTGTGGGATTTTTTTCACTCTGGTTGGAACGGTGCAACCCATTGGTTCCCAATGAAGTCCGCTAGTATATGGAGAAAAATCCTGTAATGTGTTCCTCAAAAACCTTCATTTCTTTCCGACTGAAGAAAGGGAGGCATGAACATCTTGGATGACATGGGGGTGAGTAAATTATCAGGACATTTTAATTCTGGAGTGAACTAGTCCTTTAAGACATGTATTTTAACGTCTGTGCTGATTATGCAGGAGGAACATACAGACAACAGCGCCTCCTCCTGGTCACAGATAGCAGGACACCATGATCTGTTCCCATTCAGAGAACATATAAAAGTATATTATTCACTCCTTCCAACTGAATTGAGAAATGACACACATGAGCCAAGAGAGAGAGAATTTACACGCTTCTGCAGCTGAAGGCTATTTTGGGCGAGATTGAGACAGATGGGAAGACGGATGGCCTTCACATGCAGAAGTCAGCTGGTTCTTGTGCAGAATATTTTTTAACGTCAGAAAGATGAGGTAATTTGGTGGACATCACTAATCATCCAGTTTCTGTGTCCAATCAAAACATTTTCCGGCTGAAATGGCAATTATAAAAGGCAGAATATGGCACGAACCCCACATCCAAACACAACCTCTTTCAACAGTATAACAATATTTCAAATGTGTTTCTAAAACCTGTCACATTATGTGGCGATACTGTGCAAGCGAATGCATTTGTGTAATTTCAATAAATGAGTTTCCACATGCCTGTCATGATATTATCATGATCATACGTAAATGCATTTAAAAAAAAGTGAACTGTTTACCACAGGGGCGATCTAACCTCATCATGGGATGGTGACACTTACATTAAATGAAAGTATAGTAGATCCTGCATCCAATCCAGTAATATCAAATAGTGAAAACGAGAACAGAAATCTGAAAAAAAAAGCGAGTTTTTTTTCTCCATAGGTTTCAAAGGGTAAACTTTTGTCCATTTTAGGTGCTAATATGTCCATTTTGGGAGCTAATATTTACTTTTTAAGTGTTCATATGTAAATTTTAGGTGCTGATATGTACATTTTAGGTCCTAATATGTACATTTTAAGAGCTAATATGTACTTTTTAAGTGCTAATATGTAAATTTTAGGTGCTGATTTGTACGTTTTAGATGCTAATATGTACATTTCAGGAGCTAATATGTACATTTTAGATCCTATTATGTACATTTTAGGTGCTAATATGTTACATTTTAGGTGCTGATATGTACATTTTAGGTGTTAATATGTCCATTTCAGGAGCTAATATGTCCATTTTAGGTCCTAATATGTACATTTTCAGGTGCTAATATGTACATTTTCAGTGTGCTGATACGTACATTTAAGATGCTAATATGTACAATTTTAGGTGCTAATATGTACATTTCAGGAGCTAATAGGTCAATTTTAGGTCCTAATATGTCCATTTTAGGTCCTAATATGTCAATTATAGGTCCTAATATGTACATTTTAGGTGCTAATATGTCCATTTCATGAGGCTAATATGTCCATTTCATGAGCTAATATGTCCTTTTTTGGTGGTAATATGTACATTTAGGTGCTAATATGTACATTTTAGGTGCTAATATGCTCATTTTAGGTACTAATATGTCAATTTTAGGTCATAATATGTACATGTTCAGGTGCCAATATGTCCATTTCATTAGCTAATATGTACATTTAGGTACTAATATGTACATTTTAGGTGCTAATTTGTACATTCCAGGCGCTAATATGTACTTCTAGGTGCTAGATATATACCACTAAGGTACCAATATGCAGCCTTTGGGTACAAAAGTGTATCTTTTGAAAAGCCCCAGTGACAGCTTTTGTACCTTTTTTTCTGAGAGTGAAATAGAGAAAAATAGCTCCAAAAATATAAAATGTTATCATAATTCATGCTACTAGGCCAGTGATTCATGGTAATAATTAGTAATAGCCTGCTGAATCTGCAATGACGAACCTCTGCACGCTCAAAACTATGTTAAGCCTGTTTGTCGAAACTATTCCGGTTTACTTCTGCTATTTTTGTTTTGTGCTGTAAAAAGCTATCGTAAAGCATTTCTGATGAGAAGCGAGGTTGTCCGAATTCTCTTTAGTCAACACACTTATAATATCAGGTTGCTTCGGACCCAGTTTTAGTCTGGGGGTCTTAAAATGCTACCAATCCAGTTAAGAAGTGTTTGTTTGGGATTAGTGCGCACTGGCACTCATCTAATCAGTGTAAGTGTAGGGACAAATGCCTGATCTCAAGCTATATATATATCTAACCCCTCGCAACCTAAATGCAACTTAATACCCAGAAAAGTCCAGATCTGGTGAGGTGGATATTTTCATCTAATAAAATCAAAGAGTGAAATGCATGTTTAAGAAAGCCAATTCTGAAGTTATTAGGTAGCACCGGGGCCGACATAAGATCCACACTAGCTAGTGAGTGCACACCTGGGGTCAGGTGCCAGGCCGGATCATGCCCTTGCGTCACCGGCCCCGCCATCTCTGATCTGGACACAGACACTAATCCAGCTCTTCTATAAAGCCTAAAGAGAGAGAGAGAGAGAGAGAGAGAGAGAGAGAGAGAGAGAGAGAGAGAGGACAGGAGCAGAGAGTTTAGGATAAAGACAGTAAGGCAATCACAGATGGACATGACTACTTGATGTACTGTGAAATTTCAGTGCTTGATTGGAGTATCATCTTGCAGTGTTTTTCCTATTGTGCCTGCCATTAAGCCTAAGGTTGCAGGCCTTCATTGTGCAGGGCGCTCTAAGGCTTCGCGCTGGAAGGACAGTGCCCCCCGATGGGGCCTGTGGAGGGGCAGTGCTGTGGGACCTGCCCCTCTCTGCCCCCGATTATCATCCCAGGCCTGGGCAGCGTGGAGCTCTGCAGCACCCAAGAGGACCACCACCTTCCCACGGACGGGTCAGGACACAATGCATATTCATGTGTGCACTGTGAAAATGAATATGCTTTATCTAATCAAAAAAAAAAAAAAAAGTGGCAATATTATAAATTAAATTTAAGAATATAATTGAGTAATAATTAATTAAATTAATTCCTTAAAAGTTAACCAATTAAAATGAGTAAAACTTAAAAAAAGTATGTTTAAGTCACCATTATGGTGATCGGTGTTTGTTTTAAAATGACGGTTTTCTCCTTCAGTGATTCTGCTTGTTAACATCAGATGTCTTCAATGTTGCCAATATAAAATAAAGATAATATAAAATAATTAATCTTTGACATCTGTGTTATTTGGATATTTTGGTTTAATTTTTTTTGGTGTAAACTTTACTCATTTTAAATGGTTAACTTTTAAGGAATAATTTGATTAATTATTACTCAATTCTAATTTGTTCAGTTTAATTAATAATATTGCTTGTAATCTGTTGCCACAATTTTATTGATCAGATAAAGCATATTCATTTTTACAGTGTGTGTGTTTATGCAAGACTGAACAGATGGCTTGTGCTGGAAATATGTAGGGGACATACACTGATGATGGTAATGCCTTTTAGGCCTAAGATGTGGTAGATACGCTGGATTTATAGATTAATGGCATGTTTGTAAACAGACAAGGGTTTAGCTTTTCACTGTAAATTATGTCAGCAATTTTCAAGGGAAAAAAGCCACATTACATTTTTAATTAAAATGAATATATTACCACGTATACATTTTTACGGTAAAAATAAGTGTATAAATATGACAAATGTGCAGTTGTAAAAATTCCACCCCATAATGCCTGAAACATCATCGTTTTTCTGGTACATTCAGGCTACGATAGATTTTACTGTAAAAAATAAATAAATGCATGCAAAACAATATATATATATATATATATATATATATATATATATATATATATATATATATATATATGTATGTATATGTGTGTATATAGTGATATCTCCACTTAAAAGCTTAATATATATATACACATATATATATATATATATACACACACATACATATATATATATATATATATATATATATATATATATATATATACATGTACATATATATATATATATAGTGATATAGTACAACCTAGTTTACCTGCATTCTATACAGGAAATTGGCGTGATTGTTTCTATTATGTAATAGAAATTTTCTTCCGAATGTATCTTTTGAAACGTATATCTGCTTGTGTGTACTTTAAAAATATAGATGTGTTTTCTTAAACTATAGATGTGTTCTTTAAGATGTAGTGTTCTTTGAAAAATAGATTTGATAAAGGAGTAGTTCACTTTTAAAAAAACATTTGCTGATAATTTACTCACCCCCATGTCATCCAAGATCTCCATGTCTTTCTTTCTTCCAGTCAAAAAGAAATTAAGGTTTTTGATGAAAACATTCCAGGATTTTTCTCCATATAATGGACTTCAATGGAAACCAAATGGTTCAAGGTCCAAATGACCGTTTCAGTGCAAACTGTTCAAAGGGCTTTAAACGATTCCAGACAATGAATAAGGGTCTTATCAAGCGAAACGATCACTCATTTAAAAAAAATAAAAAATAAGTTTAAGTTTTATAAGCTCAAATGCTCGCCTTGCTCTGTTCTGTGATGCGCGTTCGTGACTCTCCTGTTCGAACTCGTTCATCAAAATTAACGAATCTTTTCCTGAGTCAATTCGTTCATTTCGTTCGTTGAATGAACCAAATGACCCGAAAAGATTCGTTCATCTGTCTGGAATCGTTTAAACACTTTGAACAGTTTCCACTGAAACTGTCTTTTGGACCTTGAACCGTTTGGTTCCCATTGAAGTCCATTAATATGGAGTAAAATCCTGGAATGTTTTCATCAAAAACCCTTAATTTCTTTTCGAACTGAAGAGAGAATGACATGGACATCTTGGATGACATGGGGGTGAGTAAATTATCAGCAAAAGTTTTTTTTTTAAAGTGAACTACACATTTAAGGGAAATTGCTGTATCTTCTATGCAAATTACGGTGCAAAAAGGAAAGAGTGTTCTGCTCTTCTCAGCAATAGATATGTTTGATTGCATCAAGAGCAAAACATGTTTTTAGGTGAAATGTTTTTGAAGTGACATATGTGGATATACATAGATAAGAGGTGTTAGAATATAGGGAGCTGAAAACAGAGTACGCGCAAGGGGCCTTAGTCCGAAGATAAGAAGGGGAGGAGTACATTTTGGAGGATGATCTTTTTGTATATAAGCTCTGTAAAATGAGAAGACCAGGGCCCTTCTCATGTCAGACTCTGTCTGTGTGTGAACTGCCTTTCTTGCAAGAAATAAATACTTATACTTAAATTGTTATTTAAGATCTAGGGAAAGAATTTCCAACACACATTGCAAACGGTAAACTCTATTATCACACAGCTCTCTATATAAAGTTGGATCAATTAAATCCAATTTCATTTGCATATGAAGAGTTCAGATGCAAAAGCCTCTAAATGCCATTTGAAATTTTCTTCTAAAATGACCATTTTTTATCAAGCTTGTATATTTAAGTTCAGTAATTTCACTTAAATGACAATTAATAGGTAATCTTCATTGCCATTTAAGTGAAATTACTGAACTATAAATATACAAGCTTGATAAAAATGGTCATTTTCAAGAAGAAAATTTCAACTTTTTGCATCTGAACTCTTCATATACAGTACACTTATTGTATGTAAAGCAATGAATAGTATATAGCAAATCTCAACTACCTACATTTTTTTATTTCATCACAATAAATTACTATATTATCGCAAGCTCTTTATATAAAGTTGATTATATAGGTATGTCCAACTTTATCCAGGTATATTGCATAAACCAATATACTATATACCAACTGTTGATTGCTTCAAAATCGACTCTGTTTTCTGAATTAATGAGTTAATTATCTGAGAATTATGAGATATATTTTTCTTGAAAAAAATGTTTCACTCTGTTTTTATAGAATTAATGAATTACTCCTAATTTTTTAGATAATCATTAATAAGTCATTAATCAAGCCATAATCAAGGCAAAAAAGTTTTTCCATGAAAAATTTGCATAATTCTGAGATAATTAATCTTAATTCAGAAAAAGAGATCAAAAGCTTTTTTCCATGAAAAATTATCTTGTAATTCTGAGATAACTAACTTGTTAATTCAGAAAAAAGAGTGATTTTTTTTCTTCTTCAAGTGAACGCAATACACTTCCGTACAATCATGATCAAATTTTTCATAATTGTTTAAACTTATATTAGAAAAATGCTTATAGTGCTTTTGTATTCCCTGAATATCAAAAGTGAGCTACAGAAACTAATGATCATTTTAGGGCGAACATTATAATTTTAGTGCTATTTTCTCTGTTTAATCAACCTGCGTTTACCATATTATCGGTTATAGTTACTTAAAACTCAATGAGTTAGTTGTTTCAAATGGCCACACAATGATGAGTGATCATGTAAGTTATGGGCGTAAAGGTGTGGTAAATCCAGCTGCTGTATAAGAGACGTGTGTCCTCAATCTGTGAGCTAGCCTGTGGATAGCATGCGTAGCTGCTGCCTCGTGCCGGAGAGAAATCTGTTCCGTTAGCTTGTTAATGACTTACCACAGACAGCAGGAGTGGGCAGGATTACACCGCTAACTGCTAGCCAGCTGTCGTCACACAGACATTAGCAGATAAGTGACCTCCAAAGGGTTGTGTGGAAAAACGGTTGTTTCACAAACAGTGAAAGCAGTGATGAAGTTCCTCTTTTAATGTAAAGACTGAAAGAAAACAGGATAATGTTCAGTCAGCTGGTCATTATAACAGAATGAATCCCTTTTAGCTACATTATCACTATGTCATGTGATCTACTTCTGGTCTAGAAAGAAAGATGAAAATATCAATGTTATAATATTAATGTAAAGTAAAGGTAAGAACATCATGTGTTAAATTCTGATACTTTATCATTTTGATAGAGTGAAGTATGAACTGTAAACAGGTTGTGGCTTTTCAGAGAGAAAGCTGACCCTAATTTTACAATACTTCCCGGTCTCTGATGGCTTAAGCTGACACACACACACACATACACACATTTATGAGACAGGTCTTCAGGCTTCCTTAATCCCAGTCAAGCCCCTCTGGGAGAAAATAAACAGATTTGGAACATGAAGGACAAAATTTATTTAAAAAAATATTATATCCTTTAAACACACAGATCTAATTTCTGTGAAGGATTAATAAAGTATCTATCTATCTATCTATCTATCTATCTATCTATCTATCTATCTATCTATCTATCTATCTATCCATCTATCTATCTATCTATCTATACCAAACACCGAGTTTTAAATCTCAAGATCTTTATGCTAAGCTTTCGTGGTAAGTTTTGCACTTTGTTATTATTATTATTATTTTTTAATATGAAACTAAGTCTCAGCCTTCAGTGAAAGCAGCGATGAACAGAATATACAAACGTTAAACCCAGAATCATTGTTTAACTTACAACTGAATAAAACACTCACTGAAACTAAACACTAAACAAAAATTCACTGAACATTGTTTGTAACTATGGCCCTCCCATCCAATAATCGTAATAAGCTTTCCAGCTTTCTAAACAAAGGTTCAACTTTAAAAAGTTGGCAATTATATCAGTCACACAAACAATAAATACCGTTTTGAGATCGCTGTAGTACTTCAGGTGAAGGGGACGTCACGTGACGTCAACCGATCATCACTTCCGCTTCACTAGTTCAAGACACGGAAGTAGAACAAAGCATGAGTGAAGAAAGTAGGCCTATGTTGCAAGAAAAACAAATACAACTTACTGAAATGTATGATGTCTCGTGTAATTGCCCAATCAGTGTTTGAATCGTGGAAAGACGTCAATAAATCAGCTCAAAACGTAACGTTCCCTCAGGAAATTGTACTTAATGAAAGCATGTTAATTTGATTAAATCCGTCATGAAGCCACACTTACATATTTATATTTCAACAACGAATGAGTAACACAATTATAATAGGTTATTAAAAAGTTAATAATCTTTAAAAAGTTAAAAAAGTCAAAGTTTATTTGAGTTCATTAGCCTTAAAATAAAGCTGAATAACTGAATTTAATAATTGTATACTACCTTGTGTCTTTTAACCTTTAATATTATGTCCCAAATGACAGGGTTCCTTTTATAGTTTATGGCATTAGTTGAGAGATTGCTTTAAAAATTTACATTCAAATTGATGTCAATTCAAGAGTTTGTGAAAGCTCTTCTGTGGCGGAAATGTCACTTGTGTGACAGCTGTCATTTTTAAATAGGCTACAAATTATTTTCTCAAAATAAATATTTCCTGTGAAATGAACAACAGATGCATCCTTCACGGCCTGGCCTACCCCATAATTTTTTTTTTGTTTTTGAAGAGAAATAGCCGAATTACACTTTTAAACGCTAAAAACATTTAGTCCTGGCCTGATTAGCATTCAGATTGGCATTTTTATCACCAAACCTAAAGGCATTGGGATCCGTTCACTACCTGATTGGTCGGCTAACTCGGCTTTAATGACGTAGGCCTATTGCCTATTTTGCGTCGAAACTTACCAAACGTCCAAAACAATGCTGTGTGCTGGGATAAACGTGCTTGTTGTATGTGCGTAGACTGTATATTATGGTATTTTGGGAGGTATTTCAGCCCGTTCTCATCCCAAGGTGTTATCTAGAGATGCTTTTGACATTGCGTCTACATGCAACGTACATGGCACCCTTTAGCGTCAATATGAAACGCAGATATATATGGGCCAGAAGGCACCTCCTAGTGGTCTAACCCTAACACTACCCCAGACCTAAACCTACCCATAACCGAAGCGAGTTATACTGACGCTAAAGGGTGCCATGCGTTGGATGTATACGCATTGTCAAAAGCATTAGTAAATGTGTTCTCTGGACATCTGGACTATGATTACAAAAAAAAACTATACTCGTGAGCATTCTGCCCTTTGAACTGCACTAACAATCGCATCAGGGTATGCTTTTATCCAACCAAGCATGCGTGTGAAGGTGATTTAAATGTTGACATATCACTACTATGTCATTATATATAGTTTATACTCTATCAGAAATGGACCTTGGTGAACATATTTAGACAGTTTATGAAGTTGTTAACAACTTGTTCAGCACAACTTTTAAAATTCAGTTAGGCCTACATCAAGGCTTTAATGTGATTGGTTAACAAGGAACATGTGATCCCTGCTATCGCCAAATAATAGTACCATCTCTGCTAGAAAGTGTGTGGGAGCTGGTTAGAGTTACGCTCTGTTGGATTCTGACCCTCCAGAACCAGGACTGGACACCCCTGGTTCACACTGATAATGTAGTGATTATATGAATTTTCATATAGTCTAACATTCAATGTCTGGATCAGGGACAGGGGTAAAACAACATCTTTTCATAGTCTTTTAAAATAGCAACCATGAACGATGAAGACATGGAAAATCTTTCAAAGATATGATAAAATGTTTGTTTTCATAAAAATCAACCACATCAGAGGTTACGACACCAAAGTTGAAGAAACACCTACACTATTTTAGAGAAGCTGATAAACTACAGATAATGTACTGATAGTCACTGAAAAATTATCACTTAAAATTTATGCAGACCATACTTAGAAATGCTGAATACCCAGACGACCCAAGGTTTCAGCATGGCCCAGTTAGTCCCATAATCTCAACATCTGGCTGCAAAAAGCATTGTTTTTTTTAACGCAGTGAAAGACTTTTTGGATAAAAGCATTTGCAATTTTTTCACATCAGAGTATATTGAAAAACAATATCTGAGAATGTCATGCATTTTTTTGATTGCGATTAAATACTCACTGCACAGAATATATATCCCACAATGCAATGCTCTTGGAACTTGACATTCCATTTCTAGTGTGTGACAACAAATCAACCACGATTAATAACAGCCGTGATCTTTCTCAATTTGTTTGAAATGCAGCAAGTCATTTTTAAACAAAATTGGATTCAAAAGCAAAATAATGCTATTTATTTCCAAGACTGACTGGATGCCACTCTCCATCAACATAATCATGTGACATGCAGGAATATCACTGTTCTGAGTGGCATAATGCAAATTGTTTTACAAACTATGTAAAAAGAATAGTGCATAATGCACAGTGTTCTGATGACCCATAATGCAATGCTCTTATCCAATCTGCTGCTAATGAAAAATGACTATATGAGAACATAATCCATTTTGATATAATCGGTCACTGGCTGTCTGTTATAAGCATTGTAATCCGGGCGTTCAGCAGGGGTTTGAGAGTGGAGCGATTAGTCACAGGTCACCTGGGAGCAACTGCGATTAAGCAAATCCTACAGGCCGCACCAACAGACCGCCTTGTGTCTCAGAATTATTTTTTAATTCACGTGCAATCTTTAATCAAAATATCCAACCCTCCCTCTTCTCTGATGATGAGGGTGGGGCATACTGTCACTCAAATGAGATCCACCAATAGCAAACCACAACCATGCAATTAATTCCCCATGGAAAAAAAACAAGTCCCGCCCTCCATTTCTTATTGCTTCGAGAAGCCGTTTCACTCAAATATACGTCACAATAGGAAGAAAAAACAATCGCAATTCCGTTGCATGCCAATATAACACAAGCAAGGGTGATATTTAGACATATATTCATTCAACATGTTTTTACATTTTAAACACAATGTTGCCATTTACTATGTGCATTTCTGCTCCGCCAACAGCAATCATTCCAAACAAAGTCAAAGCCATAATTAAAGTGGGGGAATGAATCTGCGTTATTGAATGAATCAGTTCAGTAAATCATGCATACTCACTCATAAACTGTGGTTGAATTCAAAATAGCATACTACTCAATATTCTACACCAGATAAAGATTAAGATATAGGACTAGCAACTGTAAGAATTGCATGTTAGTATACTATTTCCTAATTCAGGCCTTTATTATTTTCGAACGAATCAGTGTTTTAAAAAAATTAGTTGAATCAATGAGTTATTGAGTAGACTCAATGAGTAGACTTTCTGGCGTGATGATGTAACCAACTGAAAAAGTCCAAACTTTCATACTTTTGTAGCTGCTAAAATGGACAAGCAGACTCATTCACAGAGTTACAGTCCTAATGGGTACATTATACTAAAGAGCAATGAGAAGTAGCTGTTGTTTCGTTGCTATTCCAAACTTTTATATTAATTTTATTTTTCCTTATTCCATGATGTCACTATAACAGAGGGATGGGGTACCCAGAAGCCCAGGCCATGGATGAGTTTCCAGCACAGAGAAAAGGGGACCGACTGCCATTTCAGGTATCTGCCCTGTCATCCTATTATCCTTTTTATGAAGTTTGAATGTAATACTCATTTACTTTTAACATTTAAAGTATTTAATATTAGATTTAACATCATATATTCATTTTAAATATTTAAAGTCACACATGTTCAACCTTTTATGGCACAAATCACATAAAAAAGCCAGCAAAGGATGCACAAACTCTGCTGGACGACACGTTTGTAGCCTAAACTAAAGTCACCTAGTCCTGTAAAGCATATTTCCCTTTGGTGACACAGCGTTGGATTTAGCAGTCTCTTTTTTGCTCTTCTGTTTTTTACTTCTAATGCTGGTGTGTGTCTTAAAATTCAGTTGAAAGTTCATTGGTTACTTTCACATGTTAACTGTCCAGAGGCAAATGGACTAAGAAATGCAACAGGTCAATTGTTTTTAAGCCTGGTGTGCACGGTACAGATTCTGGCTGTGAAAGGCCGTCTGAGATTAATTAAGCAAATCCTTAAAGAATCCTCAGATCAGATCTCCACTACAAATAGGAAAAAGAGGCTAAAATTTGCAAGAGCTCACCAAAATTGGACAGTGAAGACTGGAAAAATGTTGCCTGGTCTGATGAGTCTTGATTTCTGTTGAGACGTTCAGATGGTAGAGTCAGAATTTGGCGTAAACAGAATGAGAACATGGATCCATCATGCCTTGTTACCACTGTGCAGGCTGGTGGTGGTGGTGTAATGGTGTGTGGGATGTTTTCTAGGCACACTTTAGGCCCCTTAGTGCCAATTGGGCATCGTCTAAATGCCACGGCCTACCTGAGCATTGTTTCTGACCATGTCCATACCTTTATGGCCACAATGTCCCCATCCTCTCATGGCTATTTCCAGCAGGATAATGCACCATGTCACAAAGCTTGAATCATTTCAAATTGGTTTCTTGAACATGACAATGAGTTCACTGTACTAAAATGGCCCACAGTCACCAGATCTCAACCCAATAGAGCATCTTTGGGATGTGGTGGAACGGGAGCTTCGTGCCCTGGATGTGCATCCCACAAATCTCCATCAACTGCAAGATGCTATCCTATCAATATGGGCCAACATTTTTAAAGAATGCTTTCAGCACCTTGTTGAATCAGTGACGCATATAATTAAGGCAGTTCTGAAGGTGATAGGGGTTCAAACACAGTGATAGTATGGTTTTCCTAATAATCCATTAGGGGAGTGTACATTCTTTGATATCTGCAATTACACTAGTTAAATGTCACCATAGACTGCCATTTGAATTTAACTGTTCAGGAATTGATTTCTTACTAGTTGAAATTCCAATTAGACGTACAATTCTTACTAGTAAAAATCATAATTTTTGGTATCAATAATTGAATAATTCAAAACTCAAACATGAGTTTGAGAACCGGACTATCTATTTGTGCAAACAATGAGGGGGAAACCGTTTGAAAAATGTTTTGCAGTTCCAGTTGATACGAGTTGTTCGCATCAGCTTTAAATCTCATATGGGAACTTAAAAGCCACATATTGCATCAATAATGTGGTTATCTTGTAGCAATGCTTATCCACATTTTCTTTTATTTGATAATAATAACTGGTTCCCTCACTAGTTGTTAAGCAAGAGATCACAAAGAAGTGCCATGAATTTTAATCATATTCCAAAATTTCACAATGATGTTGAGTCACTTTGAGCTAACCATGACCGACCTGAAGCAACCTCAAACAGGAACCTGTTGTGCAAACACCATTCAAGATGAAAGATTTCTCCTTCTTATATTATCCCTCTCTTTATCCTTTATATTTGCAGATCTTCCCAGACCCAGTAGTCGTTGTAAGCACTGAAGGCACTCTGACCTGCGAGCCCCATGGGAAGGAGCGCCTGCCGTCCATCGTGGTGGAGCCTACAGACGTCAGTGAGGTGGAGAGCGGGGAGCTGCGCTGGCCCCCGAAGACATGGACTTCGATGAAGATGAAGATCTGTTCTTGGAGCAGTGCATCCCTCCCGCTAACATCGCCGACTGGGGGGAGGATGAAGAAGAGACCTCTGTCATTGAAAACCCCCAGCAGACCACTTCTCTGTTAGGTACTTACAACAGCTTTCTCAACCATTCAGAACTAGAACCATTCAGGGGTCAAATCTGAGCTTTTCAGTTGTACTGAACATGGTAAAACATGTTAAATGGAGCTGAGAATACATAGTTCCCACAGCGAATTAATGTCACGTGACCTCCCCGGAGACGCCATCTTTGAGGGCAAAACCGCTGTGTTTACCATAGGTGTTTACAAAGTTTCATCAGGAGAATGTCGTTTTACAAACAAATATTTTTTTCTGTTTATATTGTTATACTACGGTAGCGTATTGCATTCACTTGAAGAAAAAAAAATCTACTCTGTTTTTCTGAATTAACGAGTTAATTTTTCATGAGAAAATTTTTTTTGTTGCTGTTTTTCTGAATTAACGACTTAATTTTTCATGAGAAAAAAAGTTTTTGCTCTGTTTTTCTGAATTAACGAGTTAATTTTTCATGAGAAAAAAGTTTTTGCTCTGTTTTTCTGAATTAACGAGTTAATTTTTCACGAGAAATTTTTTTTTGCTCTGTTTTTCTGAATTATTGAGTTAATTTTTCATGCAATTTTTTTGCTTTGTTTTTCTGAATGAAAAATTTTCCTTAGAAAAATTAAGTCATTAATTCAGAAAAACAGAGCAAAAACTTTTTTCTCATGAAAAATTAAGTTCGATTTAATTCAGAAAAACAGAGCAAAAACTTTTTTTCTAATGAAAAAATGAAGTCGTTAATTCAGAAAAACAGAGCAAAAACTTTTTTCTCATGAAAAATTAAGTCGTTAATTCAGAAAAACAGAGCAAAAAAACTTTTTTCTCATGAAAAATTAAGTCGTTAATTCAGAAAAACAGAGCAAAAACTTTTTTCTCATGAAAAATTAACTCGCTAATTCAGAAAAACAGAGCAAAAACTTTTTTCTCATGAAAAATTAAGTCGTTAATTCAGAAAAACAGAGCAAAAACTTTTTTCTCATGAAAAATTAAGTCGTTAATTCAGAAAAACAGAGCAAAAACTTTTTTTCTCATGAAAAATTAAGTCGTTAATTCAGAAAAACAGAGCAAAAAAAATTCTCATGAAAAATTAAGTCGTTAATTCAGAAAAACAGAGCAAAAAAAATTTCTCATGAAAAATTAACTCGTTAATTCAGAAAAAAACAGCAAACAAAATTCTCATGAAAAATTAACTCGTTAATTCAGAAAAACAGAGTAGATTTTATTTTTCTTCAAGTGAATGCAATACGCCACCGTATTATGCAAATCATGAAAAGACAGTGAAATAGATTATAAAGAGACTATCACAACAAGACAGAGAGAGGTACAATGCGAAAATTTTATTCATAAACGGTGTGGATCCGTATGCAGTAACAAAGGAAGCACTGAGCAATGATTATGCAGCTTTGCCTCAGATACAGTATGTTCATGTGTACCATTATCTGGTTTTGGTGAGGATTTTTTATTATGCGAGTATTTCCGAGCCTGGAAATCACTGGAGGCGATGACGATCAGATTGACGTGGGGTTGGTTTGGTGACGTTCTGCTCAAGTGCAATCAATGGAAAAGTAACTTAACTTTGTCATCATAGCGAAGTAGCATGATGCTAATCTGTCTATTAAAAAGCCATAGCCTGCACAACTTAATTCCTATGTTCCCCTTAAAACAGTCACCGGTGCTTGCATGTCTTGCGGGCGTCATGGTTTGGTGCATGAATATAAAAATAAATACCTCGCGTGCAATTTAATTAATGTAATTCGGAACTACATTATATGCGGGTATAGGGACATAATCTGAGATCGCAATGCTAGAATGTGAGATCAAACAGTGGAAACAAGGTTGTTTTGTGTTTTTAATACCTCGTCATTTTGTTCATACAGGACATTTTTCAAACTGCAATGTGTTAACTTATATTTGTTTACACTCGCAATAAAACACAACATTGTGCTTTTGTCAAACAAATTCTTGCGTGTTTTGAGTGAGTTTCTTTCCTGTTTATCCTCGCCAGCCATAATCTCCGTCGTTGTTCGGACAAAAGCTTAGTCTTCTCACATCCATGGAGTCTACGGGTATAGTGTAAAATCCGATTTATCTGAACCTCCGGCACGATTTTATCATCCATTGACCCAGCAGGAGATGACCATTTTCACTTTATAGCACGAAACTCATTTCACTTCGTTCAACTCGTATTGCTTCTTCTAATGTTTTGCCCTCAACAATGGCGCCGGGTCGGCAAATGCCACATCATGTGGGAACTATAAGTAGCCTACTATATTTACTACTACTAGTACTATTTTTTTATAATCACTACTTATAAATCACATATATAATCAATTTTAAACTTATAAGTTAATCACTACTATATTTTTTAGGCCAACCCACAAGAGAGCATTGGTTCCTTCAACAAAAACCCAACAGGAATTTCCCATAGGGAATGCGGAGTTGACGTCACGCCATGTTGCATTATGGGTCCGCCGCCATATTTACAGGATCGCGCCCAATACCGCTGTATTTAAATGCATGTTTTGGAGGCTGTGTTTGGATTTTCTGTCGAGATTGTAATAAACGTCGATATGGTTGTTCAGTTCAACTGCCATAGCATGTCACACGATCGTTCAGTGAGGAAACCGAACAACGGAATACGTTTTTTCACCTTTCTTTCTTGGAAATAACAATAAGGGAAGCAGGTCGAGGAGCTGACGAGAAGAAGCCGGATCGCGTAGGGGATGAGGAAGTAATGAGGAAAAACGCAATAATGAGGAAAAACTTTACTTAATGTCCTCCACAGCATACTATGTTTGTTAAAAGTTGTAAAAAGCAAGAGGTTGTGTATTGTATATTCATCGATGACTAACAGTTAGGAGGATAGTTGACTTTGTGGTTCAAGTTCTTGTTAGCAGATGATAAAGCTAGGACACATTGCATGAATCAAATTATATTTATTTTGTTTTCAATTAACAATTTGCTTTGATATTCTGTACAACTCTTTACATGCCTTTCTTTAAAACGTTTGTGAATCATGTTTTATATAACTGCTTAATAAATACATTAAGTGACTTCTCTGTTTCTGTACTGATTGCATCCGCAAAGACCCTTTAAGTACACATAAATGGGCAAAGATACATCAAACTATTTTAAAATAAACTACCAAATACCCTCATTTTTACACGTGTCATCAACATTAAATGATGACAATAAGGCACAGTTGTATTTAACAAGTTACCACATCTTGTGGCATTATAAAGTAATGTACATTGTTTTTCTTGCACAACCTATGAAAACTCAACATATAGACTGAAAATAGCAAGTTAACATTAACTATGAGAGCTACTTTTCAGGTAAAATAGCTTGAACTTTATGTACAATAGTAACGTTAATCAACTTAGCATAGGCTTCGAACACCAAAACTAAATCAGATGCATCAACGTTGTTTATCGCGGATAGTTTGTCCAAATTATGTTTTTTTTGGCAGTGGCATTTAGTTTATCCTGGTAGGGTCCCTTCTCTCTTTCTTTAAACATCTCAATTTCTTCCGTTCTTCTTCAAATTTGCCTCGTTTTAGCCAAACACCTACTATTATCCCGAAGGTAAACAAAGATCGTGCCTGTAAAGATGGCGCCCACGTCCCATAATGCAACACGGCGTGACGTACCTCCGCATTCCCTATTACCTTGTGGATTATTGAAAAAACAAAACAAAAAAATCTACTTTTACAACGCAAGTTACTTTGTTTTTCCATGACTGACACATCTCTGCTCCCCATATTGAGCGAAATCGGGAGTAAGTAACGTTACAGAGGCATTGTGTTTTCTGTGTAAATATGACAATGCAAGCCAATAAAATACAACCCACCTTATTAACCAAGGTCTTTGCTGCTGACCTTCGACGATCCTGTTCATCCATACCATTAAACAAAAATGACTTCAGATAAACATCACATTTGTGTTTTGTTTTACTGCTGAAGTAAAAGTGTTGAACTTTCTTCTTCTGTTCTTCCACTATCTATCACAGTTGAAAGGTTAGTTTGAGCTGCGCCCTCTACTGTACTGGCGTGAATCTGCACTTCCTTCCGCCTGAGTTTTATTTATTTCACTTTTGGTGTGAAAGGGCCTTTATATTTGCCAAAAATATATATTTTTATTATTAAAAAGCAAGCAGTTCCAGGCCAGGTGAGAAGTAATGCAAGAGTGACTCAACACATATACACAATTAGTTTCTTTTTGGAGGACTTTTAAAAGTAACTACCCACACTGAATATAAGCATAATATGACAAATATATTATATTTACATTATAAATGTTGAAAGTATAATATAATAAACATATAAGTAGCCTGTTATAAATAAAATATAAGTGAAATATAATTCATTATAATCAATAAAATTTGCACACAGCTTTCCCTGCAAATGAAAAACCAGCAAACCAGAACAATGATGACAATGTGTAGGTGCCCATGTGACAAGTGTAGTGCCAAGGTACTTACCCCTGAAAGGAGAAGGCATTCAAGCATACATATTTTGGCAGGTCAAAAATTCGGTCAAAAAAATCTGTATCCCACTAATTTTGTCAGGAAACAAAAAATGTTATTAGACAAAGTATTCACAGAATAAAACACTTGATGATAGGCCATCATCTGTACAATCACTTTTTGTGTGTGACATTGCCCAGATAGCAAGCACAGTTGGGCCGATTCCGGCTGAAATGCGTCCGTGTTCGGCATCGAGTGACCAGATACTAGGCCAGATCCTTGCCACATCTGGGCCGGGGGCCAGCCGACTCTCAGCCAGATCCGTCTTACAGTGTCTGGGCCAGAACTTGGCCATTTCAATAAATAAGAGTCATTTTACAGGGTGTGGGCCACATCTGGGCCGGAGGAAGTTGTTTGAGTCCGTTGTCAGTGTGTTGGGCCAGTTTTGGGCCGGGAGTCGAGGACCCAGTCAGAACTGGGCCAGAATTGAAGCAAGGATGAGGCCCAGAGGTGGGCCAGACAAATTTTGCTATCTGGGTGACCAGCCTACTGTTTAAAGGGATACTCCATTTTTTTTTTGGAAATAGGCTCATTTTACAACTCCCCAGAGTTAAACTGTTGAGTTTTACCGTTTTTGAATCCATTCAGCCGATCTCCGGTTCTGGCAGTACGCATATTTTAGCCTAGCTTAGCATACATCATAAAAGTGCACCAGACCATTAGCATTTCTCCCAAAAAAAAATTACCTGCTGCACTCATGGTACGACAGTGAAGTTTCCTGATTATTTGCGCAGGAATGAGAGTATAGTTCCTAGTCATATCAGGCCTAGAAAACCGCAACTTTACATTTTCCGTCTGTCTTAGTGCACGAATTTAACTATAGAAGAGTCCAGTTTTAAATAGGAAAAATATTGAAACACTTTGGTAAATTTTTTTTGGGAGAAATGCTAATGGTCTGGTGCACTTCAAATGATGTATGCTAAGCTATGCTAAAAGTGGTACCGCCAGAACTAGAAAATCGGCTGAATGGATTCAAAAACGGTAAAATTCAACAGTTTAACTCTGGGGGAGTTGTAAAATGAGCCTATTCCAAAAAAAAGTGGAGTATCCCTTTAAGTGCAATGCATTATTGAATCATTTGAAGGAGTAGGGGGGATTCAGAACAATTTTATATCCACAGGCTGTTTGCTTTATGAGTGAAACGATATAGTCGTCTTGGTTTTTCAGTAACTTCAGACATACTCTCGTGAAAATTGATCAATTCACTGCATGAAGTTCGATCATTAGCCAACAGAAGAATAATAAAATGTCTTTTGATAGATAGGCCAAGTGATAGCTGTCTTTGCTAAACCTCATTGATAAAACAACAATAGTAAAACGATAACTTACACAATTCACATGTTATAGTTTAATTTAACTTGGTCAAAGCAATGACCCACCTTCTGTTAAATGCACTTGCTTTCAGGGGTAAGTTCCTCGGCACAACACCGGTCCTACTTCGACCCACTCCTCAGGCACACTAACAACGACGCTAAAAACCGTTAGCCGCTCAGCGTGACAATGGGTGTTTGATGCAACACCAAGAGTTTTTAACTTCTTCAAGAACAGCACAATCACAGAGGGTTACTCAATATTGCAATGCTCGTTTTCATTTCCTTTTACATGAGAGAATTTGCTTGTGTATATTTGTTGTAGGTTTGTTTCATCTCCGTCTATCTGTCTGTCTGCAGATCTTCAACGGATGAGCTTAGGGACGACACCCCAACTCTTCCTCCAGAGAGTTCTTCGGCTCTGAACTGATGGATCGGGTCACGACATGTTGAACCTGTGTTGCCACATCTCATGTAAATGAGGACGCTTTCCTGAGCTTACAGAGGAACTAATTGGACCATGCGACTCTGACTGTGGTCTGACTGTGGTCGCACACTAACACAACATAACTGACACTTTTAGTATAGCAGAGAGACGACGGCAACTTGTGAAGACTGTAGTCATCATGCAAATATATATTGTACATAAAATAGTAACTCATTAAGTCATCATAGGTTAATTTACTGCTTATCAGTTCTTAGGAACGTGTCTCCACAGTTGTGTCTTTTTAATTGCAAAAAATAGCTTCAGTATGTTTAAAACCAGTCAGCATTTTCACATTCCCCTTTTCACGCAGATATGGAAAAATGCTGTGAAAAGGAAGGAAATTTTTTGTGACGTCTACACACTCAAATCATCTGTGGCTGATGTTCATGTTATGGAGAAGTTGGAAAATGTTGTAAGGGATTGTTTCTTTCAATGTTTTAAAAGAAAATATTTATTTTGCATCGTATCTGTCGCCCTTTTCTTTTCCCCTTGTCAGTTTTTGTGTTGATGTATTTCATGTCTGTACAGTATAAAGCGCTAAATAAAGGTGACGTAACTGTCCAAACTACATTTTAACCATCAGAGCACCTCTGAATAGACAAAAATCTTCAAACAGTGCAGTGTATTGTGTATGTTTTATACCAAACTGAAAACACAACAGGTGTACTTTGTGTAATGTTTTCCAAAGCAACTTTGTAAAGCAATATGCACACTGTAAAAACAATTATACTTGATCTATTCATTAATAAAATTGTGGCAACAGATTACAAGCAATATTATTAATTAAATTGAACAAATTAGAATGGAGTAATAATTAATCAAATTATTCCTGAAAAGTTAACCATTTAAAATGAGTAAAGTTTACACCAAAAAAATTAAACCAACATATTTGAACAACAGATTCATTATTTTATATTATCTTTATTTTATATTGCCAACATTGCAGAAATCACTGAAGGAGAAAACCGTAATTTTAAAACAAACCTAAAACAAACACTGATCATCAGTAATGGTGACTTAAACATACTTTTTTTGGTAAGCTTTACATTTTAAATGGTTAACTTTTAAGGAATTAATTTGATTAATTATTACTCAATTTTATTCTTAAATTTAATTAATAATGTTACTTGTAATCCGAATGCCACATTTTTTTGATTAGATAAAGCGCATTAATTTTTTACAGTAAAATACAATGTTTTCCCTCAAACCTAAAATAAACACTAATCACCATAATGGTGACTTAAACATACTTTTTGGGTAAGTTTTACTAATTTTAAATGGTTAACTTTTAAGGAATTAATTGATTAATTATTACTCAATTTTATTCTTAAATTTAATTAATAATATTACTTGTAATCCAATGCCACAATTTTTTCGATTAGATAAAGCGCATTCATTTTGTTTTCCCTCAAATGGTTGAGATCATTTTAAAGCAATAAAATACATTAGGTGCCACTACTGAAAATAATTTTGTAGTTGTCCTTAACAATTCTGTTCAATCACAATACAATAATAATAAAACAAATTATTTTGTCCATTAAACTGTTTAGCCACCGCCTGCTTTAAACATCATGTAAAAAGTGCTTACACAACACTGCTAAGGAAAAGGCTTGGTTCACAACAGCTTGCAATCATTTCCTGGGTATAAGGGACAAGAAGACAAACTGAATCACATTTGCTCTTGCAGATACTGCACAACTTTCACAGGTATTCATTTTGATCATTTTTTATAGCATGATTAGAGCTGCACTAATAACAAATTGTTGAACTTTTTAAAAAAAGTCCTTTTGTGGACAAAAGAAAGACCTTACAATAGTATGGTAACAAATTAATATTGCAAGATTTGTCTCTTTAAAGGGGTCATGAACTGGCTTTTTAAATTTGATTATTGTTGTCTGAGGTCAACTTATGAATGTTCGCTTGGTTTTTGCATAAAAAACATCAAAATGAATAAGTAATAGGCTATTTTGTACCCAAGTTTTTAGCCTACCTGAAAAAGCGCTCAGATTTAGGAGCATCTCGCACTGAAGACTTGGAAGTAAACGCCCACTGCTGTGAATGGATAACAGTTTTGCATATTATAATGAGTTTCAACTCACCCGTCGTTGCACTTGGAGGAATTTGTTTTGAAAACGTCCAATGTTGTAAAATGGCAACCGGAATGACGGCACAGCACGTTCTTTAATCTTAATCTGTACTGCAAATCCATTCTTGTTTACAAAACAATCCTCAGTGAAATGAAGCGAACAGACGGACAATGTATTATCTCATCAGCTGGAACATCATTAAAAATAAAGTGTACATGCAGTCCTAGTAGCTCCATCCGGTTTGTCATCCTGAGGTAGGCATCTATGTTATTTAGCTATGCGTGAAATGTGCGAATTGGTGGGCGGAGCTGAAACCGGCCGTGTCTGAAGTAGGCGTTGACAAGGACAAGCTAACGGACGCTTTCAGTTCTGAAACTTACAGGATATTCTTATAATATGATGACCTCTTAGATGTCAAAAGCTCAAGGAAATTTTGATTTCTCAGTTCATCATCCCTTTAAAATGCGATTGATTAAATATAGCATGATGTCTCTCGAATAACCAGGATTTTATTTCTCTCTTTCTTATTTCACAGCTGAAATGGATGATCTTTATTTCGACCTCTCTGACTTTTATGAAAACGGAAGTTACCTTTGCAATGGCACTGAAAACTGCACCGATATCGCGTTCCCCTCTGAGATGACCCTGTCCAGAGTCGGTTCCAGGCACTGGTTCGCTCTGGTCTGCTACAGCGTGGTGTTCCTGTTGGGCGTCCCTGGGAACGGTCTGGTGGTGTGGGTGACCGCGTTCAGAATGCCGAACTCTGTGAACGCGCAGTGGTTTTTAAACCTGGCCATTGCGGATCTGCTGTGCTGCTTGTCGTTGCCTCTCCTCATGGTCCCGCTTGCCCAGGACCAACACTGGCCTTTTGGCGATTTGGCTTGCAAAATACTCAAAGGCCTGCTCTACATGATGATGTACTGCAGCGTTCTGCTCCTGGTTGTGATCAGCTTGGACCGTTTCCTACTGGTGACCAAACCGGTGTGGTGCCAGAACCACAGGCATCCGAGGCAGGCCCGGTGCGTCTGTTTCGTCGTCTGGATTCTCGCTCTCCTTGGAGGTTCTCCTCAATTTGCTTTCATGGAGACATATGAAGTGGGCGAGACTTAAAATATTGTGCGATAGCTTCTACAGTAGCTTAAGAACAGCATGGGCCGTATTCCTCATACGCAGTTTTTTGTCTTTTCTGCTGCCTTTCCTGATCATCTGCGCCAGCCATTGGAAGGTTTACCACATGACGAGCTCCGGGAGACAGAGAGGCAGCGACAAGTCGGCCCGCACGCTTCGTGTCATCCTGGCGTTGGTGCTCAGCTTCTTCCTATGCTGGTTTCCCCTTCAGATCGTGGATCTTCTGCAGTTGGTGACCTACGGACAGCCAGAAAGCCAACGCCTTGAAGCCAACCTGCGTCTGGCCCATGTGCTGGCGGTCTGTTTGGGTTACGTGAACAGCTGCCTAAACCCGCTGCTCTACGTGTGCCTCGGCCGCGGCTTCAAAGACAGTCTGATTAGCTCTCTGAGGAGTGTGCTCCACTTCGCATCCGAGGCTCCGACCGGTCAAATGAGCACAACTGCAAACAGTAAGTCCACCACAGACGGCGTGCTCGAGAGAGAAGCCCGTATGAAATCACAAGTGCATCTATAAACCCTGGTCTTCAAATACTGCCCGCCGAAATCATTTCTAGACTTATTTATTTATATTTGTGCAACTACACATGCTACACAACAAAGATGTACAACACTGGTAACCAAACCAGTCTATTGTGTTAAAATAGTGCTTTTTAAACTTTAGTTTTAGTACTTTTAAAATATATCGCATTGCGACACCAATTCATAACCATTGAAATTTTTATGTGCACTAATTTTCAATTAAATTTCAATTTTAAACACATTTCAGATTCTGAAAGTTCTGTTTATATAAACCCCAAACAAAGAAGTCTGATTCACATATTCATTTACAAGTGCATTACATGTACAGCGAACAAAATCTCTATAGATGCTGAACTGGATGAAGCCTCTGCAATACGTCACTGCAAGCACATTTCACGTTTTTCTATTGATGCCATATCTAAAAAAAATAAGTATTTTGTAAATAAGTATCAGTTTGTAAGACATAGCCTACTAGAAGAGCAGTCCAATAAAAAACAATATATTTTGGTTGCATTACAATTTTAGTTGATTCCAAACATTTCGTTAATCATATATTTTAATGTTTTCTTAATTTTAAGTCAGTTATAATATGGCACTGATTGGTTAACACCTGGGAGGCATTTTAGTTTTGTGTTTAAAATCGGAAAGAAACAAAAGTTGCGATCGTCTTTTCTTCCCGATTGTTCTGATATTCGATTTAATTGGCTTCTGGGAAGAGTGTGGGTTTGCTATGGGCTATATGCATGCATAAGTTCCGCATTTGACGCAAGGATGCTTGTCCAATTCCGGTTGTGTAGATTAAAGCGGAGGAAAACCGAGGAAAACGGGATTATGGCAGAGTCTTCAAAATTTACTGTCCTCCCGTCTTTGAAATTAAATGTACATGCGTTTAGATGTAATTTTATATATAGTTATGTTTATTAAATATAATTTTAAAAAGAAGCATAAACACAACGAGGGGTGTCTGTTTTATCTGTTTTTGTGTCTACCGTTTCTTTAGTATAACCATGGTGGAGTATAAAATTCAATATAAATTCTCTGTATTGCATTGGACTCTACGATCGGCGGAAGTTATCGAGCATCCTTAAACCTTCACCGGAAATACCGCCATGCATAGAGCCCATTGGTGGATCTCATGCGAGTGACAGGTTGCCCCGCACTCACGCCAGTAAACGCGTCAAGAACAAGACATTAGACAAGATGGCACTGTAAAAGGGAGGGGAAGTAAATAAAGATTAAGTTGCTCATGAATTAAATAAATATTGTTGATAATTTATTATTATAATTATTTTGTTACTTAGTAATTACACTGTAGCCTAATATTAGGCTATATAAAAAACAAGAATATTTAATTTCTTGGTGACTCATTTAAAACTTTAAAAATGTCCTTGCATTCATCAATATCGTGTAGCATATTAAAAAGCCATTTCCGACCCCTGACACAACTGAAATGCGGTGCACTTTGTGTTAAACGAAAATGCAATTATATAAATATTTTTGTGTGTAAAATTTTGTTTTCACATTTTGTCTGCTTTTACAAAATTGTGTGATGAATGTACATATCTTAAAAACAAAAAATAATATATAAACATATCAAAGGTTGCCTACACACATAACTTTGTAGGTGTTTCGATATATTAGCTTGAGAAGTTGAACTTACTAGGAGTGTTTTGTCCTTCACAAATATGCTGTTCATGAGCTTGACTAACCAGTAGAGGCCAGTAAAGAGTGAATATTTAAACTGTGAGACGATAGGGCTGTGATTCCCAACCATCACAACATTACAAACATTAGAGATTTGTGGCTTTTGGTCTATGTGGTTTACCTTTAAGGCGACATGTTGGTGTACAACGTTTTTTATTTACATCTAGAAAACATGGAAGCAAATATATCTATGTCTCTTTGCATTGTACAGATTTGTTATCCAATCAAATGCTTTCTAGAACAAGAATGTCCCTCCCACTCACATCACATGCAGCTGATTAAAAAAAGTTTCTGCTGAAACTTTCGATGAGACAAAAATTACCATAGGAAAAATGATGATTCATACTCTACAAGGTAAAGCATATTATCATCCTGTATATTATCTAATAAAGTGAAAGTTAAAACCTCAATGCTATTTAGTGATGTGGGGGAAGGGAAAGTGATTCAGAAAGCCTTTGTTAAAACATTTCAGAACCGATATTTAGTCTGGATATGGGTTAGCAGTGTTTCTAACTGCACAACCATAGGCAGCTAAATATAACTGTACTCCATGGCAACTGAGAACAATACAGAATGTTGAGCAATGAACAGAATTCATAACCTCTCCAGTTTGTTGTGTATTGTATGAGGTGTATTGCAATTTTGTTTGAGTGTTGTGCGACTTGTTTATTAGAAGTACAATAATATATAATCTACTTTTTATGCATTCGCGTTTAACCATGTCTGTATACATATTGAACATATGAAATAAAGATGAAGTTTTGAACACGCATCTAGAGATGATTTTGTTATTTCTTCTGGTGTGCATTTGTACAACTAGGCAGGGCCCTATATGACTCTGCGATAATTAATCTATCAAGTCCTATGTAGCTTACGTTAAAATACTTCAAATCATACCCACGGACGAGTTTGAGACGATGGCTGATAAATAAATAAAAGTTTATTAACTACATGCAATGAGCAGAAACATTTTCTAAGACTACATACAAATCTTGAAAATACACTGCAGGCATGAAGTCAAAGATGCATGATGAACTATTATATTTAGGCAAGGCATATTTTAGTAATCTCCACACTGGAGTGTATTTCCACTGTACAGCACAGGTAAAGGGAGTTTGTCTATGTAGCAGCAAGAACTTGAAATATTCCAGTCCTCCAATGCACTAGGTGGCGCCAATAACGAAGCTATGTGTTATCAAACTTCATAAAGTATAAATACTAAATAGTTACTATAAATGTTCGAAAAACCTGCAGTACACTACAAATGCGTATTAACAAACATGCTTCAAAATCTGTATCAAGTAAACTTCATTCTCACACTGTGCAAACTAAAAACACCACCTGGGACATGGCAGGCAAAGTGGTGCGTAGTACTGATAATGATGCCTCCGTAACTCCAAGCACATCCTGCCGTGTGTGTGTGAGATGAGCTGTGAAAATTGCCCTCTTTAAAATGCTAAGCTAATGAGAATCAATTCCAGGAGAGCAAATATCTCTCTTCATCCTGCAGTTTGTTCTCTGACTATTTAGTCCTTCCTGTTTGCTTGTTAAAATATTCCCAGGACAAATATTTCCGTTCTGCATTACAAAATGATTTATCATCAGCAATGTAGGGTTAAAATGGCTGCCCATAATTCTGCCCATTTTGGCCAGCGCTTTTCAGTTTGAGACCAGGCTCGATCCAGTTTAGTTCTCTCATTTCTAGACTTGTAGTCAAGACCGCCTGAACCGAGACCAAGACACAACCAAGACCAGAGCGTATCGAGACTAAGACAAGACCAAGTCCATCAAGGCCGTGACAAGAGCCGAGACCACGTAAAAGAGGTCTCGAGACCAGCAGACCCCATCAAGGCTGCGACAAGACCGAGACCACGCAAAAGTGGTCTTGAGACCGCTCTTAGACCAAGACCAGTCTCGAGACATACATCACTACTCATCTCTCCTCTATTCTCCTGCCTCTATTTCACTGTCTTGTCAATAATCAATAACAAAATAACTTAAAATGGCACTTTAAGTGGGGGGAAAGCTAAAATATATAGCAATAGTAATGAAAGAAAGCATTAAGGGCATGCCAGAGAAGCTGAGGGAAGTGATTTACAAACATTAGGGAAGTCATTTCAAACCTGTATGACTTTCTTTCTCATGTGAAAGAAATATTTTGAAGAATGTTGGTGACCAAAAATTAGAATAACATTTATTGGAATAACATGAGAGTAAATGATGACAGAATTTGTTCCTTTAACTGATATGATCTCTTAATGAGTTTGGTGTGCTTTGTGGGTTTGCTTTGCATAGCCGTGTTTCCACCGCAATTACCAGGAACTATTTGTCCCAGGAACTTTTTTCACAGGAACTTTTTCCCCCTGACCACTTGCTTACTGCGTTTACACCGCGTACTAAAGTACCGGTCCGAGGCGGGAAGATTATGTAGTGACGTTAAACTCATAAACTGCGTGTGACTGCTCTTCCTAGCCTGCACGTTTGTTTTGAGTTTTGTATGGAGGAGATTCAAGCTTTGCTGCTTTTGTGTGCGATTTGGTTTACTAACGAGGTAATTAACAAAACGGCAGAAAGAGACGAGCACCCAAAGCGTATTCAGAAAGCTTGTAATGCTAGATATAAAAGTAGACGTTTTTTTATCAGCAGACTTTGACCGTGAGATGGATGGGACAAACGCGCACCATCGGGCAGAAAGAATAGCGTGGTAAGAACCAATCAGCATGTTCAGCACACAAGCCCCACCCCCGAAAGTTCCTGAACTCTGAAAAAGTACTACCTCACCAGCAGGGACTTTCTGGGGGGGAATTTTTACCTGGAACTTCATTTAGACCCTGGTTCCTGCGGTGTAAACACACGCAGTACCACCCAAAGTTCCTAGTTCCTGGGGAAAGATCTAGGGAAAGAGAAACAAGATACAAGAAGAAACAAAGAGGGGACGGACTTCTAAACAAATCTGAATCCGGTCAAGTCTGGTGGCACGAGTCCAAACGCTCTGTTGGATTTTAAAAGCAAACTGTGCTAATATCCACTCACGGTATGCTGTAGTACTACTGAAAAATCTTGATGCTAACCTTATGATCTTCTGCATCGTTAAAATATTGTTGTGAGCACACCATGAGCACCGTGAGTTTTTAAAAGTTTGAATGAAGAGTGCTCATAAAGGTCTGTTGAGTCGGTATTCTCACTTGAAGCTTGGACCCGGAAAGTATTCAATGTCACGACTTAACAAGCAGATTAAGTGAAGTTTTCAAATGAATTTAGCGGAAAAATAGTCATAGTCAGTCTCATACAGTGGTCATTAGTTTGAGGGAGCCTGAACGAAAACGCATGATCTTCTTTTTGAGCGCATGTGAGGCTTTAATCTTGACCACAGCATTGGAGGGATTCTGTGAGGAAGAGGAGGAGGAAGGGGGCAAACGTGGAGGAAGTTGCTGAGGCCAGACCAGTCCTCCGCTCTCATCTGAGTCGCTGGACACTGAACTGGTCCCTGGAGAGAAAGTCTCACTCAGACTGGAGTCGGAACCATTGGGCGCCGCAGGAGCGACCTCTTGCAACCTCTGGTTTTGCTCCACAAACTGAACGCTAGTGTGTTTGACCGGTACATGATTTCCTCTGAGTTCATGCACATCCTCTCTGAATATCCCTTCATCCTCTTCTTGACTGAGATCTGCAGTGGAGCACCAGAGTCGCTGATTGGATGGGTGAAATTCATCCCTACGATGCCTGCCGATGTCCCGTCCCACAGTGTGATATTTGTGCTCCGGTTGGGAGGCCCATCCTTGAGAGACGCAACTGTCCTCAGACCGAGAGCGGCAGGTCGACTTGGTTTGTCTCTCTCCTTGAGTTGTCCACCCTTCCTCTGGAACCCTTCTGGTTAGGGACCGAAGAAGAGCCCACTTTTGAGATGGAATGGGTTGGTGTTGTTCACGGGACTCTGGAGTTGACGACATAGGTACGCAGGTGTGATTGCAGCAGGTGTGAATGTGTGGTTTCATTGTGGGACGAAGTTTGTTGTAAACCGGTTGATGACAAGGCGAGTCGCTGCTGCTGTCGTAAACTTCTTTAAATTCATACTGATCAATTTCTAAGGAGGATTCTGGCTCTTCACTGCTTAAGGAAGTTGGTCCAATCTGAGCATTGGGAAGGTTCATGTAATATCTGTCTTGGGTCTCACCCTCATTCCCTTCCTCTGAGAGCGGTGCCCATTCCTGCCATTCCGATTGGTCAAGTGGAAGTTGTGGGTAACCAGAAGGGTTATTGTGTAAGTCTTGCCACCGATCGGGCTCAGAGCTCGAGTCCCGCTGTAGATCTGAAGTGTCGCCGCTGTAGGAGTCTCAGGATGTACGTCTCCACACGCATAGCCTGCTGGATGTCCTCTTCGGTTGGGCCGTCATCTATCTTCACTGTAGGATCACCCTGAGCATCAGAAGTGAGGCTCATCTCAGCTGTAAGGCTTTCATTCCCATCAGCCAACTGATCTGTAACCCACTGAGGGCTTTCCTCATCTTCTTCTTCATCCTCTATTCCCTCTGCAATACCCTCCAATAGGGGGTATGGGGCAGAAAATGAGCGGGGAAGGCTGGCATGTACTGTGGGCTCCATATGACCCTCCCAGTTCAGCATGTAGGCATCTGTCAGCATGTGAAAAATAAATTATTTTATGAGAAATAAACATCAGGGGTTTTCAAACTTTCTGATGCCCGAGGACCTCAAGTATAATGATCCTCTTGCAATGACTCCCTTCTTCAAAAGCAGCTAGGCCTATGTTTTAGTGTAGACACTTCTATACTGTCTGGGTAAAAGGTAATAATTATATCATCAAGACCACAAGTTGATTTCATTTTGTTTTAATTTCTGACCTTTCCCCCATAATTTTCCCTAAGCAGCCCTTGCTGGGTCAATGGGCATCAATTTGAAACCCCTAGTTTAAATCCCAAAATACTCATAGGTCCACAGGGTAATTCATAGTGCTCGAGAGTACAGATTAATGCTCTGATATAGATTAAACACAAACTTGGGTGTGAGATGTGATTAAAAGAAACACTCACCCAAAGATCTGGGCCTGTGACAGTTGGCAGTGAGGTTTGAAGAGGAGCAGGAATGCAGTGGAGGAGACAGACTTTCACTTTGCTCATAAAATCCTGAGGTATCAAGATAAGTTGAAATCTTATTTTCAATGTTATCAGTTTTCATTCTATTGTTCACAACATTTGAGTGTAAGTTTTTCCAGCCCGGTCTCATCCCCAAGGCGTCATATAGGTGACGCTTTTGACATTGCGTCTACATCCAACGCCGTTTCAGCGCAGGGTTTCTCAAACTCTGTCCTGGAAGGCTGCTGTCCTGCAGAGTTTAGCTCCAACCCTGATCATATGTTGACTGCTTTAGCATCAACATATGAGACGCAGATATATATGGGCCAGAAGGTGCCTTCTAGTGGTCTAACCCTAACACTACCCCAGACCTAAACCTACCCATAACCGAAGCGTGTTATATTGACGCTCAAGGGTGCCATGTTTGTCGGATTTAGACGAAATGTCAAAAGCATCACCTATATGACGCCCTAGGATGAGAATGCGTTGGTTTTTCACATGTGTAACCAATACGCCTCACTATTAAAAATGACTTTACATGGCAACACATTTCCTGACACAAAACCAGCTCATTGCATACTGTAACTAGGTGTGCACAATAGTGTATATCCGTGACCATATCTGGAAGTGGTAAATGTTTGGTGTCTTGGATTACTCTTTTCTGTATCAGGTTACACAAGTATTTAAGAAGTTCCAAGCTACAAACAACTCTACTGTTCTTCTTCTGAAATATGTATACTCAAGATCAGAGCTTAATGAACACAAAACAAAATTGTCCATCTCATCTGTTATAACACCAACCATAACAAATATCAGGTTTTTACCAACATTTTTGTGCAGCTGAGTGTGCAATTTTACAGAACACTTTCTTAGAGTCATGGCGTACCTGAGCTTGATGCGCTGGGAGTGTCCAAATCCTCATCTGTATTCTGCTCACACATGAGTCCTGTATCCACCCTCAACTCACGGAGCTGCTGTTGCAGTGCCAGCATCAGCAGACTGGGGGCACCCTGGAGTCGGTTCTGCAGGGTACAACAGAAAGCTCAGTAGTGAGGGAAAGTAAAAATGAATGCATTAGGCATACACTTTTATTCAAAGTGACTTCCATTGCATTCAAGCCTTACCTTTGATCGGTTCATGCATTTCCCGAGAATCAAATCCATAACCTTGATATTGGAAGCGCTCATGGATTAATGTTTGAACTACAGCAATGAAGTACCCAATACAAACACAATAATACAGATGTTGCTTTTCCACTGTGTGGTAAGACTCGGGTCGGCACGACTTGGCCTGGCTCGGCTCGCTTTACTTTGGCTCGGTTTCAGTACCCCTTTCAAAGTGGATGGGATTATAGACTGATTGTTATTGTTGCACCGCCACCTCATCTACTGACCACGATATAGTCATTTATTTTTCAAGTTGCATGCGATGGTTGTTTAAAGCAAGTTGTTTCAAGTTGTTTGAACAAATGATACTGCTGTTGCTGACTATTTAAATCTAGAGGGTTTGGTGTCCCGTGTCGCAAATACAATGACGCTCAGTAGTGGCGATTTTCTCCCACCAATCAGCGATCTGCAGAGTTTACATGTCACATTTTAGCATCGGTACGGCTCGATTAGAGGTGGTACTAACCCAGCAAACACAGAACGTTCCCCTAACGTTCCCGAATGGTCCCATGGGGTTTTTTTTTTTTTGGGAACCAAACAAGAACTTTATATGAACGTTCTATGTCGGTTATTTTTAGGTTTCATTTTTATAATGCAAGGAGAATGTTCCGGAAATGTTCCCTTAACCTTAAGGGAAAGTTCTAGGAACGTTCTGGGAACCAAAAACTAACGTTCCCAGAACCTAAATTTGTTTGCTGGGAAACAAAGAACCAGGTACTAGGTACTGTACACAGTGGAAACTCCCCCAAAAGTGAGCCATACCGAGCAGTACCATGCAGTAGAAAAGCGCCAATACAAGCACAAATATATAGGACAGTTGTAGGGTACATCAGAATAATATAGTAAACTGTATATGTAGTTCATTTTTTCCCATATTAACCTAATGTATGCCCTAGATTGCCATTACTCGTTCTCACGCTCACTGTTAAATCTTAAATAATTTAAAAGGTTCGTTACATTACAGCCCTAAAAACTGGTCTCTTGAATGCATGAAAATAGTAATGATGTGTTGTGCATCTACATTATAATAATCTAAAATTAATTGCGTGAACAGACTGGAGTAAGACGATTTGAATAGAAAGCTTCAAGCACATGTTTTTGTGTGCATGTCACCAGTGTAGTGTGTGCACCACTGGCAGCAGTTATGTAAGCAAATGGCATATGCACCAATCCCAGAACATCAATAATTTACCAAAGTCAGCACAGATACTGTTGAGGATACTATTTTCTAATCCTGTGGTTCTGGTGTTGTTTCAAGACCTAGTCTCACGCCCCCAACAGCTAGATCAAAACACATTGTGGTTGGCACCATGTTGCAAGTGAATCTGTGTTTAATGCAGTCTGGGTCTGGGTTTTATTTTAGTTTTGTCCATGTTTTAGTCCAGATTTTGTCCATGCACCACAGGATGTTCCACACCTGGCCTGAATCACCGCTCAGTGAGTATTTTTGGTTTCTTGTTATATTTCACTGGCCTATGACGCAAAGGTGGTTAAACTTGGGTCATTATTTTAACCACTTTCAGTTCAGTGTTCTCTCAGTTCTCTTTCCCCATTATGAAGGGTATAATGATGACAACCAATGTTTGGGTGTAGAGATCCAAGACAGATGTGAGAAATAGACTGGAGAGATTTTTCAAAAGCTAATAATACAAATTTTTCAGTGGACTTTCAACAATTTAGGTTGAGACAGGCTGATGCACAAGGTTATGTTTGGAATAACTTTGTTTTATATAACATGGAGGCTTACCACAATAATACCGAAAAAATTAATATGCTTTTTATAATCAATAAAATTGTGGCAACAGATTACAAGCAATTTTATTAATTAAATTGAACAAATTAGAATTGAGTAATAATTAATCAAATTATTCTGTAAAAGTTAACCATTTAAAATGAATAAAGTTTAAACCAAAAAATTCAACCAAAATATCTGAATAACAGACAGACGTGAAAGATTAATTATTTTATATTATCTTTATTTTAAATTGCCAACATTGAAGACATCTGATGTTAACAAGCAGAATCACTGAAGGAGAAAACCGTCATTTTAAAACAAACACTGATCACCATAATGGTGACTTAAACATACTTTTTTGTAAGTTTTACTCATTTTAAATGGTTAACTTTTAAAGAACTAATTTGATTAATTATTACTCAATTCTCTTCTTAAATTTAATTAATAATATTGCTTGTAATCTGTTGCCACATTTTTTTTGAATAGATAAAGGGCATTAATTTTTCCAGTGTGTGACAGACAATCACAATATGGAATTGTATTTTAAAGAGGAGACATAAGTATGAGTGAAAATGTATTGACATCAGTCAATACCTTAATGTTTGAAATTAATTAGAAATACAGCAAATTTGATTTCAAAAAGCACAACCAGACCTGCCTCTCTGAAATTCTCATTGGACAATTCATAACTGCATCAGACTCAGAAATTTGCTGATATTTGAGTCAAATGATGGAACACTGTTTTTTATGTTCTTGCAACACACCATTTCCATTGAAATCAGCAGGTTTGCATCACCGCTTGAATTCACCTGGTCATTCTCATGACAAAAAGAAGACTTAAGAATTGAATCACTCATAAAACCATGGCAACATGGTTTAGCGGCTGAAGTCAAAGCTCAAGTGCATGAGTATAGAAAGGAAAAACAGAGGACAAAAACAGCGAGCACAGAGAGAGAGAGAGAGATCGCGAGAGAATCCATTCAATACATTCGATATTAGGTCTACCAGATGTGAACAAAGACCATAAGCAACCCCCACCCCCCACTGAAAGTATGATGCAGTTTGGATGATTTCAGAACTAATATCAGCTATTCTCTCTGAAGTCCTGACTCAACCTCGTCATGTTTCCCTTGGAAGATCTTTGATTCAGCTCCATGATTAGCTGTCGTGCGACAGATCAGCTGGTTGGTGTCTCACCCTCAAAGGCCTCACACACACTAAAGCATGCAGAAGGCAGCCGTCTATTTGATTATCACAGAAACAGACAGGACCTGAGGGAGATCAGGCTGCATGTGTACTCTCATTATCCGGATGCCGTGAGCGCCTTGCCTTTAATGTGCCAAAATGGGACACACAACCAGCATCCTACTTCTACACACACACACCACCCTGCCCCCACTATATCAGCATACACACACATCAACACAACAGTCCTGAAGTCCAAAATACATCACTAAACTGCACTAATCAACACATCCACAGCAGGGAAACTGTGGCCTTGAGGGTTGATTGTGTGTTTGAACAGACGTTGGTTGTACTGTACAAACTAGCAGTAAAGCGCAGAGATAAAAAAACTGGGATATAAGGATTTCTCACAGTTACTTTGCTAATTATATAATTAGTTATAGGGTGCATGTGTAATTACATGTTACCCACAGGGTGTGAGTGTGAGCACAGCACTCCATCCTCACTTTAGTTGCCTGAGGACTAGAACAAATTGGATTCATTATTTGGTTAATTAACAGATGAATTTTGAATCAGTCAGAAAAACAAAACAGACAGACAGACAGACAGACAGACAGACAGACAGACAGACAGACAGATAGATAGATAGACAATTGCTGACTGAACTGAAGGATGTTTCCGGTGGTCGCTGAAGCGGAGCGCGTGGCCGCTGACAGCTCATTTGGGTGATGCGTCTCGAGCGCACGCGCCCGTCCCGCGAGAGTCTGACTTATTAATATTCCGCTCCATGCCCCTTTTGTCTGATCCCTCTATGTGGGAGAAACTCGGGGGAAAGGAGAGACCACTGCTTATTTGATTTCTCTCACCGCCTTTTCACCGGCCTTTTATTGAAAACTGAGTTAGTGAGTCCGAATCCCTGCAGGCAGACATACTGATGGACAGGTAATGAAAGCACAGGAGGGACTATGCGCTCTATTAGTTTATGAATATCACTTTGATAAACACTGCTTCCTCAGTCAGTTATGCAGACGAAATACGGAGTTAAAAATAATAATACAATTTATAAATATTTGCCCAACCTGTTTCACCAACGAAATGTATATAGACTTTTAAGCCATGACTCTTTATGATAATTAGACCACAACATAACATTTAATTATATATGAAGAGTTCAGATGCAAAAGCCTCTAAGTGCCATTTGAAATTTTCTTTCTAAAATGACCATTTTTATCAAGCTTGTACTATTTAAGTTCAGTAATTTCACTTAAATGACAATTAATATATAATCTTCACTGCCATTGAAGTGAAATTACTGAACTTTAATATAAAAGCTTGATAAAAATGATCATTCTAGAAGAAAATTTCAAATGGCACTTAGAGGCTTTTGCATCTGAACTCTTCATATATAAATATATATAAATAAATATATATATATATTTAAAACAAGTAAGCTTAATATTTCATACGAAACGAACAATGGATAGTTAAAGGACTACACGCCCCGCCCTCTTTTCCATTTGCACATCAATCACAGCTGTCAAAAACATTCACGTGCTGTGAAAATAAATTGTTTTTATTTATACAGCACAACCTCTGCTAAATGGTATTTTAGTGGCATATTAGTGTCATAATATCGACAGTTTCAATTACGTTACACCAAAAAGTACATAATATTTTAAACTAAAAGACCTTTGTTGATAGGCTATGGTTTCATTAATGAACTTTTAAGATCCATGGACCCATATGATTCCACAAAAAGGCACTTTATAGTGGCAAAAATGTTCTTTAAATATTCTTTACGATACACTAAAGAAAAACAAGTTTCTTTCAAGAGCGAAAAGGTTCCTTGGTGGACAAAAAAATAAACAACAACAATACATGAGCATCACTCCGTCTTTTTAAAAAACTTTTTCCAATACTTTGTGAATATCCACATCTCCATAAAACGACAGTGGCCTCTAAAGGGAATTCCGCGAGGCTGCTTTTCATCACCTACCAGCTGTAGTCTTAAAGTGAGCTGCTCCTGTTCTCTGCTGCTGCGAGCCGGACCAACATCACCCCAGACCGGGCATCCCGGCTGCGAGTCGCCGAGCGACAGGGCTCCGAGCACCAGACTCTCCTGCCGCTGCTTCAGGATCTCCAGTTCACACAGCCACGCGAAACTGGCCTCCAGACGCTGTTGAGTCCTCCTGTGCTCTTCCATCATCTTCAGAGGAACCCCGGGGTCCACCAGGAGCCTCCTCACCCTTCCCAGCTGAACAAAAGCAATCAATCTTTCAATATGATCTGCGTCAGCCTGCTTCTGCGACAGCTGTGCACGTTTATCACGTTACAAAGAGACATATCCATCTGGGTTGAGTGTTTTACCCTAACACGAGCCTCGGGTGCTCATATTCCTGCGGTCGGACAATATTTTGGGCATATCAGTTTTGAAGCTTTTCCCCTCGCATTGCTGTACATTGAGGTGTTCCCTGATCATTAGAATATTCCGCCCTTTCCGCTGTGATTGGTTATAAGCTCCCTGACACCGCCCTCCTAAGGATCTCCCACACTCTTATTGGTCATTCCACAGCTGTTTCATTTGCAAACCGACCATGGCTGTCCTCGTGAGCTCAAGCATGGACGGGATGAATGGATGAATGAATGAATGGACGCCGAGAATATTAATTTGTCTGGTGCGTGTGACCGACCGATTGGAAAATGCATGCGCGGATGAGTTAATAAGGATAATTAATTTACATGGGATACTGTTATCCGTCATTTATTCAATATTGGCATTGACTTTGATTAAATGATTTTTAATTGTAGCTTATTTTTTGGAATTATATATATATATATATATATATATATATATATATATATACATATATACATATATACATATATACATACATATATATATATATATATATATATATATATATATATATATACATATATATATATATATATAGCCAGATGCATACTAGATTTTTGTTTTGTTCAAAGAAATCGTTTATATATATAGGCCTATATAATATATATATATATATATATATATATATATATATATATATATATATATATATATATATATATATATATATATATATATATATATATATATATATATATATATATATAAATATATAATATATATATATATATATATAATATATATATATATATATATATAATATATATATATATATATATATATATATATATATATATATATATATATAATATATATATATATATATATATATATATATAATATATATATATATATATATATATAATATATATATATATATATATATATATATATATATATATATATATATATATATATATATATATATATATATATATATATATTTTATATATATATATATATATTATATATTATATATATATTTATATATCAATTATATATATATATATATCATATATATATATATATATATATATATATATATATATATATATATATATATATATACGATTTCTTTGAACAAAACAAAAATCTAGTATGCATCTGGCTATTACGTAATGAAAGGATTGGGTTGTGTGTCCATCGTGTGGCTAGACATGATAATGCACATTTTCTATTGTGTGGAATAAGATTCCATTGTAATGAGGTGTTAAATGCTTTGACTCAGCTTCAGGCACACTTCCAAACGCATGATGCAATTTTGTCTGTGTTGGATATTTGTAACGCTGTGCATTTGAGAAAACACTACAATTTAGTAGTACAATTTCTGTGGGGCAGAAGTGAAGCATTCTAGAAACTTCAAGGGGAAAAGGGGCATTCATAATAAAACTCGTAAGGTATTTTCCCAGTGTTGTTTTATTTTTATCATTTGCACTCCGTCTACTTCACATAGAACAGAGAGCCACTGAATCAGAGCTTCTATTAGAGAAAGTTTTTGGAAGAATGGAAAGCTGTGCACAGCACAGTTCTGCTTCCTATATCAGTGAACACTGCACATATTGGCATATGCATACAGTGCTTATGGAAACGTACAAACCAGCCTGGTCTAGAGATAAAAATAGTTCTAAAAAAAAAGAAAAGAAAAAAAAATACAGCAAGTCATTGCTACAGCAGTTAAGTTATGGGATGCCACAGATGGACATCTACAGAAATCAATCAGAACACTTTCAAGAAAATAAAACAGTTGATTTGTGAGACAGTTTGTTGCTTCATATCATTCAAGGAACTACAGCAACGGTACAGTGGAAATGACATCAGTGGAACGGGTCTAGAGTCTAATGCACCGAGTATGATATGAAAATTCAAAATATAATTTAGAACAATCTTTCTTTAGCCTAAATACTTCCATCACAAATGCTCAATATAAGTTCATTCTCTAATAGTGACAACACATTTTTTCAGTTGCGAAATGCTAACTCAAATCTTTGGTCAGATACATCATGAGAAGTCGCTGCATACGAGCAAAAAGATCAGGCTGAATTGTTAATAATTTTTTTTGCTCTGGTGGAGTCAGTAATGTCTACTCTTGGAGCTTTTAGCAAGTGAACAGGCGATTCACAAAGAAAAAACAACTTTCATTTCACATATTAGACATTCACACACACTTACACACATACAGTACAGTGAACATGATTGTGACAGTCATTTGATTTTCACTCGGTTCCAAAATAGCAAACCATGAGCAAACAAACGATTCATCTTTTCTCTCAGAAATCAGAATACACACCCAACAACCTATACAGATGCACTCTGATGCCAAAATAAAAGCTCTTAAAGGTGCAGTGTGTGATTTTCTAGTGGAGTAAGCTCACCCCTCCCTTTCGAAGAAGCTACGGTGGCTAAAACGGGACAAACATATCGTCGCCAGAGACAGCAGAGAATATCCAGAGTAAGCCAAGGGTATGTAACATTGTCAGTGTTTCCATACCACAGTCCATTATAAACCACATCATGGATAAAGTTTACAAAGCCAAAGTCAGGTGAGGATCAAGGGTCTAAATATATAATATAATGATAGTAATCAGCTGATTGTCTCACAAACATAACCAGCACATTTCTCCCCACATAGCAAACCCATAATACAGCGAGGGAGAAGAACCACATGAATCTATGCAACTATATGTTTTTTCTAACAGGGTAGTAAAAGTTTAGTTGGCTAACATGAGTTGATACTGTGGCTGAGCTGGTTAAAGCGTAACACCTTGTTTAAACCCGACAAACAGTGCGTGTTGATGCGGTCAAAATTTAATGCGTTTAATTTAAAGACTACTGACTCCAAACGCGTTCCATACAAAGATGTGCACGGCAAAAATAATGTGATTGTAACAGTGCATCATTACATCTTAAAGACATCTTCTAAACATCTATTTGACATCTGACAGGGAACGTCCTATCATAGAGATGTCTATTTGATGTGTGTGTTTACATCTGGAAGACATTTTTTAGAGTGTTTGCTCATCTACAATATGTCTATCAGGACGTTCCCTGTCAGATGTCAAATAGACGTTTAGAAGATGTCTTTAAGATGTAATGATTTAGAATGTATGTTAAACTGATGTCTATCAGATGTTAGTAAACAGCAAATGCTTTCCAGATGAAGTGATGTTTAACAGACATCTTAACATTCTTAACATACATTCTAAATCATTACATCTCATAGACATCTTCTAAACGTCTATTTTACATCTGACAGGAAACGTCCTATAGACGTATTGCTGATGTGACACTCTAAAAAATACGTCTTCCAGATGTAACACACACATCGAATAGACGTCTCTGTGATAGGACGTTCCCTGTCAGATGTCAAATAGACGTTTAGAAGATGTCTTTAAGATGTAATTATTTAGAATGTATGTTAAACTGATGTCTATCAGATGTTAGTAAACAGCAAATGCTTTCCAGATGAAGTGATGTTTAACAGACATCTTAACATACATTCTAAATCATTACATCTCATAGACATCTTCTAAACGTCTATTTTACATCTGACCGGAAACGTCCTATAGACGTATTGCTGATGTGACACTCTAAAAAATATGTCTTCCAGATGTAATACACACATCGAATAGACGTCTCTGTGATAGGACGTTCCCTGTCAGATGTCAAATAGACGCTTAGAAGATGTCTTTAAGATGTAATTATTTAGAATGCATGTTAAACTGATGTCTATCAGATGTTAGTAAACAGCAAATGCTTTCCAGATGAAGTGATGTTTAAAAGACATCTTAACATTCTTAACATACATTCTAAATCATTACATCTCATAGACATCTTCTAAACGTCTATTTTACATCTGACAGGAAACGTCCTATTGACGTATTGCTGATGTGACACTCTAAAAAATACGTCTTCCAGATGTAACACACACATCGAATAGACGTCTCTGTGATAGGACGTTCCCTGTCAGATGTCAAATAGACGTTTAGAAGATGTCTTTAAGATGTAATTATTTAGAATGTATGTTAAACTGATGTCTATCAGATGTTAGTAAACAGCAAATGCTTTCCAGATGAAGTGATGTTTAACAGACATCTCAACATTCTTAACATACATTCTAAATCATTACTTCTCATAGACATCTTCTAAACGTCTATTTGACATCTGACAGGAAACGTCCTATAGACGTATTGCTGATGTGACACTCTAAAAAATATGTCTTCCAGATGTAACACACACATCGAATAGACGTCACTGTGATAGGACGTTCCCTGCCAGATGTCAAATAGACGTTTAGAAGATGTCTTTAAGATGTAATGATTTAGGTGTGCACGGCAAAAATGATGTGATTGTATCAGTGCACTCGCCCCTGCAAAACTCTTCGCTATCGACTTAAAATCCTTCCGAGATCGACTTGTCGACCGCAATCGACGGGTTGGTGATTCCTGTAACTACTGTTTTACGGCCAATGACAAGAGTACTAATCAGCTGTCTCACGAACGTAAGCACATTTATCCCCACATAGCAAAGCCATATCACAGCGAGGGACAAGAACTAAGTAACATGAAACAGTCCGACTACATATTTTACACCACTGACAAGAGAAAAGTCACTACTCACGGTGTCTATGGCTAGCTTCTAGCTTTCTCCTGCTTCTCTTTCAAGGTAGTGACGAAACGCGCTCTGTAGCGCGTTCGGCTACGGTAGAACATGACGTCACAATATGTCGACCTTCATAGAAGGGGGTCCCCGTGGTTAGGTAGATATAAATGTCTCATTCTAAGGTGATAAAAACATTACAGTTCTTTATAGACCACTGAAAACATAGTTATGGATGTCATATTGCATTTCTGTTAATAGATACTCAAAAATGTTACACATTGCACCTTTAAGATTTATAACTTAGAGAAGATTTTAACAGTGACTAAACCAGAAGGAGAAACTGTCCAAAACTGTAATGATCTCAACTGCATCAAACGTAAGCTCTGGAATAAGATGCCGGCTTCAAACACTGCACAGAACAACACTTAAGATGGATTTGAAAGATCCACAGCAAAAACTCAATCAGATTCCAAAGCGCTGGACTGTGGCGTACATGATTCAAATGACATTACTGCTAATGCTTTTCTGGAAAAACAACACAAAACCAGATCTTACATTCATTCATCAATACAATACCATGTGGTTTGTAGCTGAAATGTTATCATATGTCCCACCAGCAATGTGCCAGCAAACACATATTTACTGTATATCAGGCTTTCTGTCCCACAACGTCTCGACGTAAAGTGCCACATGTCTTCATGTCGTCTCACATGAGAATTCAATTTTTTGTCTGCATAAAAAGGGAATTGTTGCATTTCATATTGTATATAAATAAATTCTACCATCTATAAATACTATATTTGGTTTAGGCTAGAGCACTTGTGCTCTATAAAAATATCACAACTACCTCCCATAACTTTTCTTTTATTTGACTGATTTAAAATGACAAAATATGGGCGACGGCAGGCTAAATTAAAAACTGAATGAGCGGCGAGTCTAGTGTTGTTTCCTGCAGTGCTTCCTGGTCCCTCATCCCAGATGGCACACTTACGTCTGCAAGATGTCTGTTAAAGATCACTTCATCTGGAAAGCATCTGCTGTTTACTAACATCTGATTTTAACATACATTCTTAAAGACATCTTCTAAACGTCTATTTGACATCTGACAGGGAAAGTCCTATCACAGAGACGTCTATTTGATGTGTGTGTTTACATCTGCAAGAGTGTTTGCTCATCTGCAATACGTCTATAGGACGTTCCCTGTCAGATGTCAAATAGACGTTTAGAAGATGTCTTTAAGATGTAATGATTTAGAATGTATGTTAAACTGATGTCTATCAGATGTTAGTAAACAGCAAATGCTTTCCAGATGAAGTGATGTTTAACAGACATCTTAACATTCTTAACATACGTTCTAAATAATTACATCTTATAGACATCTTCTAAACGTCTATTTGACATCTGACAGGAAACTTCCAATAGACGTATAAGCAGATGAGCAAACACTCTAAAAAATACGTCTTCTAGATGTAAACACACACATCGAATAGGCGTCTCTGTGATAGGACGTTCCCTGTCAGATGTCAAATAGACATTTAGAAGATGTCTTTAAGATGTAATGATTCAGAATGTTTGTTATACTGATGTCTATCAGATGTTAGTAAACAGCAAATGCTTTCCAGGAAATTTCACAGCAAATGCTTTCCAGATGAAGTGATGTTTAACAGACATCTCAACATTCTTAACATACATTCTAAATAATTACATCTTCTAAACGTCTATTTGACATCTGACAGGAAACGTCCTATAGGTGTATTGCAGATGAGCAAACACTCTAAAAAATACGTCTTCTAGATGTAAACACACACATCGAATAGGCGTCTCTGTGATAGGACGTTCCCCGTCAGATGTCAAATAGACGTTTAGAAGATGTCTTTAAGATGTAGTGACTCAGAATGTTTGTTATACTGATGTCTATCAGATGTTAGTAAACAGCAAATGCTTTCCAGATGAAGTGATGTTTAACAGACATCTCAACATTCTTAACATACATTCTAAATCATTACATCTCATAGACATCTTCTAAACATCTATTTGACATCTGAAATGAAACATCCTATAGATGTATTGCAGATGAGCAAAAACTCTAAAAAATACGTCTTCTAGATGTAAACACACACATTGAATAGATGTCTCTGTGATAAGGCGTTCCCTGTCAGATGTCAAATAGACGTTTAGAAGATGTCTTTAAGATGTAATGATTTACAATGTATGTAAAAATCAGATGTTCGTAAACAGCAGATGAAATGATGTTTAACAGACATCTTGCAGACGTACGTGGTGCTATCTGAGCTCAGACCAAATCAAAAACAGGAATGGTGCGACAGCAGGGAACACGTGCGAGCTGATATATGGTCGTTTCGGGGCTTTCTGAAGCCAGGCGGATGTGTAAACAGACGCCCAGTGGATTGAGCTGCTGGGCAAGAACAAGGCAGTTTGGCTTCATGTGCCGGGAGGAAGACACAAGACGTGCTAAGTGGAATGATTTCAAACGTCACACAAACACACTTACATTCACCAAAATAGACACCAATCGAATTACGATACACGTCTCAAACGTGCTTGTGCGTGTTGCCGAAGAAAACGCAGTTTAATAATTATAAACGCTTTCCGTCTAGAGCTTTGATAAGTGTCCTATGTACATGAATGAACAATAAATATCTGCAATGACCTCTACATATATTGAAATATATATTAAATCTTGAATAAAGTATATATTTCAAACATATTCATATATTTTTCCTACATCTTCAAATAAATCAGGAGATATCACAGTTTAGTAATCAAAAACTATCAATCTTCCCGTCTGCGATGTCCCTTTTCACAGTCTTTCTCTGGTGCAAACACACATTAGCATAATGGTTAACGCTTCACAGAAATGGAAGGTCCCCGTTTTTAGCGTAAATGGCCCTTTTTGCCGAACTTTTACCAGCAGAGGATTATCAAGGAAACCAGCCCTGATATTATAGATTTCATAACGCTCAATGATCTCGTTCATCACAGCTCTCACAAATGGAAAAGGGACAGGGCAGCTGTGGCGTTACTGGTCAAAATCAAGCTAAAAAGATCAGTTTCCTGATTCTTTGTACCAATAAAAACACTTCAAAAGAAAGGAGGGCTAAGCATGCTCTTCATTTTCCTAACACACTTCCTCATGTCCGTTCCGTTCCTCTGACAGGAGTGTACAGTAATATCCTCAGAAAGAGAACCTGAAAGAAAGCTGGAACAGTGATGGGCGCACTCGGACCGTAACCGTCCCACAATTCCACGGGACAGATACGACCGCACTTCCTGTAGGTTGACTTGGATCCACTGGATCGTCCGATGGCAGCATCTGGTCCATCTCTTCTTCTTCTGGTCTCTATCAAGTGTCTTTTTTGTTTGGTATGCATAGTCAAACACGCACAGATGGGCCCTTTGTTTTTTGCCTTTCGTTCTTACACGTGGCTCTACATTGCACAGCGCTCCCTGGTGGCCTGGAGGGTGACTGTCAGTAATATCGACTCCTCTCCTCATCCGAGTCCGAGTTGTAATCTCGCAGTCCCACACCTTTCTGTAGGTTCAGTAAAGAATCCTTCATCTGTGTGGAGACACATGCATATTATCAGGGCCGGATTAACCATTAGGGCAACTGGGCACTTGCCCAGGGGCCCACGACATCTAAGGGGCCCTGGGCACCAGCAGCGGAGTGGCAATCGGGAGAGTCGGGAGTTTCCCCGGTGGGCCGGTAGTGTTTCAAGGACGCGAGGGACGGTTTGATAAAACGGAGCGTATGTTTGCATGTCTTTTATGAAAAAAGACGCCAATCACGTCACAGCTAAAGTGGCGTAGGTCGTGACGCGCCGAGCGCGTGAATCAGCTTTTGATGCGCAGCGCTCCGACCCGAGTTCAAATCCGCCTTTTGCTGAAGTCTCTTGTCCCTTTTCCTAACACATATGAGATGTAAAATGTATAACCTAACACAGGTCTCTAGCGGGTTACTTTGCCAACGAACTAAAATCGAAACCATGACATGGACTTTTTGCGTTTATAAAACAGCACAAGACTTTAAGAATAGGCATCAGTGCTGGGTGATTTAAAGAAAAGTGTGCACTTTGCTCACGCGATCAGGATGGGCTTTTCTCCTAAATACAAGCTCAAGGGTTTATTTCTTGCAAGTGAAGAAATTAGGACAAAAGTATTTTAATTTTCCTATATTATAGTGTAATGTAGACTAAAATATACTTTTGAAATACTCATTTTCATTTATATAGTACATTTATAGGCTTTATGGATTTTACGTCATAGGAATAATTATATAAACCATTATTACATTATTATAATGATTGTTTGGGATCCTAAATCTCCATTAATAATGTAATGTAGAGACTCTCATAACTAAAAAGATGAATTAATTCTTAATTTTGATCTCTCAGAGAGCACGAGATTGATGCATTTAACCTTAAAATGTAAAAAATTTTCTTGCGGGGAGCATGCCCCCGAACCCCCCTAGAGGAACAGTAAATCAGTAAGACTACAAATGCTATATTAAGGGTCCACCCAACTAGAGCCAGACCGATATATCGGCATGCCGATATTATCGGCCGATATTAGGCATTTTCCAAATTATCGGTATCGGCAGTTATAATGGCCGATAAATGAATATTTAAAAAATAAAAACGGACGAAACACGCTTGAACCCATGTCATGATTGTTGGAGTTGTATAGTTTGTCCACCAGAGGACTATACACTGTTGACTATACACTGTTGGCAACACTCGTTGAGTTGGTCACGAGACATACATTGCTTGAATAACAATTAAAAGAACATCCCCATCAGTCGCAGAATTAGTTAGTAATAGTTACGTTACGTTGTTACAGTGTAGTTGACTGACTGTCCTTTTAACTTTTGACAATGTGACTGAAGTATTTCTTTAATAGCGCGTGACAGTTATAGCAATGAGACTAATCATCTCTCCTTGGTCTGTTATATTGAAAATGTATGTTTTACACTTTGCAGTATGACGCCATCCATCGCTAAGTTATTACTCATCATAGACTAGCTAATCACAAAGCTAGCTAATGCCACTATCATCAGTCTGTTCTGTTGTGACAATAAAAGAAACAAGTTTCTTTTCAAAATGCATTATCATATTATTTTAGTTAAAACAAATAACTAATGTTAGGGAAATCTGTTAATGTTTTGTTGCGTGTTTCGGAAAAAAATAATTAAAAAAAATATCGGCCAATATATCGGCATATCGGATTTTAAAACCAAAAAATATTTGTATCGGTATCGGCCTTCAAAATCCTTTATTGGTTCGGGCTCTACACCCAACATAGTTTTACAATTTCCTATAGAAAAGAACAACCATTTATGAACTTTACTCCAGCATAGTTCAACAAAGTTAATTTTAAGTCAGTAAAACTGTAAATGCCATATTAAAATGTCCTTGGACAAAATATAAATTTGGCCTGCCTAAGAGGGGGCCTACAAGACATTGTGCCCAGGGGCCTCTGAACTCTTAATCCGGCCCTGCATATTATAATAACAATCACGTTCAATAAAATCACCTCGGCGTGCATGCAGATATATTACCTGATCCAATAACAGTACTGAAGATTTGATGATCTCTCTCCATTTCTGCAGCTCAGCGTCATGACACCTCTGCTGGGACTCCAGGAGCTGTGCCCATTCCATCTGAGTCTGCGGCAGCTTACTGCTGAAACACAAGACACACACACACGGTCACAAAAACACCACAACTCGGTGATCTTCATGGGTCTGTTGGGTGGATAGTTCACCCAAAAATCAAAATTAGCGCATGATTTACTAATCCTGAAGCCATTCTAGGTGTATATGACATTCTTCTTTCAGACGTTTACAGTCGGATTTATGTATATAAAAATTGTATTCTGAAGTGAAGCGGTTGCATTCGTGTAAGAAAAATCGATGTCAAGTTCAAGTGTTAAGGCCTGTTCACACCGGGACGAATTTCGTGCACGGCGTTTAACGCCTTGTGACTAAACAAAGGGCGCCAATGTGAGTGTGCACACCGACGCGTAAAAGCGCCACGCGTAAAAGCGTCATTTTTAACAAAAAAATGCCTTGGGTTTGTTTTTTTAGTTTGACGCGCCACGTCAAAAACTATTCGACCAATGAGCTTGGGTGCCAATGAGCTTGACCAACACAACTTGGGTAGCCTGGCTAACGCCAGACCACGTATCATTGAGAAAGAAACGTGGTCTGGAAACCACATGTTCAATTTCTCGTATTTGAGACGTGGTTTACGAATGCCCAGAGCCGTTTTATTGGGTGCTACGAATGCCTATCAAATGCGCCTGTGCTCCCTCCGCGTTCTGTGATTGGTTCCCTATTTCAGGGGAAAATTTGGTTCATGGTATCTAGACTGCCTAGCAGCGCGAATATGCAACGGCGAAGAAGATATACGCCAAGTAGCGTCACCGTCTACACAGCCACGAAGAAATAAGATGAGGAAAATGCAAGGCAAGATGAATGTAGAGCTGCTGTTCTCATTGGTGCTAGAACAAAGAACTAAATGACAAACGCGACAGGAACTACAAACAAAAAATCTTGATAAAAGAAAACTGTAATGGAGTGGCATTGCAGAGCAAATTGGCGCCGTCAGGGAATGAATTTGCATGTTCACTAGGCTCATCGTCAGCGAAAAATGCTTTGGTGTTGGGCTTGAAGCTAGTAATTTTAGTCAATAAATAGGTCCCTATAATTTCTGCGATCACGGAATAAAAATCACACTCTTTTTACAACTAAAATAACAGTAAAGGGTAAAAAAAATTAATTCCTTAAAATTTAAACGGAAAAAACGGAATTAGCAAAAATTAAAACGGAAAAAACGGAATTTGGGAAAAAATAAAATGGAATTTGGGAAAAAATAAAACTGATTTTATAGGGCCCTAAATAAAGTTTTAAATATGAATATTTTTCTTACACAAAAGCAATCGCTTCAGAAGGCCGTAGTGCGTGTAGTGCATTTTACTCGTATAACCCTGGAAAAAAATATATGAATTTCCACAAAATATGAAGCAGCAAAATCAATCATGTGACACTGAAGACTGGAGTAAAATTCAGCTTTGCATCAATCAGGAATAAATTACATTTTAAAATATATTAAAATAAAAAACAGTTAGTGATAGTTGACAGTATTACTGTATTTTTATCAAATTATTTCAACATGTTCAAAAACATTCTAAACTTTTGAACTGTAGTGTAGAACATTGCTAACTGAAAAAGAATCCCTCCATCAAAGTGAAGCAGTTTTGGTGTGTGTGTGTGTGTGGCTGTACCTCTCATGTAGGTGTAAGCCCTGCCAGCTGGTGAGGCTCTGTGCAGAATACTCCAGCATCCAGAGTTTATAGAACAGCATCACATTCAGAAACACCAGAAGCACCAGACTGCAGAGACACAACAAACAACTGAGCACACCTTAAGAAGACCATGGACACATTCAGTGAAAACAACAAACGCTGGTCTCAGTCCAGGAAGTCTATGAAATGTGCCACATACTGCCTTCATATTTGCTGCATTCAATTCAAAGTCAAACGTGAGATATTCCTACTATTGTACACAGAAACAAAATGGTAACTTCGTTAAATTGTCCTTTGCTTTCTATGTTCTAAATTCGGACTTGTTGTGTTGAATTGAGCGCAGCATAAAACTGATGGAGGGGAACCAAGAAAATGGACTAGAATAACAGTCTGTGATTTATTTAACAGAATGGGTAAATATTTGACATCAGTAAAGGAATGTACCTTATACAGATCCTAAGGCCATCCACAAGGGGCAAAACCAAAAAAAAAAAAAAGAAAAGAAAAAAGTTTCACCAATGATTTATAAAAATGAATAAACTCATGTCACTAGTATAAGCTAAAGTAGTTCTACTTACACAAAGCTGATGATGAGTAATGGTTTAGAGAGGTTGCTGAAAATCCCGGCCCCTGGCATGTGCTCAGGAATGTGTCTTGTCTGAGTGGAACCTGCACATGCAAATATCAGATCAATTTAAACCTAAAATATGTGGTGTTTGTGAATATTTGGATGTGCTTGAGCTCACCTGCCACGTGTTTGATGCGGTGGATGACCTCCTCGTCTGTTGGTGTGGTAACAGGGCTGAGAGTCTCATCTAGATGGGCCGTGCGGAGGTGAGCGAGACCCCTTTTCCTCCGCCTCAGGGTGGAGTTCTTCACTGCTTTAGGAGACAGTCTGTGGCTTTCCATTACAGCGTCCTCCATCTTTGCTAACTCCAGCTCTGACAAATCAACAGCACTTATTTACTGGTATGAATTACTGGTACTAATTTATTTTGGTGTTAATTATTTATTTTTAGTCGTGACAAACCACCACTAAAAGTGCGACTGATATTGTTGTGGGCGGAGTTCAATTTTGTTATGGGTGGAGCTTAATTTTGTTGTGGGTGGCACTCAATGTTGCTGTAGGTGGAGCTCAATGTTGCTGTGGGTGGAGTTGATAGTTGCTGTGGGTGGGGCTCAGTGTTGCTGTAGGTGGGGTTAAATGTTGCTGTGGGTGGGGCTCAAATGTATACTGTTATTGTGATGACATCTTGTTTTGCATTTATTTTATTTTTCTTTTACTGTCTAATAAATCAAATTAAAACCGAATGTTGCTGTGGGTGGAGCTCAATGTTGCTGTGGGTGGAGCTAAACGTTGCTGTGGGTGGAGCTAAACGTTGCTGTGGGTGGAGCTAAATGTTGCTGTGGGTGGAGCTCAATGTTGCTGTGGGTGGGGCTCAATGTTGCTGTGGGTGGGGCTCAATGTTGCTGTGGGTGGGGCTCAATGTTGCTGTGGGTGGAGCTAAATGTTGCTGTGGGTGGGGCTCAAATGTATACTGTTATTGTGATGACATCTTGTTTTGCATTTATTATATGTTTCTTTTACTGTCTAATAAATCAAATCAAAACCGAATGTTGCTGTGGGTGGAGCTCAATGTTGCTGTGGGTGGAGCTCAATGTTGCTGTGGGTGGAGCTAAATGTTGCTGTGGGTGGAGCTCAATGTTGCTGTGGGTGGGGCTCAATGTTGCTGTGGGTGGGGCTCAATGTTGCTGTGGGTGGGGCTAAATGTTGCTGTGGGTGGAGCTAAATGTTGCTGTGGGTGGAGCTAAATGTTGCTGTGGGTGGGGCTCAATGTTGCTGTGGGTGGGGCTAAATCTTGCTGTGGGTGGGGCTCAATGTTGCTGTGGGTGGAGCTGAATACTGCTGTGGGTGGAGCTGAATACTGCTGTGGGTGGAGCTCAATGTTGCTGTGGGTGGAGCTGAATACTGCTGTGGGTGGAGCTCAATGTTGCTGTGGGTGGAGCTAAATTTTTCTGTGGGTGGGGCTCAATGTTGCTATAGGTGGAGCTAAATGTTGCTGTGGGTGGGGCTCAATGTTGCTGTAGGTGGAACTAAATGTTGCTGTGGGTGGAGCTCAATGTTGCTGTAGGTGGGGCTCAAATATATACTGTCATTGTGATGACATCTTGTTATGCATTTATTTTCTTTTTCTTTTACTGTCTAATAAATCAAATCAAAATCAAATGTTACTGTGGGTGGAGCTCAATGTTATTGAGGGTGGAGCTTAAAGTAGTGCTTGTGGTTTGATATTGTAGTGGATTGGACTTGATGTGGGCAAAGTTTAATTTTGTTATAGCTGGAGCTCAATTTTGTTCAGGGTGGGACTCTACATTGTGGGTGGAGCTCAGTGCTGTGCATTGGGACTTTTTTATAAAGCAAGGACACATTAAAATGATCAAATGTGACCATATTTATAATGTTAGGAAATATTTTTATTTCAAATAAATGCTGTTCTTTTAAACATTCAATTAATCAAAGAATCCTAGAAAAAAATATCACTGATTCCACAAATATATTTAGCAGCACAGCTGTTTTAACATCGAATAATAATAAGACATGTTGTAGAAGGAGCTCAAGTTTGTAATAGGTTGAGCTAAATATTGTGTGTGGGACTTGATATTTTTGTGAAGTTCTATTGTTGTAGGTGGAGCTCAAGAAGGCTGTGGTTAGGGTTAGTTGTAAGTGGAGCTCATTATGGCTGTAGGTGGTTCATCATGGTTGAAATCGAGTCTTACCAAGGCTTTTAAAGTTCTCATCTAGCCCACTCCAGAAGTTCTTCTCAATGAAGCCCTTCACCAGCCCCCAGGGCTGTTTCCTGTACCTCAGTTCTGTAGAAACCCTGAAGACAGGTCACATCATTATCAACACACACCTGTAGTGACTTATAATCCCCATGGAGAAAATTTTGTTTCAGTAAGTTTCAACATGCATTCATGCAGAAAATAAACAATGTACTTAAATATGAAAATCACACCATATACTGTAAAAATTTCAATTAAGCATTTCACTGGCTGGCTGTGGCAAGAAGGATCCTTCTTTTTAACATTTTTATTTTTTTTAAGACTGGCATCCTAATTCTCCAAACCGAGGTAATAGCGAAGGTAACTTGTTCACCCGTACCTCAGCCGACACTTGTTCTTGGCCACACGTGTTAGCATGTAGCGGTTTAGGGTGTAAAAGTAGTCATGGTACGGCACGTCATGAGTGATGACTTCCGCATCGATGATGTAGCACTCGCTCTCCTGGCTGGCCTTATACAGGGTCTGATTCAGAGAGAAGATGCATTTCAATCATATTCATATTCAAACACACAAATTGCTAAAACAGATAATCCAAAGAGCAGAACCGAGGAGACGTGCAGTCTCACCTGAGTCTCAGTAACTGTGGCTGTTTTAGGAGCCAGAGGGTTGCTCAGCGAGATTGTGTACATGATATCTCTCGTCTGATTTCCGCATCCTCCTTCTTCCAAGGGTGATACACCACATCTGTGTGAACATTGAACGTAAAACCATTACAAGCGTTTCAGAAGCAGGGTTATTTTAGTTAGAACTTCAGTTATTTTAGCTATTTTAGAACTTTAGTTAGTGTGTCATGTTGCTTTTTGAGCATAAAATATCTCAAAGTTCTCGCGAGCTCGCCTCGCCACTGGTAAAAACTATAATTGTGTCTCAATGATACTAATATGACACTGATCAGGATTATTCTAAACGTGTAGTTAAGTATTGAAACAAATAATACTTCTCAAACTCAAATTTGGAAAGTAGCCACGTAATAATCAGGATAATATACAGTGAGCCGGACTTTATTGAAGATCCTCACGGTCTTGATCACTCTATCAGAGTTTATTCTGGGTCGTATCTCAGTTCAGTGAGATGAGATGTTTATGAAGGGTTCTGACCTGTGAATCTCCTCTGGTCCATAAAGTCTGTCATGAACTGGGACTCCGTGAAGAGGATGGCGTACAGCTTATCGACACTGAATTTATACACCTCATTAATGTAGTGACGGCCATTCAGATCCTCGTGGAACGCTTGAACCTCGTCTCCTGAACACACATTCAAGAACACATAACTGCACTACTCAAGTATTGGCATCAAATTATGTGTACAGTCTCACTCTGTTTGCAATTCAAATGACATTTCCAGAGTAGGACAGATTATGTATTTATGTCTTCTGAATATGTATCTACATGTATTAAAGATACAATATGTAACTTTTGGCGCTTTAGCGGTTGATAAACAAAACTGCATAACTGCATGTGTCTTGTGGAAGAACAATGACCTAATACTCTCTGTACTCTCTGTATATGACGAGTCACAAAGGTAGCTTTACTGTTTACAAAAACTTGAAAACAATGTTCAAAAGGCCACTGTCGTGTAAATGAACGTCCAAAACGCATAAAAAGTTTTCAGTTTTTGGAAACGTTCCCAACAATAGTCTGAATATAAACGCTTTTTATAGGTGTATCATAGACTGAGGATCAGACAAAAAAATGGGTTGGAAAACAAATTCATGAAAATTGTCATGAAAAAAAAGTTATAAAGTGTACCTTTAAGGTGCAACAATTAATTGATAAAATTAATAAAAATGTGGAACATTTCTGTGTTGCTTACAAACTAAGGAAACATTTTGATATTTGATTTGAAAATGTGAAAGAGTGCACTTTATATTGTAAAGTTTATATTTTAAACATTTTTGCATACAATAGAACATGCAGCCTGCCCATGTGTCCATATATATATATATATATGTATATATATATATATGACATATTCACTCTAGATTTTTTTTTTTTACGATTATGTAAGCACACTGTGTAGTTGTAAGCACATTGCTTGAAGTCAATTCTTTTATGAAACATGCCAAATTGTGCAGGCATCATTTATAACTGTCATACAAAGTTTATGTCATGCAAAAACCAGAGAGAGCCAACAAAATACTAACAGATTACAATCTGTTTCTTATCAAATAGTTGCAGGCCCTGGTATTTCTGATTTCAGCTATTGACTGTGTGTACCGCAATAACTGCATGTCAGTGAGATTATTTAAATTTATTCACTTATTTATATAAACTTATTTATTCACGCTTTCACTCAAAGTGACTTACAAAAGAGGAACAGAGCAAGCAATTCATCTTAAAGGAGTAGTTCACTTTTAAAAAAAACATTTGCTGATAATTTACTCACCCCATGTCATCCAAGATCTCCATGTCTTTCTTTCTTCAGTCGAAAAGAAATTAAGGTTTTTGATGAAAACATTCTAGGATTTTCTCTATATAATGGACTTCAATGGGAACCAAACGGTTCAAGGTCCAAATGAGAGTTTCAGTGCAAACTGTTCAAAGGGCTTTAAACGATTCCAGACGATGAATAAAGGTCTTATCAAGTGAAACGATCACTCATTTAATAATTAAATAACAAAGTTTAAGTTTTAGATCGTTCGTTTGATTGTTCGTGACTCTCCTGTTCGAACTCGTTCATCAAAATGAACAAATCTTTTTTTTGAGTCATGACTCGAAGGGTCCTAGATAAGACCCTTATTCATCGTCTGGTGTCGTTTAAAGCCCTTTGAACAGTTTGCACTAAAACTGTCTTTTGGACCTTGAACTGTTTGGTTCCCAATGAAGTCCATTATATGGAGAAAATCCTGGAATGTTTTCATCAAAAACCTTAATTTCTTTTCGACTGAAGAAAGAAAGACGTGGACATCTTGGATGACATGGGGTGAGTAAATTATCAGCAAATAGTGAAAGCATTTTTGCAAACCTTCATCATGCGTCTCTGAGGAATCACTGAGATCTGTGGGTATATCCTCGTTGTCGTTGAAGTCGAGTGAAGGTGAAGGCACGGGGCCCAGAGGACTCGACGGTTCGCTGTTCCTCTCCTCCACCAGCAGAGGGAGACTCAGAAGATCTCCATCAGCAAGGCAGTCGGTGTACTCCTCAGCTGCAATGTCGAACTGTAACCAGCAGAGGGCGCACTTTTAAAAGCGGTTTCTTAAACGGCATGTGTGCATCGAGCTGGAGTGGGGATACTCACAGACAGTGGTGTGTCAGTGCTGCTGGGAGGTGTGGTGGAGGTAATGGTGGACTGGGTGATGGATCTCTTGTGTGTCAGAGGTGAACTGTTGTCTTGTTTGTTCTCACTGCTGCTCTTGGATGAGTTATCATTGCTGACCTCGTTCTCCTCGGCTGGGATCTCCTCACAGTATCTGAACGTGCATATAGTTATATTTGTCCAACATTCATGTCTGTTAAACGCCAAATTTGAATATGTGGGGTTTTGAACAATACTCGTGAAAGCACGAGGGCTGCCCCTAATGGTCGGCTCACGTTTAACTCACCCCATTGTGTTGAAATCATCATCAGGCGGCACGTAGTCTTCATCGTCGCTAGTGAGTCCCAGCTCATTGCCGTAGCACTGATGTACAAAGTGCCAGAGCTCTTTAGGGCAGAGTGGCTGAACACAGAGACAGCCGTCATTAGCTCAGACAAAACACATCTTATGTTGTCAATCCAGAAATCATGAAAGAGCAAATCTTCTAAGCTGTCAAACTATTCAGTTTAGCGCAAACTTACTGACTAAACTCTGCGCAATGTCAATTGCAAAATATCCCATTATAATAATAATAAAAAGCTGGCAACGCTGCACAATGAATGTTTTATTTACATCACATTTACATACTGTTGGTTATAAGTAAAGGATTCGCGAATCGTGCAAAACTTACGCTTAATAAAAAAAAAAAAAATAAAAATGGATTAACATTATTATTATTATACAGTTTAATTATAGGTGCCTTACATGACTGCCAAGGACACCTTACAAACACAATAAAACCATCAACATTAAACAGTTAATCAACATTACAGGATAAAAACATAAAAGTAATCACATAAAAGCCTGCCTAAACAGATGTAAGATTTAAAAACACAAAAACGTTCAATGTTTCGCACATCCTTTTTGTGTTGTACGAGTTCGAATGGAGAACAAGAGTGAGTGCAGAAGATGATCTTAAAGGAGTAGTTCACTTTTGAAAAAACTCTTTAATTTACTCACCCCCATGTCATCCAAGACATCCATGTCATTCTTTCTTCAGTTGAAAAGAAATTAAGGTTTTTGATGAAAACATTACAGGATTTTTCTCCATATAATGGACTTCAATGGGAACCAAACGGTTCAAGGTCCAAATGAGAGATTCAGTGCAAACTGTTCAAAGGGCTTTAAACGATTCCAGACGATGAATAAGGGTCTTATCAAGTGAAACAATCACTCATTTAATAATTAAATAACAAAGTTTAAGTTTTATAAGCTCAAATGCTCGCCTTGCTCTGTTTGTGATGCGTGTTCGTGACTCTCCTGTTCGAACTTGTTCATCAAAATTAACTCAACATTTTCCGAGTCATTTGGTTAATTCAACGAACGAAACGAACGAATTGACTCGGATAAAGATTCGTTCATTTTGATGAATGAGTTCGAACAGGAGAGTCACGAACGTGCATCACAAAACAGAGCAAGGCGAGCATTTGAGCTTATAAAACTTAAACTTTTTTATTTATTTATTAAATGAGCGATCGTTTCGCTTGATAAGACCCTTATTCATCATCTGGAATCGTTTAAAGCCCTTTGAACAGTTTGCAGTTTGCACAGAAAATGTCATTTGGACCTTGAACTGTTTGGTTCCCATTGAAGTGCATTATATGGAGAAAAATGCTGGAATGTTTTCATCAAAAACCTTAATTTCTTTCGACTGAAGAAAGAAAGACATGGACATCTTGGATGACATGGAGGTGAGTAAATTATCAGCAAATTATTTTTTTTTAAAGTGAACTACTCCTTTAATGTACGAGTAGGAGTGTAAATATGACTATGAAGAAGGTCAGATACGGTAAGTATGAAGGGGCCAGATTGTTTTTTGAGCCGACTAGAAGAATTTCTGTTTAACAGCGATTAAGTTGACTTAAAGAGTGTAAACCACTCTTTAATCTCTGCTAAACAATCCAGGAGGACAGATGGAGGAAAAGTAGAGGTGGGGTTTGAGGATAGGTAAAGTTGCAATGGAATTGAATACCAAATTTCCAACAAATATTACCAAGGGGTAAAGGATAAATAATAAATAAGAGAGGACCCAATACTGAGCCCTGCTGAACACCCGTATTGACGTACGCAGGCTCTGATCTAAACGGCTTCAGCTGTACAAATCGAGTACGACCTGTAGAGTGGGTACCAATGATTTCAATAGACTGTCTGTCTAACAGAATGCTGTGCGAGATAGTATCAAATCGAGCAGAATAAGTATGGATAAAAGTCCCGAGTCAGCAGCTAACAGTAAGTCATTAGAGATCTTAACTAACACACTCTCAACACTATGGTGAGGACACAAACTGGATTGAAATTGCTCAAACAAACTATTCAGAAAGATGATCCTGAACCTGGGATGCAAAAATCATTTCCAGCATTTTAGAAAGAAACGGTAGATTTGAAATTGGGCAAAAATGATCAGCCTGTGGTTTCTACTTATTCTGGCACAGACATTTCAGACCGTTTCCACTTCTCATTACAGTATATAGATGGAATCATATTATATTCATAGAATGATTGAGTTGAGAGAATCGTTACTTTGTAGCCATGTCTTGAACCACTGATTTTTAATTAAAATTGATTATTATTTCAGTGTCAGTATTAACATTACCGTGTTTATATTCTCACCTTGTCCAGCAGTGCGTTCTGCCACAGTCTGAACATCATCATGTAAGTCCTGTCTCTCGCACCAAATGACGTGAAGAAGTGCTGAAGGGAAGATGGAGAACAGCTTAACTGAATGTGTTAATATGTGCAGTCGTATCTGTGAGTGCGGTTGTGTGTCTCACCTTCTCAGTGTCCGTGCACACCTGGATGGCATTGGGAATCAGACGCGCCGTTTTCTCTTTCGTCATGGAGCAGATGTCTTTCAGCCGTACTGTGAGCTGTTCACATGCAACAACAAAACACAACATAACTCTTCTCAGATCCAAAAGCTTTAGTAAAAGTGCCTGTTTTTGCTATATTAAAGGTCCTTCATTTTTTTTATAGGTCTCCTACAATGTTTACATGCATCCAAGGTCAAAAAACACTTGCGTTTTCTCATAACATACATTGCAGCATCAACTCTTTCCTAACAGTGTCTGAATCTGAAATGGTTCGATCAAGGATTTAGTCTCTCTAAACCCCTCCTTTCTGAGAGACTTCTCTTCTCTGACTGGTCAAATGGCCCAGTGTGTTGTGATTGGTCAGAAACCAAACTGAATTTGAGTTCTGGATCTTCCACAGCTCTTGATACACAGTGATACGAACAGTAACTGCCGTTGGTTTTACAGCATTGACTCGAGTGCGAGTCCTCATTCTTTGGAAGTGCATGCAAAGTGGATTTGCTTTCGCTGTGCAGAAAAGAGCGACTTCTCATTATGTCGACAACACGAACCAAACTCTTTTAGTCTCAGCTACAACTAGTGTTCAAAGTAGACATTGTTCACGAGCAGCTGATGAAGACCATAGGCTGACATTGTGCAAACTTGTTTCAAACTGTAAGACGTGGAGTTGTCTCAGACAGTTCACAACTGCTTCTCTTTTAGGGAGACAATAACAGCTATATTCGTTTCTAGAATGCATGAATATACTATATTCATCCCATACGCTTTCGTCATTGGCAGAGCAGTCGGTCAAAAGATAAATAACAAATAAGAGAGGACCCAATAGTGAGCCCTGCTGAACACCCGTATTGACGTATGCAGGCTCTGATCTAAACTGCTTCAGCTGTACAAATCAAGTACGACCCGTAAAGTGGGTACCAATGATGTCAATAGACTGTCGAACAGAATGCTGTGCAAAGAGCAGAACACCCTCCCTCCGGGCTTTTTATTTTAAAGGGATAGTCCACTTTTTTTTGGAAATAGGCTAATTTTTAACTTCCTCAGAGTTAAACAGTTGAGTTGTATCATTTTCAGAATCCATTCAGCCGATTTTCTGATATTTAGAAGAATATCAGTAACCAGACAGTTTCTGGTCCCATTGATTTCCATAGTAGGAAAAAATATATACTATGGAAGTCAATGGGACCAGAAACTGTCTGGTTACTGATATTCTTCTAAATATCAGAAAATCGGCTGAATAGATTCGAAAATTCGAAGATTCGAAAACTCAGCTGTTTAACTTGTAAAATGTTGTAAAATGAGCCTATTTCCAAAAAAAGTGCAGTATCCCTTTAAGTTGCAAGGTTACGAAGCTTCATTTTTGCTCAGTCTGAGTTTCAGAGTTTCAGAGTCGCAAGCTCGCAACTGTGTGAGCTTATCTCCGGAAAGCGGGTGTTGTAAACTCAGCTCTGAAAAAACTGTCTGCAATAGGAGTGCTAATGTAATGTAATGTTTCGCCCTTTCGAACCTCAAAACTTTTCAAAACTTTTTTTTTCATTTACAAGGTTTCAAACTTGGAAAACAAACTAATACAGTGGAAGAACACTGACAAATTTGACACTCTGAAAAATTGTAAAAAAAAAAAAAAAAAAAGTAAGATTTTAAGTTTTAGAACACTTAGTTTCAACCTTTCAGAAGTTTATTTTCAGTTTCGAATCATTGCATGATATAAATCCCATAATATTCCACACTACAGGAATGGTCATATTCCAAAAAGCATAGTAGGTGAACTTTAAAGTGTATCATACCAGAGTCTCCCAGCGAAAGATGTTGCTATAGAAACAGATCCAGTTTTCGGAGAGGTAGAGGCGGCCCTGCAGGAGGATGTCCCGCTGGAGAGCGCAGGAGTAGTCTGCCAATGACAAGACAACATCAACATTCAAAAGATATCAAATCATGACAAATCATAAAATTAAATATTTTTTCCCCTTATATTTCAGTTCTGTATCCATCAAGTGCCAAATTAAAGAAGAAAATAAGCAAATAAATTAAGAACCTTTAAAGTGTAAAGCTTTTCATTAAAATATATATTATACATTTAAAAGTTAATTATAGTTAAATATAATTTATTATTAATCATAAATTGACTCTTTAAAGTCAAATGGAATTTTTGTATTAATATGAAATATTTACATACAATGAACAAATATATACTATGGACCAACTTAAAAAATACTCTAATTTGTTACAGCTGAATTTATTTATGGTTTGGTTCAAACCTTAAATTTTGATTTAATGTTAATTAAAAATTTGTATTGTCCCAAAGACGCATACATCAAAACAAAGTAAAAATATTATTTATTATATAGATCGTAATTAATATATTTTCTTTAAACATAAGCTAAATGTATTACACAATGATATTTATTTATTTACACGCTTGACACACACACACACGGCTTCATAAAACTTTAATAATTAGCTTTAATATTAAAGTAGAATTTTTACTTAAGATAAAAACAATAACATTTAGTTCACTTGCTATAAATAAAAACAACTTCGATTAATGTTTATTGTAAAAATGTTTATTGTAAAAATATGCATTTTATTTTCTGTAACAAACACAATCATAAAGCCATAAATCCAGCAAGTGTGTGATCAGCACATCAACACTCGGATGTCAAGAGAAATATTATTTAAACAAAATTGTTTCTATAAATTTTGTGGAGTTTTATTTGCTTTTATTTTCAAGTGTAAGCCGTGATTTTCCAGTGTATAATACAAATTTTTTTAAATATTGTTCACTGTTATTTACTTTAGCTCTCTCTTATCATGAATAATATGTCAAAATGCTAATTTGAAGTCTTTGATATGTTAATGATCACACTCTTACCCACAATAAGACGCTCTGTGTCCGGCAACTGCTTGAAGAGCTTCCTGAAGTCTTCATTACGCTGCTTATATGTGGGACTGAGGACCTACAACACAAATAAAGCAGCCGTGAGGAACACACACACACACACACACACACTCAGCCGTTCTGCTCTTTCACACAGCTGATCTTCAGTCAAACGCTGGTTTAGTTTTGCCATGCAGGAGCGTGAGATGAACCACAATCAGTTCATTCCCAGTGTGTCGCGAGTCGCGACGACTTCACACAGCTTCTCATTGACAAACTCCTATTAATGAGCCAAAGTACAGCGGGCATCATTAACAGCAGAGCAAAAGTACACAAATGCTCGAAGACGAGACAATCACTTTAGATTCTGATACGAGTCTTGAAATCAACAGTGTAAAATGGTGAACCTTCTGAACGTGAAGGATTGTGATATTGATACGGAAGAAACAACAACAACAACAATAATAATCTAATGATAAATACCTTTAAAATACCAAAAATAACTTTAGAACTAAGCAGCAATTATGGCAACTATATTTATATATTCATATTATATAGGAATAAGTGGTTTGGAAAATTAATGAATGGATGGACGAATTATATTATATTATATTTATTTGCTGAATTCTATTTAAAAAATATGAAATTAACATTAAAAATATAGACAGTACTGACACTGTTAACATTTAATAAATTGTTTTTAAATGGTAATTTATTTCTCAATGTTACAATGAGTAACCACCTGTATGTATATATATATATATATAAATACATATCATATATTCCTAAATGTATGATATTAACATAGAGTGCTGACACTTTAGTGCTAACATTTTAATTAAATGTTTTTCTACCTTACACCAAGTTAAAGAGTAATTACTTCAAATATATTAAATATTTGCATTTTTTTATTATATTCATTTATATTATATAAATATTTGTTTATCTTATTAGAATAAAAATGTATGTATGTATAATACTGTACAGGCTCGATTAATTGGTCAAATCGGTCATTAACTTGTCAGAGTAAAAAAAATATTAATTTAGTTTTCTGGAAAAAAACGAAACAAAAAAATTCTTATCAGAGTTCTTTCAGCGTTTGCATCTTTAAATATGCAGATTTTTTTTAATATTTACCCCAGGGTGTTTATAAAGAACGCAAATGTATGCATCATCTTTCATGTCAGATTCTTACACTTGAGCAATAAATGCAATTATAATAAAACAATAATACAATAGCACTGTTACCAATCAAATAAAATAATTTAAACTGCAATAAATAATGTTATGAGTTTAACATTTTCATTGAGTAACAAAACGCCGCCGTTGCTTTGAGAATCGCGATGCTTCCACTATGATATTTGTTTGGAACTATTTTCGTTGGTAAAAAAAAAAAAGTTAATATTGTGTCTAAAAGATAAGTGACTTAATATTAACTACTTGTGCATTCAACTATAAAATCAATATAACATTTGCAGTCATTATAAGATTCAGCAAAATAGCTCCCTTGGTCATGTTGTAAATGAATTTGAAAAAATCCACATGTTTCTTATAAAGTGAGTTTTATACTGTAATGCTCATTTGTTAAGATTTCTCTAATGTAAAAAAATTAGGATCATTCTCTCTAGTTTTTTGTTGTTTTTTCATCAGGCTGCTTGTTTGTTCAAAAAAGTTAAATTCTCTTTCACTTGCCCCTTCAAAAATAAATAAATAAATAAAAATAATCCACTTGTCCCAAACGTTAATGTCAAGCCCTGCTACACTGTGCACACACACATATAACTTGAATGCTGTACACTGCCCTATTACTATCAACAGTGGACCCTACACTAGTCTTCTGAATCTGAGACTCACGGCAGGGATTTCCTCATCCTGGTACGGGTCGTCCCACGAGCCCCAGGGCTGGTCTGAACCCTGAACTAACCATCCCACCAAAGCCTCCTCCAGCTCCATTAGTGTCTCCCAGTCCTCCTGAGAGTCCAGGGATGAATCCATGATTCTCTCGTACCTCAGCCGACGGATCGATCAGCTCATCAATGACAAGATCCTGATAATATTTTGGATTCGGATGGCTCTGTAAATAAGTATCCCAGATTCAGTCGCTCCTTCAAGGTTTGTCTCGGCTATCGCAGATGATCAGGGTGTAACGTCCTCTATCAGGGTGTGTGTGAGCGTCTGGCTCTTCCGACTAACGCCACATGATTCAGTTGTGGCTCATGCAAGTGGCCTTTAGTAACCTGGGCAGACAGATGCTTTATTATGCTGCTGTTTGTTCCAGTTTGCTGCCGTAAACATGTCCGGCTTGATCCTTCATCCTTTTTTTTCGAGCTGTAAACGCTGTGACTAAAGGGTTGATAGAGGAGGAACATCCAAGTTACTTCCGCAAGCGATTAATCGTTACCTCAGTATGCAATGGCTACTAATATCTCCATTGCACATTGGTTGTTGGCGTTCAGAGATTGTTCTTCTGGGAGTTTAGTCCTTTAGTCCTCAAGAGTTTGTTCTTGTTTTTTGCATTCACCAGTTGTTACTGCTCGAATTCAAACAATCTTCGAAAATGACAAATAAAGACCATCTGGAAACTCTCTGTGCCAATTCCTCAGGTTATCATGTCCTTTTTTCTGATCATTTACGTGTTATAATGTAGGATTCACACCTCCATCATTCAACCCCAACCTCGACTCACTTGCTCCTTCTCATTTGTGCTGTCAGAAACCTAAAGATAACCAAGAACAAAGACTGAGGATTCTGCTTGTGTGAGCGACAACTTTAATCTCCGTCCCAAACGTATTCTCTCTTCAGCGGTTATACATCAATAACCATGAAGGCAATGGATAGTTTCTCCCAATGGAGAATCAGATATCCAATAGCCTTCCAGTGGAGATCCAGAGCAGAAGAAGCCTCAGATTTATGTAGAGCTGGATGTGTGTGAGTGTGTTTAATCCTGGCGATGAGCATGTGAAGTTGGTTATATATTAACTAACAGAGTAAATAATGAGAGATGCCCGTGGCTGGTACCATGAGTGGGTGCGACAACTCCAATAATGTCATCAGGGGATCAGTTTGTTTTCTTACGTGTCGGAGGCACAATGTCTAGTGTGCAAACTTTCAGGGTGCGATCTGTTATGGTTAGTCTATCACAACTCAAATGGTCTTTTATGTGCAAATGTCAACCTTGAAGGGGATAGCTCACCCAAAAATTAAATATTTTAAAGAGTGTTGGTCACCAAAATATTTTAATAATACAATGAAGGAGATTGATTTAATCATCAGAAACTTAAAATTATATGTTATCTGAACTAAATAAATTATTTAAGTTGATTTGACAAAAGAAAAAAATGTTGTGATTACACTGTAAAAAATATTGTTGGTTTAACTTAAAAAAGTAAGTAACCTGGGTTGCCTTAAATTTTAAGTTGATTGAACTGCAATCAACTTAAAAATCAACTTTAAATCAAGTTAATGCAATGAAGGAGATTAATTTAATCATCAGAAACTCAAAATAATAAGTTATTCAACTAAATAAAATATTATAAAGTTGATTTGACAAAAGAAAATATGTTGTGATAACAAATCTTGAAAATATTTTTTACAGTGTATTTGTATGAAAAAAAGTGAGCAAATTATGTCAGAATTTTCTTTTTTAGTAAATTTTTCCTTTAAATGCCTTTAAAACACTAAAGTAGTAATGTTAAATACAGTATGTGATCTATATTTATAATAAAGCCATATATAATACCAGTAGAACGAAAAATATTGTTGGTTTAACTCAACAAATTAAGTAGCCTGGTTGCCTTAAAATTTTAAGTTGATTGAACTGGAAAAAGTGAGTTAATACAATGAAGGAGATTGATTTAATCATCAGAAACTCAAAATAATAAGTTATTAACTAAATACATTATTTAAGTTGATTTGACAAAATAATAAATGTTGTGATAACAAATGTTGAAAATATTTTTTACAGTGCTAATTAATAAGAATAACTGTTTTCTATGGTTCCCACCACATGTAAACACAACTTCAGTTCACATGCATTTATTTGAGTTTCGGGTGAAAGTACTGTATGTGCGCTGAGTAACTATGAAATATTTGATAAATGTTCATTAAAACATACAATTATGAGCTAGATTTACTAACAACTAGGCCGGCGGAAACCTTATTTTGGCATAAAAAAAAACCTACTATCAGCATTTACTAAAGATACGCAGCGCTGAAAAAGGTGTGGACAGGGTTATTTGTGCGGCTGAACGTATTATTATCTTGGTAGATTGCATTGGTCATTATGGAAATGAGCCGGCTGCGTCTGTATTCTTCTAATTTGCGTGTCGTTCGTAGACTTTCCACTTGCATCGGCACTTTTATGGGATTTAGCTCTCTTTGCCCTTTGCTAATTTGCCCTGTTTAGTAAATCTGGCCCTAAATGTGTTTATAATGTGTACTATTTGTCTCATGTATGATGTTTTTTTAGCATACATATGAGACTTCCCCAACCAAGACCTCCATTGCGAGAGTTCAAACCTTAAAGTTTGATTGATTTTGAATGTTGGTGACCATTGACTAAAGATTGCAATACAGTAAAAATATCTTTGAAGCATTTTAATGTAGTGCAAAAATGTATAAGAATCAAAATAATACAATGAAAAGGCCTTTGTATGACACATCTGCTCTGGCATAATGTTACACAACCTCTTTCGGTTCACACTCCCTGTTTATGACTTTCCCAATTCTACCTCGAAAGTAGTGAGAACAAATGTGTCATGAAATTGCTGCCTTAAAATAAACAACTTCATACAAGCTTTGCTTATGTACAGTGTCAGATGACATCGAACTGTAACAATCAGCTCTCTTATAAACCAAACATAATCTGCAATACAACAATGCAGTGTCCAACATTCACTTTGGTGGTCAGTGGGGCTCAGTTAGGAGATGTAATCACAGAGCCATGGGAGATCATCTCTGCCCATATGAACACACAGACACACATATACACTCCACAGACAATGCATCAAAACTGCACAACAGTCTATAAATATGACACCACAGTTGCTGAACTGCCCAGTGTGCATTTAGTATGCATCAAACAACTCACATGCATGCATGTGCAGTGTTCTCAACCAACCACATCCCGCCGCTGAGAACAAGAGCCAATCAGAGAGATGCACAGTCTATTTATTGCGACTCTCTAACGTTGCCGCCATGCAGGTTCTTGTGAAAAAGAAGTGTGCTTAATTGTATTGAATCGGTACTCGTAGTGAACTTTAAGTCTTAAAAGTATATTTTTAAAAGACTGTGCTCGCAGATAACATATTAATGAAAAAAAAAAAGCCATTTAAAGAGAGTACACTTACATGATTGCTTCTCAACACACTTAAGTGCCAAATTAAATGTTGTACTTTGTGGTTGAATAATCTTTGGTCGTGCTTTAATAAAGTACACTTACACTCACCTAAAGGATTATTAGGAACACCATACTAATACTGTAGGGGTGGACATGGTCAGAAACGATGCCCAATTGGCACTAAGGGGTCTAAAGTGTGCCAAGAAAACATCCGCAAACCATTACACCACCACCACCAGCCTGCACAGTGGTAACAAGGCATGATGGATCCATGTTCTCATTCTGTTTACGCCAAATTCTGACTCTACCATCTGAATGTCTCAACAGAAATCAAGACTCATCAGACCAGGCAACATTTCTCCAGTCTTCAACTGTCCAATTTTGGTGAGCTCTTGCAAATTGTCGCCTCTTTTTCCTATTTGTAGTGGAGATGAGTGGTACCCGGTGGGGTCTTCTGCTGTTGTAGCCCATCCGCCTCAAGGTTGTGTGTAATGTGGCTTCACAAATGCTTTGCTGCATACCTCGGTTGTAACGAGTGGTTGTTTCAGTCAAAGTTGCTCTTCTATCAGCTTGAATCAGTCGGCCCATTCTCCTCTGACCTCTAGCATCAACAAGGCATTTTCGTCCACAGGACTGACTGCATACTGGATGTTTTTCCCCTTTTCACACCATTCTTTGTAAACCCTAGAAATGGCTGTGTGTGTAAATCCCAGTAACTGAGCAGATTGTGAAATACTCAGACCGGCCCGTCTGACACCGACAACCATGCCAACGCTCAAAATTGCTTAAATCACCTTTCTTTCCCATTCTGACATTCAGTTTGGAGTTCAGGACATTGTCTTGACCAGGATCACACCCCTAAATGCATTGAAGCACACTGCCATGTGATTGGTTGATTAGATAATTGCATTAATGAGAAATTGAACAGGCGTTCCTAATAATCCTTTAGGTGAGTGTATTTTGATGTGTTACATGCTAAGTATTTAATTACAAGTTTAACTGTATACAACTTTTTAAAAGCATGGTAAAGTGTACTTTTTCACAAGAGGGTCTTAATGCCATGCATTGTGTGTTTTAGCCTTTGGTTTAACACAGTTAGGTGGGAAGATGCTATGATTAGGTCATTAGAGAAGCACACGCATGCCAAAGCCTGTTAGAGCCACAGTTCAGTCCTCACTCCTCATACTGATGCTCGTGTGACAGGAAACAGGAAGTGGAGTGTAAAATCATGCTTACTCTGAGAATGTGCTGTCTCTCATGCTGAAGAGAAAAAGTGAACGAAAGAGAGAGAGAGAAGAGAGGAGCAGACGAAAAGAACCACAGACAGAAAAAGAAAGCAAAGATAAAGGACTGAAGAAAAAGGAAGATATTGTGGAATGAGAAGTGATATTTGTATTATGCAATCCAAAGCCCAGGATAAAAAATGTTTTATATACTGGTCGTCCTCTCGTTTGAGTAAATCTACTGATTTCATAATTCATCCTCGTTTTCAGTAAACCATACACACAAAATAACACTTCATTCCCTCAATATTAGTAAATAGTTGCCCACGTTGTACTCAATTTGTTCCCTTGTTGTGCTTTAGATAAAACAACATGGCCACTATTAGTGCAGGGTGATTGACCAAAAGTTGATAAAGTTTGTTTTTTTCAGAATTAAGCCGGTTTTCCTGTTGATGGCGTTTTTTTTTCATGCATAATCAGGTGTCCAAAGCATTTTCTATTGGTTGAGAGGAATTACTGCAATAAATTGACTTAGGATTATCTATTTTATTGTCATTATTTAATATTGTAGAATAGAATAGCGGCCAGTATAACCAAAAATTGTTATTTCTTAAAATTCTAATAACATTGTTGTAACCAAGCAAGAACTTTAATACAACGTCTAAAAAACTGGACGTTTTGAATGTTCCTAGAACATTCAGAAATAGCGTTTTTATAACTTAATGTGAACGTTATAAAATGTTCTTATAACCTAAATTTGTTAGCTAGGGAAGAGGAGAGATTCGCGATTGCACTGAACACGTTTTCAGAGCAGGATTTCAGCGAACCCAAAGAAAATAGACCTATTCTTACAAGAGCGGCGTGTATCTGAGAGCGCGACAGAGATTCGTACTCGCGCATTATACGATTTACTTTCGCGATTCATTCGCGATTCACTTTCGTGCTACAATAGTGCGCTCTCAACATTTGACGGGAAAATAACGCCATAGTTCTGCTGCATCCACCTTCCCTGTAATGTAACACCGTATCCTAAACTACACACAATGCTGTGACGCGATAAAAAGTATCTTTTCCACGTTAATCTGAGTTTTTGTCCTAACCAGACGTGACGGCGGCAAAGTTTCAAATTTAGAAACGGCTCCTATTTCTGCGAACCACGCGGCTGACAGATCCGCCCACACAGAGATCTCATTGGATGGAAGTTCTGCGTGTCATGAATATTTAATCATCAAACATGGACGACGAGGAACTGATTGTCGAAGTTCAAAGGCATTAGGCCACAAGCGATAAAGGATAATTTACCTCAGATTTTGAAAGCATATAATATAGTGTTCAAAATTAATTCTAAGCAAACATACAACTGTACTTCATAACAAAATTAGTCAATGAGTATATTTTGTTAATGTTTGATTTTTATATATTTTTGAGATTATAATACATTTGATTTTTAATAATGTTATTTCTTGATTTGATTATGTCCCATTTCCAATGCGAGTGCGGGCCAGCAGTGCGCTTTCACAGAGAGACTCCGCCCACACGCTGTTCTGAATGGCTGTGATTTTTGATTGACGTGTTGAGTCTCACAGTCATGTCGCGTCTCAGTGTGGACAGACACACTTGCGCGAAATTTTATCGACGTCGCATGTAGTTAGGACACGGTGTAACACCAGAGCACTGCTGTTTAATTTACCCTCGCCGTCACTGCTTAGAAGTGCAACATTGTAAAGGGTCCGTCTGAAACAGTGTCGGCGGCATAGCGTAACGTTTGTTACGAACGTCAGCGTAATTAAATACATCGGTATGGCGGTATATTAAAAATGAACATCGTAACAAAAATATACACCGGTTTTCGGTTTGAACCGGTATACCGCACAGCACTAGCCACTATAAAGTTAACCAAGAAAAAAAATGTATTATATCGTGCACATAATTTAAAAGGGAATGAATTAGTAAAATGTGATAACATATTAATAAGTCATGGGAATGATATGCATATTTTTCCCGCATGTCATGTGTGGGGCTCCGCACTATAATGATAATTAATGATATAACATGGTCATTGTATTTGCTATAATATTCCTTTAGGCAAAAGTAGTATGTAAATACTAATATGTTGCTATGAATTTCTGCCACACTATGTGATACACAGCACTGTTGACCCAAAACTTGAAGAGGCGGATGGTTGTAATCAGTCACAGTGACACATAGATGTAAAATATGAGGAAATTGATGATAAGATCGTGAGTCCAATAATATGTGACAGAGGAAAGAGCAACAGATCTGTAAATCATTATTAAAACAACACAATAATTCTCGTTTGTTCACGTCAATCTTCACATCTGACACACGCAAAGTAAATTTGAAAGTAATTTTCAATTAAACAAGAACAAACAAAACCCTATAATAAAACAATAATTCAATAATAAATTCAATAAATGTAATTAAATGATCCTGTTTCCTTGCCCAAGCAACATCATGTTACTGTAACACAAAGAACACACTGTGTAGTGACATTTATTACACACATGCACACACACACAATTAATAGGAAGTGTGACTTACGTTGTACCAGCTCTGGCTTTTCTGAAAGAGAAGAAGAAGATTATTAAATTACGGAGAGCAAAAGTGTAGCATTATTAGCAAACGCCCCCTCACACACATAGTGTGTGTTCACAGAGCGAGGGCTGTCATGTGGCAGCTGGTGAAGTGTGTGAGACTGACATTTCCCTTCACTGCATAATTACACATGTATTCATCATTTGGCCTTTCCACAAATAGAGCGATACAAAGATAGATGGCTAAATAAGCAGTTTCAAAGGTGTCATGGGAATAAGACACACCCGCATGAACCATAATAGAAACTTAAAGAGACTGTTCAGGGGGTGTTTGTGTACAGGCGTGACATCACTACCGCTCTATTTATAACTCAACACAGTCCAGCTCAGTCTACATGATCCTGGATGTTGTTTCACCCAGGACAACAAATCTATTTATATGTCTGTAGGGTCATATCGTTTAGTTTCAAGGCAATCGATATTCTAGTTTACATTTTAACAAACAATATTAAAATAAGCTTTTAGTTAGGGATGCATCGATATATCGGCCACCATATCGGCATTCGGCCGATATATGTTCTTTTTTAATGTTATCGTTATCGGCCTTGTAAGAAAATGTGGCTGATATTTTAAAGCCGATAAATAATGTATTCTTCCCTTCGGCTGAGACGCTTGTTGAGCACTGTTTATGTTTTTGAATTTCTTGAAATATAATTGAAATCTCTTAAAAAAAAATTAAAATACGGTTCGTTGCAACATGTGCAGCGCAAATCTGTCATATCGGCTATACAACACTATTATGAGAACATCATTATAATCGTGCACTTGGGACATGGGTTTAATTGTGAGACTTTGTTTTTGTAACCAGGCTCTTAAAATTATACAAAAATGTAATTTATCGGCCGATATATCGGTATCGGCTTTCAAATATAAAGAATTATCGGTAATCGCATCGGTATCGGCCAAAATTTTCATATCAGTGCATCCCTACATTTAGTAAATAGACATATTTAAAATTAGCTTTCTCCTGAAAATTGGACCAAAAATATTGATGACATCAGGGAAATCGAATAGCGACTTTACATCTCATACTTTTGACTTTGTAATGTGACTTTAAATTGCAATGACATTATGATATTTCTCGATTGTCTCATTATGACTTTTTTTTTGCAATTATGACTTTATATCTTGCAAATAGACTACATTAGTCATAATTGTGACTTTATATCTCACAATGTGACTATTTCTCATAACTGACGTTATATCTCACAATTATGACATTGTCTCAAAATGTGACTATTTATCGTAATTATGACTTTATATCTTGAAAATTAACTTTTGCAATTATGAATTTACTCTTACAATGACTATTTCTCATAATTATGTGAAATCTTGCATTTATGTGTCACAATGAGACTATTTATCATAATATGACTATTTTTCGTAATTATGACATCATGTCTTGCAATGTGACTATTTTTGTGATTATGACTATCTGGCAAAGTAAATTTATTAGTTGTAGTTATTACTTTGTATCTATTAAAGTAAGTAAAACTTACAAAAAAAGTATGTTTAAGTCACCATTATGGTGATCAGTGTTTGTTTTAAAATTACGGTTTTCTACTTCAGTGATTCTGCTTGTTAACATCAGATGTCTTCAATGTTGTAAATATAAAATAAAGATAATATAAAATAATTAATCTTTGACGTCTCTGTTATTCAGATATTTTTGTTAAATTTTTTTGGTGTAAACTTTACTCATTTTAAATGGTTAACTTTTAAGGAATAAACTGATTAATTATTACTCAATTCTAATTTGTTAAATTTAATTAATAATATTGCTTGTAATCTGTTGCCACAATTTTATTGATTAGATAAAGCATATTCATTTTTACTTTGTATGAATTTATATCTTACAATGAATATTTCTGGTAAGTATGCATTTGTGTCTCACAATGATCATAATTTGACGCTATATCTCATAATGTGACTATCTTTTGTAATTATGACATCTGACAAAGTAAATTTATTAGTTGTAGTTATTACTTTGTATCTATTCACTACATTATTCACTTTTTGTAATTGTGACATTATATATAATAATGCCACTTTATATCTCATAATTGGATTTTCTCATAATTATTACATTCTATCTTAAAATGTGACTTTATTTCTCATAATTATTACATTATATTACAGAAATTTCTTTTAATTATGACTTTACATCCTGCAAAGTGAGTCGCCAGGCTGCGACATTAACTAAAAGGTCAATCCGACCCCAACTTTCAAAAGGATCGACACCGGACATAAACGTGCACTCCTCAAACATTTCATGGGGTCTTTAAGAGCATGATCACCAGCCTAGCAAACAACTCGTGGAAAAAAATAAATGTTCTTGCCAACAGAAAAGGTAGTGTGAGATACATGTCCGAATTATGGATAAATAAAATAATAAAATGGGGGAATCACTTAAGCTGAAGACAAATTCTCACGCTTTATTAGTTTGTAAATCTACAACACATAATGGGCTCACTTGTTTTATAGTCTTGGTTAAAGTGAGCAGACAAAACGACAAGAAGTGTGTGTCAGCCGATAAGGCATTCAATTAGCCTAGTGCTCCAAAAAGAAGGACACCTGTGTGTGTGTGTTACTGTGAAAGATAAGCCTGACCTGCGGCACACAGCCATGACCCTTTAAACCTATAGATAAACTCACACAGACCTGCTAACACACATAATGGTCTATTCCGTCAAGGCTCAGGGATTGGGCGGTTTTATGTGGGCTAATCTGATCTAAACTCAAGAGAGGTGTGAGACGGGTCTGTCATGTGTACATATGGACAGAGAGAGAGAGAGAGAGAGAGAGAGAGAGAGAGAGAGAGAGAGAGAGGGCTTGGAAGAATAGTTCAGGAGTGCTAACACGGATGAACTAACACTTGAGGTATAGTGTTAGTTCAGGGGTCAATCGAAGAACAACATGAAATGCTTACTTTAATCAGGTTTAATCTGTCATACTGTAAAACAATGAAAACAGGATGAAAATAAAAACAGAGAAACTTGGAAGCTCATTTAATGCATTCAGCACATGCCGTTCTTCAAGTGCGTTCCCTAGGAATCGAACCCGTGACCTTGGCGTTGCTCGTGTCCGTCAGCCGCCTATCTAACAGCATTTTAAAGCGTCAGAAGAACACTCCAATAAAATAAAACGAAAAAATAAAAAAAATAAAAAAATAAATAATTAAATAAGAATCCAAAATAGAGGGTGGAGTAGAGAGATAATAATATCAAATGAATTTATAAAAAATCCCTAGATCCAATCTATATGCAATTTGAATTATTTCTTGTAGGGCTGTCAAATGATTAATCTCGATTAATCACATCCAAAATAAAAGTTTGTGTTTACATAATATGTGGGTGAACTGTGTATAATTATTTTATATATAAATACACACACATGCTTGTATATATTTAAGAAGTATTTTATGTATATACTGTATATAGATTTATATATAATTTATCTTATATATAAATATAATTATTTTATATAAAAATATTTTTTTCTTAAATATACATGCATGTGTGTGTATTTATATATAAAATAATTATACACAGTGCACCCACATACATTATGTATATATTACACAAACTTTTATTTTAGATGTGATTAATTGTTTGACAAAGAAAGAAAGAAAGAAAGAAAGAAAGAAAGAAAGAAAGAAAGAAAGAAAGAAAGAAAGAAAGAAAGAAAGAAAGAAAGAAAGAAAGAAAGAAAGAAAGAAGAAAGAAAGAAAGAAAGAAAGAAAGAAAGAAATATTTATGTTCTGTATTACATGGGACTGGTTAATAGTTAATAGATTTACTCTTTAACTAGATTATCGATCAGAAACCAGTCCGGGATTCCTCAATCCTCTACATTAATCATTACCTCTCTGAACACACAGATGACTCATGGGACTTACACAATAGAGCTGATTATTCATTTCATCACACTGAATTCTAAAGTCATATAGATTAGGTTTTGCATGTCAAATTTTTACTTAAAAGAATGCATTTATATTGGTGTCATTAAAATGTCTTTAATATATGCGTACATAAAGGCGGTTCTCTGGCAACCATGCACACATGCTTTCTCTAGGATGCAGAAAATGCTCTGATGATCTGAAGACGAACGTGTGCGGCACAGTTTAGAGAGTCTCCATCGCGATATTTGGCTCGAATGAGTGTAATATTCTGTGTTTCTTAACGAGACAGCTTACCAATAAATCTATAATCAATTATTCTCAACGCCAAACTGTAATAAATCAGCCTGCTCTCATTATTAATTCAAGGTATTAATACATAACATTTACAGGTACAAAGAGTACATTTTTAATGCTGAAACGTACAATTTGGACTATATTAACAAGAATCAAATGTGAACATTATTATGTATTTACAGATAAGAATCTTCATATCATCAAGATATTTAGTATAATTGCCCTTTTACCACTTTATACAATACATTTTTAGATCCCTTAACCCTACCCCCAAAAAACAAAACAATTTTATAGATGATATAAAAAGAACACATAAAACATAACAAGAAGAAATAAAGAAATGTGTAGGAAATTTAGTAACACTATATATATATATATATATATATATATATATATATATATATATATATATATATATATATATATTACTAAATTTCCTATATATATATATATATATATATGTATATATATATATATATATATGATATATATATATATATATATATATATATATATATATATATTATATATATATATATATATATATATGTATATATATATATATATATATATATATGATATATATATATATATATATATATATATATATAGTATATATATATATATATATATATATATATATATATATATATATATATATATATATATATATATATATATATATATATATATGTATATATATATATATATATATATATATATATATATATATATATATATACATAAATATATATATATATATATATATATATATATATATATATATATTATATATATATATATATATACATATATATTTATATATATATATATATATATATATGATATATATATAATATATATATATGTATATATATATATATATATATATATATATATATATATATATATATATATTGATATATATATATTGATTTTTTTTTATATATTTGATTTAGATTTTCCTGGCTGTATTCTAAAATCCCCCCTATACTCTTAAATAAGGCTATTTGAGGGGACAGGCATTTATAGTGCTGTCTGAAACCATAGTGGACATTATCAAGTGTCAAGTATCAATACCACAATAACGAGTGTACAACCGATGTACGCTCAACGGCTAGAGAATACCCATAATGCACTGTGAGAGTCATGCTGAATGAATTTCCACGTCTCGCCAGAAGATGGCGCCTTAACCTGAATCATCCATCCATACATTCAAACCGCTGGTCCAATGTGGCTACAGCGTAACATCATACAGGTATAAATTCAGTTTTAATTTATACCTGTTTAAACAGCAAGCACAAACTATGGGAAAGCGGAAGGCCTTACCAATTCACTCACTCACGGCTAAGGTTACAGAGGTAAAAGCGATATAAATACTGTTATGTTTTCTCACACAAACCGCTCGTTTCCTGTCTTAGGCCATCAATGTGTACTTACATTTACGAGTCATTAAATCATGTTTAATTTGGACTTCTCTGTGCATGCTCTTTGAGGTGGTGACCATAGACCTCCATTATATGACTGACAGACAAGAACGGTTTGACCTAAAAATATCAAAATTGAAACTACTGCGGAAACAAAGACACCTACATCTTGGATGCCCTTGAGGTAAGATGAAACACATCCAAAATTAATTTCAAAGTGAACTATCCCTTTAAGCTCTCAGTTTCTTCGTTTGGGTCTGATTTTATGAGATCTGTGCTCTCCTGAGTGCTTTAATAAAAGTTTTCTGTTTAATTTTCCTTCGTCGTGCGATCACTGCAGCGACACTATAGCATTATTTCAAGCTGCTAATCCCACTACTGCTAATGTACGTTTGTGACTCTCCTGTTTGAACTGTTCATCAAAATAAAAGAATCATTTTCCGAGTCAATTCATTCGTTTCATTCGTTGAACGAACCAAATGACTCGGAAAAAGACTTGTTCATTTAGATGTTCATTTGAACATCTGCAAAGTTGTTTTATTGCTGTCGATATGCCAATATTGTGCGTTTCATTGTCTATAGAAACGTAGGTAAATGTACCTACGAATACTAATGGGATCACGTTGAATAAATGCATACATAAATCTTGATTGTTGTGTTTGTGGAATGAATACACGTATGCAACCTCTGTGCTATGATTAAAACTCTTTTCAGTTGTTTTATTAGAAAAATATTAACATAATCTGGAATTATTGGTGTTTAAAATGGGTTTAAAAATGTACAGAATGTATTGATGTACATGATAAATAAACTAGATGAGGTGAAATAAACCATGCGTATGAATTGACATTCCCTTGATTTGCGCTTATGTTAAACTGCATTCATTCTGAGATGTAAAAGGAAATGGTAACACCAAATTTTAAGGTGACATAGTTACACATCTTTCTTACTATAGCAATGTTGCATAATTACAAGTAACTAACCCTGAACCAAATGTCCTCAGTTAAAATGACACTGTAACAACGTCACTTTAAAATGAAGTGAAACCAAATAACCAAATAATATTTTAAGCATTATTGTGCAGGCCTGAGTCAAACACTTGATCTCTTTAACCAAGATTATCGAACTATTATGCAGAATAAAGAATCACAGGTGACTGCCAACAGGAAAAGCGGATGGTTTTTGTTTAAACAAACACTTGGACACACACTTGCATTCACACAAACAGGCAGAGTCAGACAAGACAAATCAATAACAGAGAAACAGATCACTTGAGGAGGTATGCAGACACAGCGGGTGTAAACAAGGGCGAGAGAGACAGTGAATACAGAACAGAAGAGAGAAATGCTTACTTTGGAAAGTCGCTTGTGAGACTAGCATGCATCGAGGAGAAAAACAGAAATCAGAAAACGGAACACAAATCAGAACCACCACACACAGCGAGAAGAACATGATAGTCAGGTTTAGATCAAACACATTGTAAATGACATCAGCAAACGTATTGAACTCTAGAAAGAAAGAAAAAGGCAGAGTGAGTGACAAAATCAAAGAAAACAGGAAGAACAAGCGACTGTGAAAGCTGAAATGAGACAAACAGAATAATGATGTGAGTTACTCTGCATTTCACAAATCATCTCTGCACTCACACCATCCATTCATTCATTCCCACATGTGAATGTGATTTTTGATTTGTTTTGCATAGGAAAGCTGCATAAACAAATCATCTGTTGTTTAGTCCAGTTTATTAGAGGTTCTTAGAAATGTATGAACAAATATCTCTGGGTCATTCTCAGAAAAAGATGTCAATTGACAGTGCTGTGTGTGTGTGTGTGTTGCATCAAGGAGGTTTATTATATGATTTATATCTGCTATAATATCTGCCGGTAGAGAAAGAAGCTTTGTGGGAATATATGGTGTAGTTATACATATCTACCAGCAGGGGCCTAACTGAAGATGCTTGTTTAACTTAATTGATAGATTTTACAATATTTAATATACATGCCAATTTTTTTAATGTTTTTTTTTGTTTTGTTTAGTATGTTCTATATAATAATGTAATATATATATATATATATATATATATATATATATATATATATATATATATATATATATATATATATATACTTTTATATTAGGGCTGTCAAACGATTAATCGCAATTAATCACATCCAAAATAAAACTTTGTGTTTACATAATATATGTGGGTGTACTGTGTATAATTATTTTATATATATAAATACACACACATGCTTGTATATATTTAAGAAATATTTTCAATGTATATACTGTATATAGATTTATATATAATTTATTGATATATAAATATAAATATTTTATATATAAATCATATTTCTTTCTTAAATATGCATGCATTTATATATATATACAAAATAATTATGCACCCACATATATTATGTAAACACAAAGTTTTATTTTGGATGTGATTAATCATTTGACAGCCCTAATATATATATATATATATATATATATATATATATATATATATATATATATATATATATATATATATATATATATATATATATGTGTGGTGGTATATAACGTCATGAATATAGTAATTTTTTGTAACTTTGTAACATATATACATACATATATATATATATATATATATATATATATATATATATATATATATATATATATATATATATGTATGTATATATGTTACAAAGTTACAAAAAATTACTATTACAAATAAATTCTGTTCTTCTGAAGTTTTTAATAATCAATGAGTCCTGAATATTTTTTTTTATCATGGTTGGCAAAACATTATGAAGCAGCACAACTGATTTGATTTCAACATAAAAATAGATGTTTCTAGATGTTTCATTTATATTATAATGATTTCTGAACTTAAGAGAAATGATGCTGAAAATTCAGCTTTGCTCACAGGAATATAACATTTGAAAATATATTACATAATATTTCACAATATTACTGTTTTTAATGACCAAATACATGCAATTTTGGTGAGCAGAAGAGACTTTTTTCAAAAGTGTTTTTCAAAACAAATGACAAAACATGAATACCAACATTTTCCTGCTATTTTCTATAATAAATGCACCGTTTCCTGAGAATGAGCCTTCGAATTGGGACTGGAGGTCCTGTGTTTGTGTCTGTGTGTCGGCCCTGACTGAACATGTTCTCATTGACTGCGTTTGCTGTTACTTCACCCTTTCCTGACTTCAAATAATCACACAACGTGAGGGTGAGCAGGTTTGCGTTCCTGTCTGAGATAGACTCGTTTAAACTACAGTCAACTTTGGACATGATTTCAATATGAAAATAAAAATGTAAAACAATTTATAGCAATTTAGTATACCTGCACAGCACACTTTGGTGTAAAATGATAAAAAAGTATGGGTTGGGTATAAGGACTGTAAAAGCAGCGGACGCTTGGTAATAGAAAATCTGCCAAATCAACGTCTATGCGTCTGAAGCATGATATGATTGGACAATAACATATATAGATATATACACTAGATGTCACATTGGCTACGGCAGTTCAATTGGAACAAATGCGTCAATAAAGCCGCCATCTTGAATCAGGGGAGCCCCTCCTCTTTAATGCATAAGCGTCAATGTAGGCAAAGGTCTAACGGAAATAAAATCACCATAAAACGTCATGAATGTGATTTTCTAGTTTTTTTGGTTCATTCCAATGGTCAGACATGATATCCAGTGAGAAAAAACGACATCCTTCCTAGTTCATATTTCGTTCGTGTGACAATCACAAAAGTCAGAAAATCCATGAATTTGAAGTACAGGTGGAGATAGTAGCGTTACCTATAGCTACTTCCTATGACAAGACGCCTGTTCCAAGATGGCGGCGGTTTTGACGCATACTTAGAACCATAGATATCCACAACAAAGGCTAGATATCTCATCCACGCTGCTGGCCAATGGAGGTCGACGTCTGCACCTGGCGGCCATCTTGTCACAGGCAGCTCGCTCACTCGTAACATTGTTTTGATGGTGCATGTACTTTTTAAATAACCATAACTTGCTCAATTCTACCGATTTCCAAACGGTTTGGTTTGTTATAAACGTCAGAGATGTAGTTATCACACTGAATACTTATGAAAAATAAATGTATAAATAAATAATCAGAATTATAGCCATGTTAATTACGTTTGTAAGAAACCAAACCGAACCCCAAGGTGACATCTAGTGTATATATCTATGGGACAACAAGAGGTGAGGTAGCAGGCAGGACCCTGGATCTCAGACAAGGCCGTTCAACGTATTCACAAATGCCTCAGATTCATTTCCCTCTGAGAACGAGAGAACGGAGAAGGTCTTACCTTGGAGTTCTTGCCGCCGCTGCGCGTGGACTGTCCCGAGAAGTTCGCGTGACCAGTTGCTCAGGGGTGGACGGGGACCTGGAGGTGTCGGACTGCTCAGAGCCTTTCTCCACCATGTTATCCGCCTCGACGTTCTGCAGAGTGGGCGAGCGGCAGCGCTTCCGCAGGACCGGAGAGCAAGCAGGGGAACTCCGGTTAGAGTTACTGGCAGTGCTGAGGAGAACGAGACACAACACCACAATAGACACATTTAACAGACTGTCATTTACACAGTTATTAACATGTCCATTCAAAAAACATGTATAATACTGTACTTTGTGTGAAATTTCTAGGGATGCACGATATATCGGCCGCCATATCGGTATCGGACAATAAATGTTTAATTTTTAGTGTTATCGTTATCGGCCTAAAAAGAGAAAATTAGGCAGATATATTAAAGGTGATAATTCATGTAGATTGCAGATGCACTGTTCAACATGATAGTTTGGAATTGCTTGAAATATGATTGGACAAAAAATAAAAATACAGTTTTATGTCCGTCATATAATAATGAGAACATTATAAATGCGTGCTTGGGATATGGATTTTAATGGTGAGACTTTTGTTTTTGTAATCAGACTCTCAAAAATGAAATAAAAATTTGGATTTAGATTTATTGGCCAATATATCGGTTATCGGCTTTCAAGTATAAAGAATTATCGGTTATCGATATCGGCCAAAATGTTCATATCGGTGCATCCCTAGAAATTTCCTTGAAATAACAGTCAAGTCGACATGAAATAGAAGTTGTGATAGACTTTTCTTCCCTATTGTGAAGTACATCAGAGTGAAATGGCTTCTCGAACAAGAAACAATGCAGCGGTGCGTTTCCCAAAGCATCGTTCAGCCAACTATGGTCGCAAGTTCCGTCATTATCAGCATAGTTCAATGAGTCGGTGTTTCCCGAAACCATCGATTCCAACAAACATTCGCAAAGTATCGCAAAGTTGTGTGGTTTGAACGACAGCTTTCGAACCTGTGGTTAGAGGCATCGTTTCTATATTGCATGACATTTGGAGGTAATAAATCCTTATCTTGAGCAAAATAACCAAGCTGACATTCAGTACAACCAGTGTCTTTTATTTAGAATACATACAAATGGAATTTACGTCTTTTAGTTTGTCAAGTAACGTGTTTGAAGAGTGCGCATGTGCGAACGTGCTCTACTGTGTAAGAACGAGCCAAATATTGAGTCTGGTTCATGCTCTGTGTGTTTAAAGGAATGAGCATTCACTCATTCTCGTGCGCGAGTGTGTGTTTTCAGGTTCACTCGGCCGTGTGTTCTGTGTACGCGCTTTGTGTTTTTCTTCGGTCACGTGCTTTCATGTTGTCATGTTTGTTTCTATGTGCCATGTGCTCTCCTTAAAGGAGTAGTTCACTTTAAAAAAACTTTTACTCATCCCCATGTCATCCAAGATGTCCACTTCTTTCTTTCTTCAGTTGAAAAGAAATTAAGGTTTTTGATGAAAACATTCCAGGATTTTTCTCCATATAATGGACTTCATTAGGAACCAAATGGTTCAAGGTCCAAATGAGAGTTTCAGTGCAGCTTCAAATGGCTTTAAACGACACTCAGACGATGAATAAGGGTCTTATCAAGGACCCTTCGAGTAATGACTCGAAAAAAGATTTGTTCATTTAGATGAATGAGTTCGAACAGGAGAGTCACGAACGTGTGTCACAGAACAGAGCAAGGCGAGCATTTGAGCTTATAAAACTTAAACTTTGTTATTTATTTATTAAATGAGCGATCGTTTCGCTTGATAAGACCCTTATTCATCGTCTGAAATCATTTAAAGCCCTTTGAACAGTTTGCACTGAAACTCTCATTTGGACCTTGAACCGTTTGGTTCCCATTGAAGTCCATTATATGGAGAAATTCCTGGAATGTTTTCATCAAAAACCTTAATTTCTTTTCGACTGAAGAAAGAAAGACATGGACATCTTGGATGACATGGGGGTGAGTACATTATCAGCAAAAGTTTTTTGAAAAGTGAACTACTCCTTTAACCCCATCCTTGCTGTTACCTGATTATAGGTTCATCTGTCCTACTTGTCCTCTCTCGTTCCCTGCTTTGTTTGCTCTCCCTTTATATTCTCCCTGTGTTTGCGGTCCCGGGCCGGATGGTTGTCGTATGTGCGTATCATGTTTACCTGCTCCCTGTTGTTTCCTGCCTTGTCCTGCCTAGTCCAGCCAGTCATGCTTTCCCCACGCGGTAGTTTTTGTTTGATTTGTTTTATCTTTTTTTATTAATAAAAAGCCCATATCTGCATTCTTGAGTCCTCGCCTCATCCCTTCACCCATCCCTGACAAGATGTCGCTGCAAAAGGGAGAAGTTATTTTGATTAAAGATTACGAGGCACATGAATAAAAAAATAAAATAATGATGTGCACGGATAAATGATTTATAATAAATGCAATATTCAATAAAAAATAAGAATTGTTCATTTTGAGTTTATGGTTCTGCTATACAGCTGGGGCGGACGCCATATTTGACATTTTATATTTCCTATTTTGGAAAGTCACTGAAACATTTTTTCTTTTGTTATTCGAGCGAGACGGAAAAAAGTTTACCCAACTTTGATTAATCAAGAACACTGGAAATGAAAAAAAAGCAAATATCAAGAACTTAAAGCTCTAGAAAGATTATGTTTTCACTTGATATCTTAAAGGCAACTTCCAAACACCACCAATGAAAACCTCATAAACATTGTAGGCTTATCCTTGCATGTCACATGGCAAACATACACTCTTTGGCTTGCCTGTGAAAAAGAAGCAGGATCATTGTAATTATTATGAGGTCATTTCTCTACAATTAAAGATTACTGTTACAGTACAACATGATTGACACCTTTCCTGACCAGCAGGATCAGTGTTGTTCGGGTTAAGGGCTCGATGTAGGCGAGGGCTTTAGGTCCCGATGGGAAGCATCCATTTATAGATAAATAGCATGCCACTATTGCATGAAGTATAAACAGCATCTAAGTACTGTTCACACTTTGTGCAAAGAAAATACTGCTTATATGTTTAGGAATGCACCTATATGATAATTTTGCCGATACCGATAACCGATAAGTCTTTATATTTGAAAGCCGATACCGATATATCGGCCGATAAATTTAAATCGAAGTTTTTGTATAATTTTGAGAGCCTGATTACAAAAACAAAAGTCTCACAATTAAACCCATGTCCCAAGCCCAAGATTATAATGATGTTCTCATTATAGTGTTATGTAGCCGATAAGACAGATTTGCGCTGCACATTTAATTTTTTTTTAAGGGATTTCAATCATATTTCAAGAAATTCAAAAAACATAAACAGCGCTCAACAAGTGTCTCAGCTGAAGGGAATAATACATTATTTATCGGCTTTAATATATCGGCCACATTTTCTTACCAGGCCGATAATGATAACATTAAAAATGAACATATATCGGCCAATACCGATATGGTGGCCGATATATTGTGCATCCCTACTTATGTTAGTAGCATTGATATACTGTTAATATTTTGAATAAGATTTTATTTTTATATTTTCATTTTGGTTACAATTTTAGTAATTTTGTAATTGTTATTATTTATTTTTTAAATAAAAGTTGAGAACATTTACATTTTTAAAATATTTCTAAAAGAAGTGACGTCTGCTCACCAATGCTGCATTTATTTAACTAAAAATACAGTAAAAATAGGAATATTTTGAAATATCACTACAATTTAAAATTATTGTTTTCTATTTTAATAAATGTAAAATTTGTATTTATTCCTGTGACACAAAGCTGAATTTTTTGCATAATTACTCCAGACTTCAGTTCAGTTTTAATTTATTCAAATTTGTTAAGTTTTCTTTAGTTGTATCTATTTTATAGTTTAAATTAAATTAAATAAAAAAAATTAAAAGTTAAATTAAAAGTTGTCAACTAGCTGAAATTAAATAAGTTTAAGTTTGATATATTTTACTTTATTTCAGTTAATGTTTATTTTATTTCAAGTAATGGAAATGTTTTTATGGTTTTAGCTTTAGTTAACGACCTCATTCAAATACAGTCGACTGAAAATGTAGAGAGAAAAATACAATAATTACATATCTTAAGTAAAACAGATTTATTTCTATCAAAATAAAACAAATGAATAATATTAAATAAATAACGAATAAAATATTATACTAGTTAATACATGTCGTATCATATATATTAACATATTTTAATACAGTATATTATATTATATAGTATTATAAAATATTACTGTACAACTCAAATATGTCTACTTTAAACACCAATTAACTTAAAATCCCCACAGGAATACCACTGACCAACACAGAAGTATAGTCCAATACAGATGTAACAAAGTGACTGATGTCACTATAGATTAACACTTATCAAATGAACACAAACACAATTCCACATACACACACACTAGTTCAGACCCGTATGTAAATCTGTCACAACACTTGCTGGCTTGTCTCTGGATGCCCAACTCTCTCCTGGTCACATTACAGGGTCTTATGTAACGTCTGACGTCACTACTAGCCAATCACAATTGTAAAACGAGGTCACTACGCTATTCTACAGTTTCAGCGAGGCCTTGAGAGAGAGTGTGAGTGTGTGTGTATGGACTGATCACAGTGACAATCTAACACAGCTAATCACTGCTTTCAATGATTTCTCATGCCAGGAACCACCAAGAGAGGAATAATTCATCTCCGGACTTTTTAAAATTAAAATATGAGCCAATTTATTTCCTTGTCAAATTGTTACATTTGCAAGGCTTAAAGGTACAATATGCAGGATTTTTGCAGTAAAATATCCAAAAACCACTAGGCCAATTTTATATATTTTTTATATAGTTGATTACTTACAATATCCCAAATGTTTCCAACCGTTTGTAAATTCGTGAGAAATTGCGATTTTATCCAAGGAAACGGGGCGTGTGAGCAGGGGTGAGGAATCGCCAGTCAATGACGTCATGACCACGTTACCCGGTTTCCGCCAGGTTTGACCTCGTACTGCAATAGTAACCATGGCGACAGATGTTGCCAACTGGGTTATGCCTAGCAACCATCCTGATGTCCACAGTCATGTTAAAAACATCACCGTATTCACTCATCCATAAAAGATCCATCAGCTTGACGACAAAATCCATATTTCCGCTTAATGCAGAATATACGTCATCAATATACACCTTTGTTAGTGTAAGAGGTTAGCGCCCCTGGTGGCGAAAAATCCTGCGCATTGTACTTTTAAAGGAGTAGTTCACCCAAAAATCGAAATGATGTCATTATTTACTCACCCTCATGTCTTCCCAAACCCTTCAGACATTTTATCCATTTTTAAAACACAACTGAAGATCTTTTAATACAATCTGGGAGTTTGACAGCTAAGCAACTTCCACTTTGACGCTTTCAAAAAGTTCATAAACAGATTGTAGAACTAATCCATATGAAATTTGCTGAAGAGACTCGAATCGCTTAAGATGAACAATTTAGGCTTTTATTCACATATTAACATCAGAAACAGAAGCTCAACCGTATTTGCTTTACACGTAAGAACAAACTTGCGGAAACTCAATAATGCGTAACATGAGAATGACCCACATTGGTATAGTATAATAATATCTCAACTAACAAGACACTGACAGCTAGTTACATCTATAACCAACAACTTAACTCTATAAGAAAACTTTCTGCATTTTTACAATTAAAAATAAAAACAATACTGGTTCAAACTTTACACTTTCTCCTTTACTTTCTTGCATCTATTCACCAATCAGATCACTTCGCAGTGGTTCGTTCTATCCCACATTGAAACTAAATGTGTGAAGGAGGATGAATTTGTGTTTGTGTGAGACGCAGTCAGAGCGGAGAGGGCAGACCCTCCGAAATAATGGGAATTACGCGCACACACACACACACACACACACATTCACTCACAGCACCAGCTCTTTTCCTTCACTGTAGCCTGCCACAAGTGAATATGTTTCCATGGAAACAGTCAGCGCAGGACTGGCCAAGTTTGGAAGTGGTTGCACTCCACAGGGAAGGAGAGAGGGACGAGGAGATGAGAGAGATGGCGGAGTGTTATAACAAACGCAGGCGTGCTGCATGGACATGTGCTTTCATGATGTTATCAAAAATGTCAGGTCCCCTGGAAACATCCCAAAACAATCAGATTCACAGGTGCACAACAGTGCAAATGCGCTTTACGTGTTTGTGCGAGCATGACATGACAGTTCTGCTGTGTTAATGTTGCTATGGCAACGGGGGCGTTTTGCAATATTCAGAGTACGGTGATAAATTTTTTAGCTCACATTATCGTCTTTCCTCGTATCGAATTAACACACTCTCTAACAAAAGCATTTCATTTAATTTATTTACAAATGTTTAGAATGGTAATATCATGGTAATGGTGATATCTTATTAATTGGTATCTTTTTATTTATTTATTTTTATTTTACCAGGAAGGTCCTATTGAGATATGTAGGTGTTGTAGAACAAAATCAGGCAATATTAAATTTGTCATTAATATTGACCCTGGGACTGCTTTTTTGTAACAATACAAATTCCATGGGAATATGGGGAACTGAGAGAGCCCTGCACAATAAACATCGAAAATCATAATAACCGTGGTTGACAATATAGGGCTGAGACAATAAATCGATTCATCTGGATTTGTGAATTGATTCCAATATTTCCCGAATGCAATGCTATTCCTTCTCGAATCGATTCTGAGCTTAGTTTGTAACAGCAGATGGCGCTCTCAGGCTAGTTTTTAACGGCACGCTCAAATGCTCACTAATGGTACGTTCACAGACGTACTCGCATAGCTTGTCAAAAAAAAAAATTCCTGCGGCGCGAATGAGGCGTAGAACGCGGCACGGTAGACGCAAATATGCCTCGTTCCCGCGAATTGAGCGTCTAGTGCGTTACGCGCGAATGATTTAGTTAGCGCTATTTGTGCATTCACGCGTTTGACGCAAATTCGCGTGAAACGCCGAGTTGAAAAATCTTAAATTTGGGGTCAAATTCGTGCCGCATTAACCAATCAGGAGTCTAGTGCAAATGAATAGGTTATATTGATAGAACAAAAAAAATCACTGGCCAAAGCAGACGGGCTTTATGGGAACCAATCAGCAGCTCAGAAGAGTTTCATGACAAGGGTTGAGTGTCGTTTGGAATTTAAATGATTCTGATTTTAATTCTGATTATATATATATATATATATATATATATATATGTATGTAAATATATATATATATACACACACGCACACACACATTATTGTTTGTATATGGAAATTATTGAATTATTGCTGTTTTTGTAAGGTGCCATAATACAAGTTAATATAAGTTACAAGTTAATTTTACAAAAAAATAATGAAAAATAAAATCCCACACAAACACATAAACCTTCGACGGACAAAACAGGCACTCCTGAAAACAAATAATCTCACTTTCACTTTATTGCCAAAGGACCCCAAAACATCCACAGCCCCTCTCAGAACTGTCACGGGTGTAAACAAGAATGGCCCTGTCCCAGTTTGCCATGGGAAGGACTCTGGGCTGTTCCGGAAGGCTCTGTTTTCTCTGCAGTACTGGCTGAGCGTGAATAATGACCAACTGCCAACACACACACGCAAAGGAAGCAGGCTACACTTCACACAAGCATTAGCAAATTGTTTTTTCCCTTGTTTTAAGCATAACTCTAACAAACGTTTAAACAATACAAACAAAATATGGTACAAATAGGGTGCAAAATGATCAAGTATTCTATATTTGTTTATTCTATCTATCCATCCATCCATCCATCCATCCATCCATCCATCCATCCATCCATCCATCCATCAGTCTCTGTCTGTCTATCTACCTATATGTCTTTCTGTCAGTATGTCTATTTGTCTGTCTGTCTGTCTGTCTGTCAGTCTGTCTGTCTTTCTGTCTATCTATCTAACTATACATCTGTCTGTCTGTCTGCCTATCTATCTACATGTCTGTCTGTCTATCTATATGTCTGTCATTCTGTCTGTCTATCTATCTGTCTGTTTGTCTATGTGTCTATCTATCTGTCTGTTTGTCTATCTGTCTATCAATACTGTCTGTTGGTCTAACTGTCTGTCTGTCAGTCTGTCTATCTATATGTCTGTCTGTCTATCTAGCTATATGTCTGTCTGTCTGTCTACCTGTCTGTCAGTCAGTCAGTCAGTTGCAGTCAGTCAGTCTGTCTGTCTGTCTGTCTGTCTGTCTGTCTATCTATATGTCTGTCTGTCTATCTAGCTATATGTCTGTTGTCTGTCTGTCTGTCTGTCTGTCTATCTAACTATACATCTGTCTGTCTGTCTGCCTATCTATCTATATGTCTGTCTGTCTGTCTATCTATATGTCTGTCATTCTGTCTGTCTATCTATCTGTCTGTTTGTCTATGTGTCTATCTATCTGTCTGTTTGTCTATCTGTCTATCAATCTGTCTGTTGGTCTAACTGTCTGTCTGTCTGTCTACCTGTCAGTAGTCAGTCAGTCTGTCTGTCTGTCTGTCTATCTAGCTATATGTCTGTCTGTCTGTCTACCTGTCAGTCAGTCAGTCAGTCAGTCAGTCAGTCTGTCTGTCTATCTATATGTCTGTCTGTCTATCTAGCTATATGTCTGTCTGTCTGTCTGATCTGTCTGTCTGTCTATCTAACTATACATCTGTCTGTCTGTCTGCCTATCTATCTATATGTCTGTCTGTCTGTCTGTCTATCTATATGTCTGTCATTCTGTCTGTCTATCTATCTGTCTGTTTGTCTATGTGTCTATCTATCTGTCTGTTTGTCTATCTGTCTATCAATCTGTCTGTTGGTCTAACTGTCTGTCTGTCAGTCTGTCTATCTATATGTCTGTTTGTCTGTCTGTCTACCTGTCAGTCAGTCAGTCAGTCTGTCTGTCTGTCTATCTAGCTATATGTCTGTCTGTCTGTCTACCTGTAAGTTAGTAGACCAGTAAGTCAGTCAGTATTGCATAGATAATAGTTTACAAAATGTAAACCATCATTTTCATGTGAAATGCACTGAGCTGTAGGTAAACAGATGTGTGTGTGTGTGTGTGTGTGTTCACCCTCCAGAGACAGACACACAGCGTGGGTGTGACAGAGACCATGTGCCGCACCCATTCCTGCTGCCGAATCAAAACACACAGTCACACACTCCTCCTCACATTAGAACGACACACCAGACAGACAGAAAGACAGACAGAGAGAGAGAGAGAGGCAGACAAGTGTCGTAAAGAAACCAATCTGCATTAAGAGGCTTAGAGGAGAGCAGCGGTATGAAGCCGTTAGGTGATTACAATACTCAAACACAACACAACCAATGCACAACCTCATAACCTGAACACAACAACACAAACGGCTGCAAAATTCACACACGTCTGTCAGGACTAACCTGGCTGCCATGTATCACAGCTCCTTTGCGCTCGGCACCGCTTGGAGCGAAGGAGAGATGGAGGGATGGAGACACAGAAGATGGGGAGGACATTCCCAAACGGATGAAGGATGAGTGAACGGCACTACGCTCTTCCCGCAATAGTGTCTCTCCCTCTCTCTTCATGCTTACAGCAGCTCTCTCGCTCACGTCTAAAAGATCAGCGCTCGGGAGACGCTACGTCTCGCACACCGTTTGGAGGCAGTGTTGGAGAACGACGAGAGAGAGGGAAAATGAGAGAAAGCTAGAGGAAGGGTAGGTGAGAAAATGATAGAGACAAAACCTAGTGTGCATGAGAGCCAGAGAGAGAGAGAGGGAGAGAGATGCATTCTGGTGGCTTGGCGCTGCAAGCAGTTGGCTTGTTAATTATTCAGTCTTGATGAAAGAAACAGATCTGACATCATTCGCTTTCAGTTTACTTTACAGACCTCTCTCATTCACACACACAAACTTAAAAGCACACTGTGAATATTTAGAATCTCTCTTGCACTTATGTTTCATATGAAATTAGAATCTCTAAAAGACAACGAAAAGAAACATCTACGTTTGCTACTATTATCAACAAATATTTTGACTAATTTAAGTTGAATTAATTTCTTTCTCTTTTAATAAATATGAGTACACTTATTTTTCAAGGTAAACAGTATTAAAGGTATCATTCAAATATATTTGTCAGGGATCAAGGGTTTCACCACTTGACACATGGAACTGAATTAACATTATTTCACAAAAATGTTTTTTTTTTTTTTGCAGTGTCGAGGTCACATGACATAAAAATGGCTTCATGCATGTTGGTTGCACTAGCCTACACTGTCTTTTTTGTGTGTCATATACAAATAATTAGGCCCAAGCCCTGAAAGGGCGCAGAGCCCTATTGTTTTCCTTCCGATTATTTTTTTTTTTTTTTTTTTTTTTTTTTTTTTTTTTCTTTTTCTAGCGACTATTCGGGCACTTTTGAGGCCCTTAACATGCTCGAAAACTCTTGAAACTTTGCACACGGGTCAGAACCCGCGGCCATCAGAGCCGGGCTGAAGCTGGTACCCGGGCGTGGCAGGCGGCTCGTCAGCGCCCCCTGGAATGGGGTCCGAACACCTGGTCCATAACTCAAACACACTTGCATGTAATAATATGAAACTCGGTACACATGTCGATAGCAGAATTTCATCTATACCTCGCGTTCTTGCTTTTTACCCAGCCCAACAGGAAGTCGGCTATTGAGGTTTTTTTGTAAAACACACGCAATGAACTTTTAAATACTCCTCCTAGAGCTCTGATCCAAATTCGACGAAACTCGGTCAGCTAGAAGTCAAGACATTGAGGATGAAAGTTTGTGTGGGGATTTTTGATATCTCGAACGGTTTGGCCGTGGCGAGGAAACGAAACTATGGCGAGAAACGTGAAACAGGAAGTGTGTCATAACTTCAGCATACATTAACTGATCTGGATGAAACTTCAGCAGTGCGTTCGCTGTAAGAGGACGATCACATGGATGTGACTATTGTGAGTCAAAGTTATAGCGCCACCAACTGGCAGCAGGAAGTGTGTCACTTTCAAAATGCTTTGAAATCACCCTCTTATTTTTACCCGATTTGCTTCAAACTTCATCTGTATAATGTACATACACGGCAGATGAAGACCTATGAATGGATTCTTGATATCTTTGAAACTGTTGCCGTGGCGACGCATCAAACTTTACCATTCTTTTAGGATGCATTCTTTTAGGGATTCGAACATTTGTCCATAAATCAAACACACGTGCATGGATTAATATGAAACTCGGTACACTCATAGATCACATCAGGCCAAACAACTTCGTGCTCTAAGTTTTACGACAGTTGGACGGAAGTCGGGAATTATGTTTTTTTTTTTAAAATAATTGTCCTAGAAAAACATCAAATTACAACCCATGCTGTTACCAATCACCACCAAACTCAGTGTGCATGAAGTCAAGACATTGAGGATGCTATATTCCGGACGGATTTTTGATATCTCGAACGGTTTGGCCGTGGCGGATTTTTTTGACTAAAAAAGGACACATAAAGTGTGTTATAACTTGGTTAGTTTTACTGACAGTTACAAAACTTGCCGTGTATATTGTTCTATTCAAGCCAAACAACTTTCTAATTAACAATAATAATCTCAAACCCACAGAAAGTCAGATATTGTAGTTTGAATATGATCATGCTCTTTCTGAGCCTAGGCCTGTCACACAGTCTGTGTGTGTGTGTGATTGAGTCTTTTGACACACAGTCTCTGTGTGTGTGTGTGTAGGGGGAGGGGGCTTAATAATTTCACTGTGTGTCTGGCCTGCTAAAGTAAATACATTTCTTAAGCCTGGTATTTTTTAAATAAGTTTTTGTTTTTATTTTTTTATAAGTAAAGACATATAACCTGTTTAATTGTAGTGCATTGACAATAGTTTTATATAATTAGTGTATTAATTAAATTAACTTGGTCCATAAATCAAAAAGGAAGTGTGTTAAAACTTCTGCATACATTAACTGATCTTGATGAAACTTCAGCAGTGTGTTCGTTGTAAGAGGCCGATCACATGGATGTGACTATTGTGAGTCAAATATATAGCGCCACCAACTGGCAGCAGAAAGTGTTTCACTTGCAAAATGCTTTGAAATCACACTCTTACTTTTACCCGATTTGCTTCAAACTTCATCTGTATAATGTAAACACACGCCAGATGAAGAGCTGTGAAAGCATTATTCAATATCTAAGATAATGTTGCCATAGCAACGCATCAAACTTTAACATTCCTTTTTTTGATGATTTTGAGTCTCTTAGCGGCTTTTGGGGCCCTTAATGGGTTTGAAAACTCTTGAAACTTTGCACACAGGTCAGATCCCACAGCCATCAGAGCCGGGAAGATGGTACCCGGGTGTGGCAAGGGGGCTGAGCAGCGCCCCCTGGAACGGGGTCCAAAACTTGGTCCATAAATCAAACACGCTTGCATGTAATAATATGAAACTCAGTACACATGTTGATCTCATCGTTTCATATATTCATATATTCTCCTCAAGCCGGACAACTTTCTAATTTACACTCATGAGCTAGGACCCACAGAAAGTCAGATATTTTGGTTTGAAAATGTTGAGTGTCTCTCTGAGCCTACACTTCTGTATGGCAAGCCCTTTTAACATTTAAAAGCTAAGTTTGACTATTCGTAATTAACATTGTAGATATCAACAACGTCTTTCTAGTCGTAATTACATTTTGGATAGTTTGTATTATCATTTAAGATATCTGTAACGTAATTGTGACTAGTCGAAACGACAGATAGAGTATGGCAAGCCGTTTTAACATTTAATCATTTTAACCTACTAGTCTCTATTTTCATGCTACTAGTACTTATTTTTTAGATACTAGTATCTATTCCATTAAGTACTAGTACTTATTCATTAGCTACTAGTGCTTATTCTTTAGATACTAGTGCCTTTTCTTTAGATACTAGTGTTTATTCTTTAGGTACTAGTACCTTTTTAAAGATACTAGTACTTATTCATTAGACACTAGTCCTTATTTATTAGATACTAGTACTTATTCATTAGATGCTAGTCCTTATTCATTACATACCAATGCTTATTAATTAGTTACTAGTACTTATTCATTAGATGCTAGTACCTATTAAATAGATACTAGTACTTATTCATTAGACACTAGTACTTATTTCAATGGTGACTAGTAACTATTCTTTTGTTACTAGTCACATTTTTTCCAGTGACTTCTATGGTGATCTGTCATTCAGATATCAACTATTCAGTTCTGACTAGTATGTTAGTATGTATTCCAATTGTGGAATACATACTAGTATGTATTCCAAAGCAGGGGTTACGTTTTTGCACGTCGTGCAGAATAACCCTAAAGGCACCAAGGTGGCGGTGCCACCGGCTTTTATATATATATATATATATATATATATATATATATATATATATATATATATATATATAGATATAGCTGCGAGCAGCGATGGAGGGCCAAAGCCGGCGGTCCCGCCATCCCGATGCCTTAGGCACCGGGGTTGCGTCCCACCGGCTGGGCCCGCGATTGACTACTCGCAGGCTATATTTATATATATATATATATATATATATATATATATATTTTTAAAATTAAAATACTACTTATTCTTTTTAAGAAAAGCATATGAAAAATGGGTAATGATTAGCCTGGCTGACATCAGACCACATATCATTGAGAATGAGACGTGGTCTGGAAAGCACGTGTTCATTTTCTCGTATTTGAGGCGTGGTTTACGAATGTCCAGAGCCGTATCATTGGGGGCAACGAATGTCTATCAAATGCACCTGTACGTAGCTCATTGCCAATCGGTTCAATGATACCAGATGACGGGTGTAGAGTGACAAAAAATTAGACGAGGAAAAAGACGATGGGTCAGAGATTTAGGAGATTTACGTAAAACTTTAATTAATAGCCGAGTCCCAAATAGACACCTGTCTCTTTTACACGCCTGGTGTGACTGCAGGTTTGGGTAAATAATAGCCGAGTCTCAAAAGGAGGCCGGGTCTGTTTTTAGTTGTTAATCTTCTAAAACCGTAGATCGTCTGCTTTTGCGGCGCAAAGTAAATTTTTGTCCCGCTAAAGCCAATTTTGATCGGTGAGTGATGTAGAATAGAGTGACTGCATAACGAGCAGAAAGAGAGAGAGAGAGAGAAGAGAGAGTGGTCGCGACCTTTCAGCCGCCAATGTTAACCTATGGTGTCATTCACATCAGACGCGTAGTGCAGCAGCGCAGCCGGCCCACGCCGTGAAGCGCCAGTTTTTTCTTTCGCGAGCCGCGAGTGATCAGCTGTCAATTCTGGCAGGAAGTTACACCAAGAAACACTCAACCATCCGGTCAATTGTCAAAATATAAGCAATTTTTCAAGTTAAAATACCGCGAGTGACAAATGCGAACACACAAACAAACAGGGAAAAAACAAGAGAGAGAGAGGCAGGCCAGGAGTTGTCTCTCTGGCTGCATGTGTGTCTCGACAACGGATACATTGGATAAAGAGGTTTTTTACTTACCCATGATGTAAAAAAATAGCTCTGAATAAACAACAACTGAGCAGAAGCGCTTGTCGAACCACCGCGAAGAATACGCGCCTGGTGTGAACAGGCAGTGAGCGCGCGTGATTTTCCGTTCCGCTACGCTTCAGCGTCCGCTGTGAACCTGGTGTCACGTCTTCAAACAACACAAGCACTGTCTTGCTCTCTCTCCCTCACGCAAATTAATAAAATCAATTGACACGATAGTAAAAGGTTGGAAGACCGCAGTTTCACATGGAGCATCTGGAGGTTTTCAGAGATTAGAGACTCTATGAACAACATCAAATACAAGCCGGTGCAGTTCGACGATTTGGGAAAATAAAACCCCGGGCGTTTTACGGTATGTATACGCAAAAGCTGCATCAAAAGGTAACTTTGTATCCGCTGCCAAGATAGATCCAATAATATAAACAAACTGCTTCAGTGTGTCGCATAGACGTCCTCATCGTCTTGCCACTCCCTCCCCGTTCTGTGATTGGTTCCCTATCTCAGGGGAAAATTTGGTTCATGCTGTCCAGGCTGCCTAGCAGTGGGAATAAAATCGCGCTGCGGCAAGGCAGCATGGGGAAACCCAGGCTAGGTAATGATAATAATGAAAATTTCACAAATTAGAACAGGCAAAATACTACGCAAAATAAATTATAATCACCATCTGCTAATTCTTTCTAAACATCAGTGGTTCGATCTGGGGCCATTCATGTTGATGCTCTGGCACAATGAGAGCTGAACCCAAATAAACAGATCTGCCAGAACCAGGGAAGGGATTCTCATACCACACAACATCAACAGTGCCTGATTATTCCTGAATGCCTCATGTAACAGTGTATGAAATAACTTGCACAAACTAAAGCACTAAAGGCAGTTTTTTTCCCATTCATTTACTTAATTCAAACAGCATTTGGCCTCTTTTCCAAGCTGCTACACTGCAAGTACGCAACACTCGAGCACAGCAGAAAAACAGTGTAAATATGCATCACTGAAAAGTGAGTGTGTGTTTGTGGATTCTCTTACAGTAAGTGTGTTGAATCTGAAGCATGGAAACCACTGTTCTGTCGCCAGCTACCTTTGTTCTGTTTACAGCGTTGTCATGGCAAACCGGACTTGGCAGGACCCAGCTGGGTCGGAAGTTCCCGGTGACGGCTGTGATCATGGAAGAGCCGTATCCATGGTGACAGCAGCAGCCGGTCACACACAGGAGGAATGCTGGACTTAAGCTTGATGAGGTGGGACACAAACACCAACAACCTCTAACACAAATGCAAGCAGCCCACACATGGATGCAGGGCCCTACAAACACACACACACCACAAAGAAGCTGCTGGTCTCAGACTGACATAAATGAAGCCTCCCACAGAGGGCGCTCTTCTGAAACATCACACTCCCTGGAGAAAAGCCTCGTATGAAACATGAAGGGATTTATACAAAATTAAGATGTGATCACAAAAAACAAACAATTCAGCATATTAGAATGATTTCTGAACGATCATGTGACGCTGAAGACTGGAGTAATGATGCTGAAAATTCAGCTTTGATCACAGGAATAAATTACAATTTAAAATATAGTTAAATAGGAAACTTCACAATATTACTTTTTTACTGTTTTCTGATCAAATATGCAGTCTTGTGGAGAGAGAATTCAAAGAGACTTCTTAAAAAATATTTTTATATAAATATATAAATATAAATATTTTGAACAATAGTGTTGGTGTCTGTGTATGTGTATACACTAAAAAAAATGGAAACCTAAAAATGATAACATCAGAACAAAAAATCCTCAACCATCTGAATAAGTAATAGAATAATTTCAGTGGGAACAATGGCCAAGTTGCTGGAAAGGTCAGACCATAGAGGTCAACCCACATCATTTTAATTAGGCTACCAGCCCTAATATAGTATAATTACCTGCCTAACACCTCATAAAACGAGAGAGAATCAGTGTGGTTCTGAGAAGTAAATGTGTGTGTCCATATTTCCAAACAGGGACATGTGCGGGACGTTTTAGACGCCTTGTGCTACTGCCTTTTATGAACAAGGCCACTTCCATGGGATACAAATGGATACATCAGCAATGCCAAGAAAAGTGTCCCCCAATGGCAACATCATGCAATCTCATTGGCTGGAGCAACTGATGATGTCACACAATGCAATTCAATTCAATCAAACAGTGGCCAAATTAACGGCACAGAGGAAACCAAATCTATCTTTGTGACAACTTGGAGCCATTTTAGCTCATTGGAGCTGGCCAACTGGGTTCAGTTACTGGTACAACAGGAAACAAGTTTAGTAACTGGTGGACAACAGCCTCTCTTCAATATACTAGAGTATTGTACATATATATCTATAGCACTGGTTGAAAGGCATATCGACCTTGTAAAAAAGAAGTGTGCCTAATTGTATTGAATGTGCACTTGTAGTGTACTTCAAATCTTAAGATAATTATCATGTTTGTTCTGTTTAGTTCTGTTAGTTCTCATTCATTGTCGTTACCTGCGTCTAGTTTTTTTCAATGGTTTTTAATTAGTTTTAATTAGGGGGTGGTGATGACGCAGTGGATAAGACACATGCCTTTAGTGTGAGAGACATGGGTTCGAATCCACTGTGAGACACCAATGTGTCCCTGAGCAAGACACTTAACCCCTAGTTGCTCCAGAGGTGTGCGGCCTGTGACATATATAGCAATTGTAAGTCGCTTTGGATAAAGCGTCAGTTAAAAAATAAATGTAAATGTAAGAGTCCTCACCTGTTCCCAATCAGATAATTTTCTCCCTCTGTGTATTTATACCCTCAGTTCTGTTTGATTGGTGTCCTGTGTCTCTATTTTTGGTTATATGATCTCCAGTGATTTACTGTGTTGGATTAATATGATAAAGAGATACTCGAGATATTTTTTAATAGTTTTTCCCCTTGTTTTGCCCGCCATCCAATTTCTCTGCCTGAAGCAGGGGGACCATGTAGGACCATAGCCAGGACTTTATCGATCTGGCTTGCCTGACTCACTATCTGGACCGCTCACTCTGTGTCTCTTTCTAAATCCACCTTATTGAGACGGTCCAAGGCACGTCTTCCAGTGGACGATCCAAGGGAAGATTTTGCAGCATTTGCAGCATTGCAGCGAGTGGTGCTGGTGAACAATGAACAATGCACTACATCAACAGCCCCACTCTGGATCCAGAGCACAGCCAGCCATCACACCCACTTGAAGGAGCGAATGCTAGAGCCCAACACAGACAGATAGCTCAAGTGGGCCACGATATACAGACCATCAGACTGAAAGCAGCCAACCAACTGGCCCGGAGCCTGAGCCTTGTGAAACGTCTGACCAGGTCTATGAGCCGGCTGAGATCATCTGCCCCTGTGGGACTGCTTGTGGAGTTCGAGTGCATGGACGGAACCCACCCATTTATGAACCCACTATTTTCATTTGGAAGAGGATCATTTTCTTTTCTCTCGTTCCTGCTGGTCTCGTCCAGCACAAACTCTCCTTTTCCCCCTGTTATTCCCATCCAGCACAAAATCTCCTGTGTCCCCAATGGTCCTGTCCAGTACAAAGTCTCCCATGCTACCTGAGCTCCAACCCAGCCTCACTCTCCTGCCTGCTCTTTCAAACTGAGCCAGTCTGTCAGCCCCGCCTCCACTGGTTCACTTCAGACCCTCGACTTCTCCTTTGACACTATTCGCCTGATTTGTCTTGTGTCCTCAGTTCTCCAGCATCGCCCAGGCAAATGGATCCTCTGGCTCTGTCGCTGATCCAGTCACTCCTCTTCGGTTTGCAACCTGTTGGCTCTGCCTTGGCTTCTTTCTCACTTGGCTCCACCAGATAGATTCCATTGGCCATTTGGCTCCACCAGGGTCCATCATTCCTCTGTCTCTGCCTTGGCTCCTTCCTCACTCGGCTCCACCAGATACCATCGGCCTTATGGCTCCACCAGGCTCCCTCGTCCCTCTGGCTCTGCCTTGGCTCCTTCCTCACTCGGCTCCACCAGATACCATCGGCCTTACGGCTCCACCAGGCTTCCTCATCCCTCTGTCTCTGCCTTGGCTTTTTTCTCACTCGGCTCCACCAGATACCATCGGCCTTACAGCTCCACCAGGCTCCCTCATCCCTCTGGCTCTGCCTTGGCTCCTTCCTCACTCGGTTCCACCAGATACCATTGGCCTTATGGCTCCACCAGGCTTCCTCATCCCTCTGGCTCTGCCTTGGCTCCTTCCTCACTCGGCTCCACCAGATACCATCGGCCTTACGGCTCCACCAGGCTCCCTCATCCCTCTGGCTCTGCTTTGGCTCCTTCCTTACTCGGCTCCACCAGATAGATACCATTGGCCTTATGACTCCACCAGGCTCCGTCATCCCTCTGGCTCTGTTCCCAGGGCTCCATCGACTTCACCTCCATCAGTGAAACCCCAGGTGTCGACAGCCAAAACTCCACCATGGCTCCTACCTCCATTGATTCTGTGGGCTTTTGTCCTGGCTGATCTCTGGGTCCCTGCCTGGCTACTCCTGCTCCTCCCTCCACCCATTCCTCCATGGTCTGTTTTGCCTGTCCCTGACTGGTTATGTCCCTCTCCTGTTCTACGTCATCTGGCTGAGCCCCAGTCCTCCCTCCTTAGTTGAACCTTTTACAGCTCTAGGCCAATTTCATTATTATGAATCGGAAAATACTCCACACAAGTTTAGTGTGAGGAGTTTAATGTGACAAAGGCTTTTTGATGATATTAGGTAAATCTAATGAATACAATGCAGACTTCTTTCATAAATAAAGCTCAATCTGTGCAGGTGAAGAGTTTTTTTTTAATAAATAGCACCCTGAGTTAATGAAAACCATGACTCATCCTATAAAAATATGAACAAAAAGATAAAAAAAGATAATGTATTTGAAATAATACTTTAGCAAACATAACATTTTCTTTTTTATTATTGTTTGGTACCTAGAATGGAAATATAATAAAAAAAGGATCTGTTTGGACACAAAAAGCAACAAATAAACACTCTAATGCTTTTACCAATCAATGCTCACTTAAGAGAGATGGCAAATGACAAAACAATGACCAAAGGAGGAAAAGCGTTAAAGAAAATATGAAAGAAAGAAGGTGACCAAGGCCAGTCTTGTTCTGCATCACTGCTGATATTGATATAAAGAGACTGATTCCTGATCGACCACATGGCAGTGCTGTAAACAACACAGTGACCTCATTAGTGCTCTAGAAGGCTTGTGTAATCTAACCTGTCCCGTGGTGGAAGATTAGGAAGTGTTAAAGCATTTCCTGACACATTAATACCCCAAAAAACAACACAAGCATGCAATGGTTCAAAGTTCAGAACAGAATGCAAAAAAATAAATACAAACTGAATCTTGGCCATTTTGTGTTTAGCATATTTATCGCCTCAGTGCATTACTTGTTTAATCTTGTAAAGGCCCATTCAGATCTGCCAACCTGTCAGATCTGTCAAGAGAAATTTCCTTCATTTAAGAAAATAAATAAAACATTTATTAAAATAAAAATGATTTTTAAATAACTATGAGTTTCCGACATCTTGAAACTTTTAGTTTTATAAATGAGTGTAATCTTTTAAGGATGAACAAACAATGTTTTGGTCATCACATTAAAAATAACATTTAAAAAAGACTAAATAATATACTATACAGGCAAGGCTATGTTTATGACTAAATGTCGGTTTGTTAAAGTGAATATAAAGAGTTATCTACTTGACTAAAAAACAAATGGTTGTAGAATATCTATCTACTTCATCAATGATATGGTATCATAGAAAACTAAAGTATGCTTTAAGATGCATGTTTGTGCGTTTACATAAAGTCAATTAGTCTGTCCATCATTCTATAGTAATTATAGAGCACACAGAGCTGTGTTTGTATCAGAATAGATCCGAACTCTACGGTGTGCTGCCCTATTTAAGAGCATGACTGAGCTGTCATTTACACAGGAAGAATAGGGAAGAGAGCAAGAGCATCCCTAGGGAAATCAAAGTGATATAAAAGTATTCCAGTGCGGGTGACAGAGAGAGGAGAGAGAAAAGGCATAATCACACTGTTTCAGTCAGAACATGGGAATCACAAGTCTGTGTTGTTTCCTAAAGAGCAAGAGATCTTCGGACAGAACAGAACCCGAAAAAGTTCACAAATTAGTTTCAGTGCATCAAGAAGGGGATCCAAACACCCCTGAGAAAACACAGAATACGCTCTACTTATTCCCACAAGGAGCTCTGGAGGTGACATTTTCAAATTGTCCTATAAATTAGCTTAAGATCTATGTTTCCAGTTCTTGTGTGAGCGAGCAGCAGGTGCTCCGTTTAAATCTGACAGCTCCACTTCAGAAATCAGCCTTCCATCTCCGAGGACTCGTATAAAAAGCACACTATCACACATCTGACACACTTCTAACCCCCTGGACTGATGATAAAACAGTAACCTTGCAAACTGAGCTGAATGTGATGTGAGTGTTCATAGCTCAGGAGAGGTAATGCAAGTTAAGGGAGTTTGTCAGAAAGTTTGTCTGAAAGATTATTGTGCTTACAATCCACGAGAGGCCGTCAGTTACAGTGATATGTATATGGATAAAGTGTGTTTTTGACTAGTGTGAAATTAATTAACTTGTCATTTATTTTACTGTGTCCTTGTTACATATGTTACTCGTCCGTAACAGTAAATTATGCATAATTACATGCAACTAACCCTCAACTAAATCCTAATCTAATGCTATAGTAAGTACATGTAGTTGTTTAATATTACTCAGTACTTACATGTATAATTACACTAGGCCTGTGCAAAAGTTAATTGCGATTAATCCCATCCAAAATAAAAGTCTGTGCTTACATAATATATTTGTGTGTGCTGTATATAATTATTTTGTATATATAAATACCTATGCATGCATGTATATATTTAAGAATTATTTGCGCTTAAATTTTGTATATAAATATATATAAATACATAATCTATATTATATAAATATAAAATATTTTATATATGAATAACACATTTTCTTAAATATGTACATGCATGTGTGTGTATTTATGTATACAAAATAATTATATACAGCACACACAAATATATTATGTAAACACAGACTTTTATTTTGGATGCAATTAATCGCAATTATTTTTTGCACAGCCCTAAATTACACTGAAACAATGACACCTTAAAATAAAGTGTAACCTTATTTTGTTAATAAAATAAGCATGTTATTATATAATTTAATTCCATACACAAATATATAACAAATGTATTAAGTGCACAGTTAAATGTATCATTTAAAATGCACATCTTATGAATTAATATCCATTTACATTATAATTATTCTTAAATATATGAATACATTATTAATAACAACACATATCTGCTTTTTGTAATAATTCTAACAAATATAACACGCATGGTATACTATAGTATAATTATTAAAATACATTATTCAATAAATGCATTAATTATTGATTAATAAATACATTTCTCATAAGTTGTTTTTTTGGCAACACTTTACAATAAGGTTCATTAGTTACTACATTAGTTAACTTTAACAAAGAATGAACAATACTTCTTCAGCATTTGTTAATCTTTGGTAATGTTAATTTCAACATTTACTAATACTTTATTAAAATCTTGTTAACATTAGTTAATGCACTGTGAACTAACATGAACAAACAATGAACAGCTAGATTTGTATTAACTAACGTTAACAAAGAATAACAAATATAGTAACAAATGGTTAGTTCATGTTAGTTAATGCATGAACTAATGTTTAATAAATGAACCTTATTGTAAAGTGTTACCCTTTTTTTAGGAAATAATACTAATAATATCTGAAAAAGTCACCCGGCAAGCAATTTTTGTCTAACTGTAATGCAACGTCACAAGAATCTAAATTTGACAGTGGTTTCAATTGTAGATTAAATCCAAATGTTAATATCAGAAGATGCACATCTCATTTTGAACGAATCTTGAAGGAAACGTTGGAGATCTAAATGCAGATTTTGGTACACAGCGTGGGAAATAGTTGAGATGGAGGTTGTTTTTCTCGCAATAAAACTGTTTTTGCCAATTTTGGTTTGATCAGATTAAATCCAAGAAGTATTCAAATAAGAAGTTTTACAACAGCTAATCTAGACTTGAAAGAACGTGATATGGTTTCTCATGGGACAATGAGTGGGGGAAAACAAAAGGGAATGAGCGAGAGAGAGAGAGGGAAACTGAAAAGCACATCCAGCAATGCGAGAGGAAGCTGGCTGCACGTTGCCGCTCGTTTCTCCTCAGCGCTTCACGCTGTGATTTGTGGCTAAAAATATCCGGCACATGACTGAGTCGCATTCACAAACACATGCACAGGACGGGAGGGGCGAGGGGAAAAGAGAGACGCAGAGAGGGAGTTTAGGAACGGGGCACAGGTGCATAAAAGAACAAAAGATGGGGGAAAAGGGAAAGGGAGTTTGGAGGAGCAGAGGAAGAATATAAAAAGGAGGGCGGCACTGCAGTTGTCCACGACACGTGACGGTGTCCACAGATAGAGACGCAGAGAGACTTCACAAAACATCAGAGCCAGACGCACCGAGGCACAAAGCATCTCCAGTCAGAAAAACAGCAGTTTTGAAGGATTGGTGCTTACCAGGCGAGTTTGAAGCCTCTCATTGGTGCGGTGCTGGTACGGCGTCAGGAGGCTGCATGATGAGCGTGTCCCGCTGTACCGTCCCATTCAGAGAGATGATGGTCTACGTGCTCACCTCAACTAACTCTAATACTAACGGGATGTCTAACCATCCAGATGGTCCCATATAAAGCTGCAGGTCCCATCAAACCTATGCGGAAATAAACTCGCGTGGCATCTTGAAGTTGCGGTGCGCGTGTGTGTGTGTGTATAAGCTCTCTCTCTCTGCAGTTAAAAGCTGCAGTCGCTGAGCCGAGTGTTACTGAGCATGCTCATCGCTCTCCCTCCCTCGCTGGTCTGCTTCTCTCAGACGTACACGGTTGTTTGGTTAGCTGTGACTGTCCCCTCTTGCGAGCGAGCGGAGGTCAGATGAGCTGGGCTTGGGTCGTTCACTGGGGTGTCTTTTGGTCTTGGTCTGGGAGATTATGAAGACTTGTTGCCTTCCCGTCAGACACAATTAAGTCTTGAGTAGAGGCTGGGATGCTAATCTCCTAATGCACACATACCATGGCTTTGTTCCAAAAGCTAGCGAGCCCACATATGCATCTTTATCTCTCCGTCCACATTGAGACTCTGTTTTTGTCTTGAGAAATTTGAAGATGCTCTTTTGAAGTGGGTAAATATGAAAATGCTCTTTTTGCATTGTACACTCATAAAAATAATGGATCCTAAGGGGGTTCCACAGGAACACTGTGTTTGGTTCTCCAAAGAACCTTTCAGTGAACAGTTCTTCATTAGATCTGCGGCTTCCCTTCCTGTTGTTTAATCCCGCCTGAAAAAACATTTGCATTCCTTGTCTTTTTTTTTTTGATCTCCAGCGACTTGTGTTTGCTGTTATTATTAGATAAATATATTTTGTGGGAGCCCACGAGTCCAGATTGTTTCTCCCACTTTCTCCCGCACGACTGACACAACACGCTCTGACCTATCACGCACACCACAGCTGCTCATGCCCTGCGGTGGATCTAGGGATACACAACAACACACATTCTCAAGACACACTGGTCGTGATGTTGTATGCACAGTCAGATGACCAATCAGTCTTATGAAAACACTGTATAATTAGGCTGTCATGTCCACCTGACAGTGATCAGACACATGTTTAAGAAACGTACGGACACTAAACACAGTTCCAATGGCTAATGAGTGAATAAATCAACTCAAAAATAGGCTAACCTTTAACTGTACAAACTATCTTAGCCATCACAAGCAACAGGTTAAGCTGTAAATATTGTTTACAGCGGCAATTTGAAGTCTGACAGTTATTGTCTTGGAATTTATTGTGGAAGACAGTGAATGTGTTACAAAATCGTTGGTTTAATGGCTGTAGCGGCGATGCTATAAAGACAATGCATTTAGAGACTTAACCTTTCTCATGTTGCTAATATCACAAGCTTTTTGGTAACACTTTACTTGAAGGGCTGTGCATAAGACTGATGTGACACCTTCACAATCATGACATGACACAAGTTTTATGTATGTTTATGACAACTGTCATTAAGTGTCATTCACTCAATTATGACATTTTTAATGCAAATATGACATTGTTTGAGTCTTTGTTATGACACCTTGACATCATAACCTGTCAGTGTCTTTACCATGACAACTTGACATTACTAAGACAACACAACCTGTCATAAATATGTCATAAACATGACATAGCAGATTAATTATCAATAATTAATTATCAAACTACTCAATGCCATTAAATTACACTGTAATGACAAATTGACACAGTTATAATGGCCTCATGACAGCCAATGTCAAAACCACCAAACACAGGGCAGTTTACTGTAATGTTAACCCATAAAACTAAGCGGTTTCTTAAGTTTGATAATTAATCTGCTATGTCATGTTTATGACATATTTATGACAATTTATGTTGTCTTAGTAATGTGATGAGCTTAGCACATAATGGAGAAGTCACACACTTTCCTGGAAAAGACCCCAAAATCTTGCACAAAACCCAAACGCTCCCATGAACACACTTGGACACTCATAAATACACTTATAATGGCATCTTATAGACACCAAGAGTAACATGAGCCATCTGACATACGTCACTGCAGTGTGGCTGCAACACCGATCCAAGCCAAAACTGAGACTTCTGGGAAACTGGATGGTTCTGAGGAGAAACATGGCAAGTTGGGAGACTCTAAAGGTGCGTCCCAATTCACATACTTGTGCACCTATACAATTTAGTATTCTATGCGAGCAGTTTGTTCACTCATATATGAGAACTGGTTGAAGGGGCAGTGTATTAGCCTCATGAGACCATCCTGATCTCGCGAGCTTTCAAGGTTTCACTCGCAGATCAGTCTGGATACTTTCCGTTAAAAGAAAATTTGGGAGCAGTTCACCAAACGAACGTCCAATCAGCGTTGGCTTTGAGGCGGGTTGAGGTGTGACGCAACGAGAAGCGCGACAGTTCAGTCCAGAGTCACATGGCGGCTTCAGCGGATGAAACTAGCATCAGCGTGGCTATCGAGCAAGTTTTATCGGAATTACAGAGTATTTCCTCACTGAAAGAAGAGCAAAACACTGCTCTGGAGGCATTTCTCAGAGGAAAAGATGTTTTTGCTCTTCTCCCGACTGGTTTCGGCAAGAGTTGCTCTGATTGGTTGATTTGGCCCGTCTATCACCAACATAGGCCAATCAGCTAACCAGTATTTTCGCCCCTTTCCAAACTACTTCAATCGGTAGGTTTCCAGATGGAAATGCGGAGCAAATCCATCTGGCGGATTCAGGTTAGCAGTGTTTATCAGTGACACTAAAATTAAACCCTGCAGCCTTAAAGAGGCAAAACACAGTCCGACTGGAAGATGACAGCACTGAAACACTGATCACTGTCCTCAATCACTGATGTGGAGATGATGTAACGTGTAGCTCACAGTGGTGTGGTGCTGACTGGACAGCTCCTCACAGCACAGAGTACATTAACACGGACACTGAGACTCACTTCATTATACCTGATATAACGAGTCTAAACAGACCATATTTCCTTCTTGTGCATGAAAAAAGCCATGAAATGTTTGTAAAACAAATGAGCTCTGTTTCAGGACCCAGTGAGCTGCCTTGAACCAAACAGAACCAATAAGTGTCTGTATTATACTCACTGCAACATGGCATCATAATGGCATTTGCATAAACATACACACCACTTTCAAGTCCGTGTTATCTATATGCATTTTGAGCTATTCGCGTGTATGCGTGTATGTCTACGCCGTTAAATGTCCAAGTGATTCCGCATGTATGTACACGCCAATAAATGAATTCAATAGATGAATTCAATGCTGCTTTAGTTTGATTCAGTCCTGTGTTAATGCAGTTCCAGGTCATGTAGATTAACGCCATCGACATATTGATTGGTTCACAACATGTTTCATGCATGTGACTCCGGTGATCAATAACAGCACATATACTGCAGTCCAGGAGCGCATCAGTCGTCAGACACCGCCTCCATTGGGATTTTTGTGTTCGACTTCTGCAACTTTCACTCTCTCCCTCTGTCTCTGTCTGTGTCTCTCGTCCCATCTCTCTCTCTCTTTTGGACACACCCTGCGTGAGGGACCATTGTGGATTATTTTTAGAGCTGCATAGGTTGATCAATGGCAGCCAATGGGAGGTGAGCATTCACTGTCAGCTGACCGGGTGACATGTCACACCAGTTCAGTGTCATAGTGAGGATATGTGGCGGTATGCGGTAATCCCGCCTCCTGTAAAACACACACACACACTGCTCTATTTCTCTCTCTCGCTCACTAATCCTTATGGAAAATCCTCATGTGGAAGTGTATACACAGCTGAGTGGGGTAAAGGTGAAATTAAGAACGAGAATATTTATTATTCTGATGAACGGCCAATCAGCGGCAGCCCTCATTAGCATATTCTGACTTAAGGCACAACATGATGTTGAAGCTCAGACAGGTTTGTGAGAAAGCGATGGGCAGGACGGATGAAAGATGAGGCTTGTGAAGTGTGGCGTCTGTACGAGATCCAGCGTCTCAGAGAGCGAGACTACACTACAGCATAATCTCAGCTAAAGGAGTAGTTCACTTTAACAAAAACGTTTGCTGATAATTTACTCACCCCATGTCATCCAAGATGTCCATGTCTTTCTTCCTTCAGTTGAAAAGAAATTAAGGTTTTTGATGAAAACATTCAAGGATTCTCTCCATATAATGGACTTTAATGGGAACCAAACAGATTCAAGGTCCAAAAGACAGTTTCAGTGCAAACTGTTCAAAGGGCTTCAAACGAGTTCCAGACGATGAATAAGGGTCTTCGAAACGAAAACAATCGCTCATTTAAAAAAACAACAAAAGTTAAAGTTTTATAAGCTCAAATAAGCTATTCTGCTGATGCACGTTCGTGAATCTCCTGTTCGAACTCGTTTATCAAAATGAACAAATCTTTTTAGTGTAATTTGGTTCATTCAACAAACGAAATGAACGAGTTGACTCAGGAAAAGATTCGTTCATTTTGAGGAACGAGTTCGAACAGGAGATTCACGAATGCGCATCACAGAACAGAGCAAGGCGACCATTTGAGCTTATAAAACTTAAACTTTTGTTACTTTTCTAAATGAGCAATTGATTTAAGTTTGATGAGACTCTTATTCATCGTCTGAATCGTTTAAAGTCCTTTGAACTGTTTACAGTTTGCACTGAAAGTGTCTTTGGACCTTGAACCTTTGGTTCCCATTGAAGTCCATTATATGGAGAAAAATCCTGGAATGTTTTCATCAAAAACCTTAATTTCTTTTCGACTGAAGAAAGAAGACATGAGAGATCTTCTTGGATGACATGGGGGTGAGTAATTATCAGCAAGTTTTTTAAAAGTGAACTACTCCTTTAACACCTGAAGTCACTGTAGCTCAGGATAAAAATTAAGAGTATTGCACATATTCATGGTTTTGTATGTACACTTCATCATGACTCAAAATGAGTCGTTTTTACCCAACGGATGATCATAAAACAGCTGAAAAAATCCCAGAGAAGACAATAATATCAGCTCTTATGACTTGCGGTAAGAAATAAAGCACTAGCACAATATATTGCTATCATCTTGAAGAAAGGTTCTATATAGAAGAAAAGGTTCTGAAGAAAAGGTTCTATATAGAACAATAAAAGGTTCTAAATCGCTGACATATTTGGAACCCCTAAAATGCAATGCATGAATGATCACAAAATCCAAGATATGGGGGTTAAAAAATGTAATTAATCAATATCACACGAAGAGTGACATTTCAGTTTTTATCCTTCAAAAATCAGCATGATTAAAATGGGATATTAAGTTACTACAACAGTTTAATAAATAATAATTTAATTACAACTGCAAAATGTTGCAGAATAATGTAGTATATGAATGAATAATAGCCTATAAAGAACCTTTGTGCCAAAAGGGTTCTTTCTTGTCATTATGATCATTTTTTGCATAAAAGGTCCTTTGCAGTTGAGTAAAGAACCCTATGCTACATGTATAGATATGAAATATTATTCTGAATAATAATATCTGTTTTTCAGGTCTCTTTGATGAGTGGAATTTGAAATAGAAATCTATTTTTAAAATTTGTTTAGGGTGACATTTGATCAATTGAATATGTCCTTGCTAAATGAAAGTAAGAAACTCTCGTTGTTTCCAGATTCATTGCCATTTGTTTGTAGATAAACTGCATGTTAGATCTCTCAGAGCGTGTCATTGTGGCATCTCCCCACGTCTCAGTGAATCAGCCCTCCTCCTCCTCTTCATCGCCTCCTCAGTGTCACTGTGCTTCCCTTCTCTCATCACTGTCTATGTAAACTGTGGAATATGCTTACATTCACAAGGGTGCATAGAAACATGAACTTGTGAAAGAGGCAGTGCTGCGTCTAATACACAACAGATGCTCTTTCACACACACACATACTATTCAATTACATCATCCATATCCAGTATAGAAAAGCGTATATAAACACAAACCAAAACAGAATTTTTTGTCTCTCAAATATAATAATTTGTAATAAAATAAAATTTAGAAACTTTAGAAATCCGCAAGAAACCTTATTTTAGCAGAGAAAATAAGAATAAGAATTTCCCAAATGGATAAGGCATTGAAATAAGTGACAGATATGAATCTTGTTTCTTGACAAGATGGTCAGTTTCCATAGAGACTAATGGGCCCTTAAACACTGGAGTCACCGTCCCACGACACACACTTCAGGGGCCGATTATATCCTGACAACAAGTGCCGGTGTGTGCTGACGGGTTATTCTGAGCTGATTTTTGTCACTCTCTCAACTGTGATAATGAACACACACACACACACACACACGAGAGAGAGAGAGAGTTTGTGAGTGTGACGTCGTATTTCCTGTGATTATTTCATATGCCACAGGTACACCATGTTCCCGAATCTGGGTACCACAAGTGTGTGTAAGTGTGTGTGTGTGCTTGGCCGAAACTGCACTGAATGTGAGAGGCGCATTAAAAGGTGCAGGGTGTGCCCTCTGGTGGCAAAAACCCTCAAAACAAACACACAACAAAACATACAGTTATATGGGTTTCCAAAGCTTGACACTGAGAGCCGGATGGCTGATGGTGATTTCATTTATATATTTAATCCAATGAATACTTTCTTTAAAAGCTCCCAGGAAATACAGTTAAAATTTAGGTTTTAGATAATACTCTTGTAATAAATGTATTATTAGTGGTCCCTTTACAAATATAAAAAAAATAAATAAATGAGACATAATATATATATATATATATATATATATATATATATATATATCTTTGTGCTCATTTTTACCATTTAAATCGATTTTTAGAAGCACAAGTTTGTGAGAACAATTAAAGTGGAGACACTTATTCATTTTTTGGTGGTAAAATAATTAGTTAATTTAATATTTTTATTAACTATTTTAGTATGTATTAAATTGTTTATTTAAAAAAATATATATATAAATATTTACAGTACTTTGGCCAACATATATCGTAAATTGTCCCTAAATAAATAAATAAATAAATAAATAAAATTTAAACAAGTTTGTGAAAACAAATAAAGTGGAAACAATTAAATCAAATTTATATTTATTTTTATACATTTTTTGGTGATTAAAAATTTAGTTAATTAAATTGTTTTATTAACTATTTTAATATGTATTAAATTGTTTATTTAAAATATATATATATATACATACATACATATATACATATATATATATATATATATATATATATATATATATATATATATATACATACACATACATATATACATATATATATATATATATATATATATATATATATATATATATATATATATATATATATATATATAAAGTACTTTGGCCCTACATATATTGTAAATTGTCCCTAAATAAATAAATAAATCAAATAAAATGAGACACAAATTACTAAGGTGCTAAATTATTTCATATTAAATATTTAAAATGACACTTTTTACGTATTCAATCAAAATTCAGCTCGAATTTTCAAAATTCAAAAATGCTGTAAATGAGGCCGATTGCAACATCAGGACGAGGTTTGAAACACACACAGACACAAGTGTAAATGCATCTGGCTGTTCAGTCCACATGTACAATGTTATATATGTGTATAACCACAATCCACACAGCGAATGAGCAATCCCACACAAAACTTCCTGCCATACAGGGGGAGATGCGCAAACAAACAGAAGGAAAGACGTCTTTCCTTATCGCCCACCAATACCTCCAAGAGAACATTTTTGCATTCCGCAATTCGCATTTAGAGATATAACACGTACAGGTAGGCAGGGCAGCAACACACACTCACTGACCTCACTGAGAATGAATCACGAGAACACCGCTGTGGTAACACCCACAGGCCCTCGAGTCACAGGCAAGAACATGCTCACACACACACACACACACACACACACACACACACACACACACACACACACACACACACACACACACACGTCACTGTACTGCTCTCAAGGGCTTCAATCTTTTCCATTCACAACAGTGCTCTCACGCTGGCTGATGTGAGAGGGATTGAGTCGAGCTGCTTTCAGTGTGTGTGTGTGTGTGTAGTCCCTCATCCGGCTCTTGAGGGGTTTGTGGACGGGTACGAGATGTTCCTGACACAAACTTGTATAAATAACACTTGTACATTTGTATTTATATACACTTGTATTTTTCATACACCGCCGTCAGTGTATGAATGAGGTGAGTGAACGGGTGAATGTGAGGCAAAATGTAAAGCGCTTTGGTGGCCACTGGGTGTGTGAAAGCGCTGTATAAATGCAGTCCATAACACGATGCAGTATTGCACAGGAGAGAGAGAAAGAGCTTGATTTTTTTCTCTCTGAACATTAAGATATGTCCGCTATGTAGGCAGTAATAATACAGTTTGAAAAACAGCCTCTAAACTTAAAAAAATGTAGTCATGGCGACTATTTCAACTCAACAAAATAATTTAAGCAATTTCATCTTTTTAATAAATTATAGGAGAATCCACTCAATTACTATTATTGAGCAATTGTTACAGTCTATCCACTAATCAATGTAAATGAGCTTTAAACACACCACGTATAAAGAAGCAGTGGCAGCCCTTACATAACAACAATATATGTTAGCTATGAAATTTAACACATATAATGTATATGTTAAAATATAAGAAATATATTACATTATGTATTTCAATATTTGTGTGTGTATATATACTGTAAATGAGTAAATATTTGTTCAATGTATTTATATGCATGCAATACCATATTTGATCACATATTACATTAGTATGTTATGAAGTGTATTACTGATTATGAAATAACATATATTATAAATAATTTATAAGTAAATATACTGTCATATTGTTCAATGAAAGCGGCAATATATGAATGTTTCATTAATTAAATTGTACAACACTGACCGGTCAAAAGTTTAATATTTGGTAAGATTTTTATGTTTTTAAAAGAATTTTCTTCTGCTTACTAAGGCTGCAATTTTATGATAAAAAATACACATACAGTAATATTGTGAAATATTATGACAATTTAAAATGACTTTTTATGTTAATATATATTAAAAATGTAATTTATTTCTCTGAAAAAAGCTGAATTTTCAGCATCATTACTCCAGTCTTCGGTGTCACATGATCCCTTCACAAATCACTCTAATATGATGATTTTATGCTCCAAAACATGTATGATTATTATCCATGTCTGAAAACAGTTTTTTACATTTTTATTTCAGGATTCTTTGATGAATAGAAAGTTCAAAAGAACAGCTTTTATCTGAAATGGAAAGCTTTTGTTACATTAAACACTAGCCTTTAAAAAGTTTGGGGTCAGTAAGAATTTGTATTTTATTTTTGCGGGAAATAAATAAGAAATCAATACTTCTATTCATCAAGGATGAGTTACATTGATCAAAAGTTACAGTAAAGACATTTATAATGTTAGAAAAGATTCTAATTAAATAAATGCTGTTCTTTGAACTTTCTATTCATCAAAGAATCCTGAAATAAAAATGTAAAAAACTGTTTTTAACATGGATAATAATCATACATGTTTTTGGAGCATAAAATCATCATATTAGAGTGATTTGTGAAGGATCATGCGACACCGAAGATGGAGTAATGATGCTGAAAATTCAGCTTTTTTTCAGAGGAATAAATTACATTTTAATATATATTAACATAAAAAAGTCATTTTAAATTGTCATAATATTTCACAATATTACTGTTTTTTTTGTGTATTTTTTATCAAAAAATTGCAGCCTTGGTGAGCAGAAGAGACTTCTTTTAAAAACATAAAAAATCTTACCGACCTTAAAATTTTGACCGGTAGTGTATATTTACACAATATATTATTTCTGTATATTTTTGCATATACCATTAAATCATTTAAAATACTGATCATTCATATATTAGGAAATATATTTTTCTTTGGGTGAGGCATGAAACCAGTGTTGATTTTATACCAGTTACACAACCCTCTACTGTATTAATATTAGCTCTATTAGATATAATGATCCTCTGTGGGACCCTCAGATCACCGGTGTCAAATCCACTTACTTCAGTTCTGTTCCCCACTGAAACTGGATTTTATTACCGACACACACTGCGTCTCAGACTGACGTGACAGAAATTGAGCTATGATAATGGGCAAACATGCAGACCACAGCAAAACAAGGAAGAACATGATAAACCACAGTAATGAGAGGGTAAGATGTGCGCCTCATCAACACGGCTGGCAAATAACATCATCCTATACATTTTTAATATTTTACAACTAAGGATCGAATGGAAGTGTTTACACTTATTCAAATTAACCACAGAGTCGCACCAAAGTTCATTCTAATCAAAGCAAACCTGCAGTGTGTGAACACACCCGAAAAGCCTTTTACCTCCTAAAAAATATGAAATGTGAAGAAGATCTGTAGAACAGGTTCTTCAGCTAAGTTTTGACAATGTTGAGGATGTAAAGGCCTTAGGAATTCATGCATTATATATGATATAGCATGCTTTATAGGGTTAAAAAGTGGTAAAGGATGAGGTTCATAAATCTCCCAGCGTCCTCAGCTCTGAGCTACAGAAGAACATCACAGGGACTGTGAGTAATGGGCAGGGGGAGCAACCTTCACCAGAGGGAGCGACACACACTTCAGATCCAACAAATAACCCAAAGGAAAACCACAAAGTCTTGGAAATCCCTCAATGACAGCAAACATAAATCTACCCAGACAAGCACAGAACACACACACACACACACACACACACGTCGGGTTTATATATTTTAAGGGGACATCACATAGACCTAATGGTTTTAATACTGTACAAACTGTATATCCCTATCCCTAAACTTACTACCACAGAAAACTTTCTGCATTTTTGCATTTTAAAAAACAACATGTTATATGATTTATAAGCCGTTTACCTCAAAAAAAAAATAAATAAATAAAATTCCCCACAAGAACAAGGATGTTGGACACACAGACTTCACAACAGTAAGTATTACAAAAAAAAATAAAAAAAAATAATAATAATAATAAATAAATAAATAAATAAATAAATATATATATATATATATATATATATATATATATATATATATATATATATATATATATATAATCCATAGATTGTATGTGCCAGTGGCCATGACTGCATAAGACTTTAGCAGGTATAAGCATTGAACATGTATACTCACTGCTTCTATTCTGGAAAAACGCACCAAAACAACTTTTTTGGTACAATAAAAGTGAGAATTATAGCTACTTAAACTACAAGCTGCCACCAACTAGTAGGCTGAAATTAAATTACATTACAATTGCCATTTTAATACACTAGGGAGAACAAATAATCTAATCAGTTATTTATTTTATAAGCGTACAAAAGGGACAATACAAAACTACAGAAACATTTCTTCGCAAATTGTATAATGGATACATTTAAAATAAGGCAGTATCGTTCGTAATAGTTAGCGTCAGTACAGTTACAGTTAAGTTTCTGTTTCTATCTGGCTCAAGCATATTGAGCATATGCCTATATCTTAGAGTGTTCTACTAATGAGAAAGCATACTATATCTAGATTGACAAAGGAAACAAACTAATGCTTGAAAGAGTAGAGCTTCCAGATGTTTGGTTTTATTTTTCCTTATGGTCCAAAAGAAAATATATACATTTAGTCTAGGTTCGCTTCGTGTTTTAATATCAAACCTAAAGAACTCATGAAGAGATTAGAAAATAAAGGATTTAAAACAGTGCTAGGATTTCCTCCTCTGCACACACAAAAAAGATCTTATGCAAAGATACGGCATTGCCCACGACTGTCCTAAAGCATGATGGGCAACATCATTTCGATACACACGCAATTTCATGAGATCAGTCTGCATCTTGTGACATCACGTCCTGTTTTTGGTTTGTTTAGATCACTGATCTATATAGAATGACTGGATAGCTCATGATGTCATAAACAGTGAAGCCACCGCGCCACCATATTGTGATTCCTAGTTTCTATTGAATTAATAGGAAATTGACTAAGGAAATATTGCATAATGGGACACCGTTTTAAATCTAAAGTCGCCCAGAACTTTTCAGTCTTTCAACGCAAACATCCTAAACATTTCAATGGGTATTTGTTTAAAGTCGGAAATGATTCCAACTTATTAAAATTAAGTGTATTGTGAAGTTAAAACATAGCTCTTTCGGATTGTGTTTTACTTATAGATCTGTTCAGGTATTTGATTAGTTAGCAAAAACATGTTCAGAAAATGCATATACAAATTGTATGGCGTAATGTAGAGTGTAGATTAGAGTTTCAGTGCAGCTTCAAAGGGCTTTAAACGATTACAGGATCGATGAATAAGGGTTCTATCTAGCAGAAAAACGATCGGCCATTTCAAAAATAAATAAAAAAGTTTAAGTTTTAGAAGCACAAATTCAACGAACGAAATGAAGTGAACGATGAACGAGTTCGAACAGGAGAGTCACGATCACCCATCACAGAACAGAGCAAGGCGACCATTTGTGCTTATAAAACTTATTTTTATTTATTTATTTGGAAATGACCAATCATTTCACTAGATATGACCCTTATTCATCGTCTGGATATCATTTAAAGCCCTTTGAACAGTTTGCACTGAAACTCTCATTTGGACCTTGAACCGTTTGGACCCCATTGAAGTCCATTATATGGAGAAAAATCCTAGAACGTTTCCATCAAAAATCTTAATTTCTTTTCGACTGAAGAAAGAAAGACATGGACATCTTGGATGACATGGGGGTGAGTAAATTATCAGCAAAAGTTTTTTTTTAAAAAAAGTGAACTACACCTTTAATACACTGATCTGAAGAACCTCTAATCCATCCGAGCTCATTGAGGTCGCTCCTGCTCACATGTATCATAAATCGATGCTCCCATAAAGAGAGGACCTCTCTCTGATATCTTAAAATAGTCTTGATAATTAACAACACATTATAATCTTTCCAAACACCTGTCAGCACAGGACAATCATCAGAACAGACCAAACTCAATGCAAACATTTACAAATGAAAGAAGAGCCTGATTCTACCAACTATTTACACACCTACTTGTACAGTAAAGCATTACCATAAAACAACAGCTCATTTTAACACAGAACCTTCAAGTTTATAGATAAGAAGACTTATTGACTAAACCTGCAGGGAACCACTGAAGAACAGAATAGTATCTCTCTCACCTTATCTCTCTGCAGGTCAGGATTCCCGATCTTGTAATGTGAGTTTCTCTAGGTCAACAGCCATGCTGTCGCACGCTGGCTTCAGTGGAGCTGTAGGTCGTGAGGAGGGGGCATGGAGAGAGACTTATGTAAATGGCAGAACCGCTGTGGCTGTGAGTAATCTGAGGCTAATTCGGGACACGGCTGGGAGACACCATGATGGAGGGATCTGCACTCCTCCCTTCAGCTACAGAGGGAATGAGAGAGCCTGTGGCTGATGTCCACATCCGGAGTCACACACTTCACCTGGACTGACCCACGTCAGCTCGTAACACACACAACCGTTCATACGCAGATCACTGGATGCATACAATATTCCTTTCTCTTCAAAGAGAGACCAAAGCTACACTCTGCTCTCTGTCTGTATATAATACGGTGTGAGTGAACTCATGAAAACTTTCAAAAAATCTAAGTCACATTACACACAAAATTTAAGGAAATGCGATTTGGAGATCTTTAAAATTCAATTCCAAAGCAACTTCATTGCATCGCATGCACAAAGCGCACATATTTGATGTTGTGCATGTTTATTTCTATAGTGCATTTAGTGTTACACATTTTTAAACATGTTTTGTTTTATTTTCCGGTATATCAAAACGTGACTTAAGCGAGACTATACAAAATATCTGTGTTTTGTTCTTTTTCTCGTGCGGCGATGCGCTTGATGAATTCATTACTACGAATGTTGGAAACACTTTACAATACGTGTGCACTAATATGCATTAATTCATGCTTAACTAATGCACAGATAATCATGAATTAATGTATTACTCATGAAGAACTAAACCATTAATTAATGATTACTGCATCAGCAACTAATAAAGAGTCTATATGATTAATAGATTAAGTAATACATGAATTGCTATTAATTCAATTATCTAATTGTCATTGTGTATTAATTCCTTAATAACATATTTTATTAACTAATAGTGTAAATTAAAGTGTTAATTACCACAATTAGTCATAGCTATGCACTTCAACTTCCAGTTGTCTGCCTTAATTAATCATTAGCTAATGATTTGCAAAGGTATCATTATGTTATGACTTTACTTGTTGAGGCACATCATTATTAACTAGTAATTTAGTAATTGTAGTAATTTGCACATGAATTTGCATTAACAATTAATTAATTAATCATGTATTAATGCATATTAGTGTACCTGTCATATTATCTGGAAGTTGAAATACAAGGCTTTGGCTCATTCTGGTAATTAACATATTAATTAACACTATTAGTTAAAAAATGAGTTATTATGGAATTAATCCACAATTACATATTTAATTAATAACAATTCATTTATGAACTAATACATTAACCTTACAGACTCTTAATTAGTTCCTAATGTGGTAATAATTAATGAATAGCTTAGATAATCATAAGTAACACATTCATTCAGTATTATCTGTGCATTAGTTAAGCATGAATTAATGCTTATCAGTGCACACGTATTGTAAAGTGTTACCCAAATGTTATTAGTGTTTCACGAAGAGAATCACACGGACTGCAAATACATTAGCAACCAAACAAAAATACCAGCCCGTTCTCATCCTTTAGCGTCACATAGAACGCTTTATGACAAAACGGCGCTATACTACGCTCATGGTACCCTTTATCGTTTATATATGCGAACTCAAGGTGTCATAAATCCTTTAGCGTAACATGAGACTACCCTAACCCCACACCTAAACCTACCCATCACAGCGCGTGTTATATAAACGATAAAGGGTACCATGCGCTGTTTATCATATACACTCAAATATACACTGTTTCAACCCAATTTTGGGTCAAATATGGACAAACCCAAATGTTGGGTGAAAAACGTAATTAAAAAAATTAACCCAATGGCAATTTTTAGAGTGTAGCGTTCTATATGACGCTAAACGATGAGAATGCGTTGAAAATACATGAGTGGTTTTGTGAGTTGCTCTTGCGCTGAAATACCTGATAATTTTTTAGTTAATTCTAGGGTTGGGTATCGAGAATCGATTTGAAACCGGGACTAACTTTTTGTTTTTCCGGAATCGTTTCAAAAGTAAAAATTTCGATTCCTAGTTTCGATATTCACAGTCCGCCGACAAGAAGAAGTAACCGTTGAACAACACCAACGAAGAAGCGTCTACCAGAAGTGTTGGCATAACCGCGCAAGTCAACACGAGTAGCTTACGTCGGCGGTCCAAAGTGTGGCTTCACTTTTCTAAAAATAACGAAATCGAGTTATTTGTGTAAATTTGTATAAATAACGAGTGTTTGTGACAGAAAGAGTATTTCCTTCAGAAAGGAGTATTCCTTCAGAAAGAGCGTTGGTTAGCAAGGTTAGCTAAACTTTTTTGACCCTGCCTCTGAAAAGAATCGGAATCGAGAATCGTTAGGAACCGGAATTGAAACAAGGAATCGGAATCAGAATCATTCAAATTCAAACGATACCCAACCCTAGTTAATTCCTTAAAATGCAATGTATGTATCATCACGCAAAAACAGAACGTGTTTTCTGTTTTTATGTACAAATAACAAGTTATTATGAGACACAGATATGTTTTAACCATATGAATGTTGGGAACTATATTCTCAGAAGGCGAAGCACTGCTCGAATGCTGCGGTTATCACTTTGCCCAAGTAGCAGTGCTGCCTTCTGAGAATATAGTTCCCAATATTTGTATGGTTAAAAGATGGATGTGTCTTATGACCTTGTGATTTGTACACTCTGTGACTATACAAATCACAACATGTAAATAGGAAAATTAGTATGCTAGCTGTAGCCATTTACATCCAGTCTTTGTGCTAAGCTAGGCTAGCGGTGGGTGCGTCAAAACAGTTGAGCACGCACAGAGATGAAAAAAGGTATGTATGGACTTATCTAACTCTGGGGGATACAGTGTATAAGCTAAAGTCCAAAAAAGTCAGAGTTTTTCTTTACGATCGTAAAACGCGAAGCGCAGAGTAACTTTGTGGCGCTGTTGCTATTTAACCGGCGTGATAAATGACTCTTGCACTCGACGCAAGTTTAAAAGCGGTTGGTTTGAAATAGCTTCATTATTCATAGGTGTGGTTTGGGCGTAACGGGAAACAAACCAACAGAGCGTCATATCACATTCCCTTTAAGATCGTGATGAACGAGGTGCGGCTCGTTCCATGCCACAAATCTATTATAACGACGCATTTACCAGGCGCGCTTCAATCGGTTTACAGCTGAGGAGATCGATGTTCTCGCCAGGGCCGGAAAAGAAAGAGAAGTGACATTGGGACGGGACCCAAATAATCTTTGGTTAAACATGCATATAATAATTTGGGTAAATATGTAAGCTTTATGCCTATCTTTCCCATCGTCATGGACACAACAATGATTTCCCTCGTGTTTTAATATCTTTCCTTATAATAACGTATCATTTGCAAAAGGTAAAATGCATCTGTGTAGATTAGAGAATCACCATGAAATCAAAATTGACAGTTTTTATGTAATATTGCAGTATTATAAATAATGTATCTGTGCACATCATTATTTTTATTTTCTTTCAATTCATGTGCCTCATGATTTTTAATCAAAGCAAACCACAACCATCCAATCAATTTCCCATTGACAAAATCAAGCTCCGCCCCAAAAAAAGCCGGCGTGTGTCTGTGGAGGGAAAAGTCCGCTTTGCACGGGTGCAAAATATGATACGTACATGCGTCAGTGTATTAAGTCAATTGCGCTGGGTGCAAGATAGGGCCCTATATGTACAAAAAGCAGTCCAAAATGAGGAGGTCAGCACTATTTAAAAAACAATGCGAGACACAAGAGCGCCGTCCTTTGCAGAGAGTCAAAGGCTCAGTTAAATCTTGTATCTGACATGAGACAATGCATTAAAGCCACACTTTTACACAGCTCCCATTGTGGTAAGTTGTATAGGCTTTTCTAAATCCACGAACGGCCAATGACATGAAACAAAAGAGATGGGCTGTTCCTCTTGCCACTGGTTAAACTGGCACGTGGTGGTGGTCAGACAACAGTCTTGACCAGTCAGAAACACTTTAGGACAGAAGATTTGACGTCCAAGTACAGATTGCTCACAGCATCAATATCCCAACACTGCATTGTATCTCATGCTCACGAGTGCTGCCTTTCCAAAAATAAAACTCTACAAAGAGCATCTAATGTGTATAACGATTACTTCTTGATGGCGTTGTGCCGTACAACATGATGCATCACAGTCTTCCCAACTAACAAATGAAGAGTTCAGATGCAAAAGCCTCTAAATGCCATTTGAAATTTTCTTCTAAAATGACCATTTTTATCAAGCTTGTATATTTAAGTTTAGTAATTTCACTTTAAATGACAATTAATAGGTAATCTTCATTGCCATTTAAGTGAAATTACTGAACTTAAATATACAAGCTTGATAAAAATGATCATTTTAGAAGAAAATTTCAAATGGCACTTAGAGGCTTTTGCATCTGAACTCTTCAAATATACATTCACATAAGGTTATGAAAACGTTTTTTTTTTTTTCAGAAGATGTTTTAAAAATGTGTTTCGGTTATTAAAAGGAACATTAAAGGAACATTCCATTTTAGAATTTTGCAAACTTTATGGGAATGTTCTTTTTGAATGTTCTTTGAACATTCTGAATCATTCCAACTTAAAAAAAACACACAGTTCATGATTAATGTTTTAGTGCTTAAGCTTTGAGAACATTTTAAAGACCTCTGACCGAACACTCGTTTGATCATAACTTTGAGCAAACCTTTTAAAACATTCTAATAATGTTCCCTGTTATCACTGTGAAAGGGCCTTTAGAGTTACTAGAAGTTTCAAAGACTACTTTATACCTCAGGCATGTTCTGCAAAATAATTTGAAGTACTTAATGCATCTTTATATTCAGCCACAGAGAGATACATGAAAGCATACGGTGTCACACAGAGTTCAAGTAGAACAACTTAACTTTGTTCGGAAAACTATTTTAGAAGTGATTTACAGAGAGCACTTTTCAAGCACACACCATTGGCCCAACAGATGCGAAACTGATTTAAAAACATTACAACACCTAATCTGTGTTTGGCCTTCACTTACCTTCTGTTCCTGGACAATTACAGTATGGACTGTTCTCTCTTATCCCACAACTACAGGTCAGATGTCTGGCCTTCCATATATTTCTTATTCGCCGGTCAAATACTGAAATCAAGGGAAAGCGAAACGGCTGAAGCCTCAGACAGCCCGGTTTGAGCACGGCAGTCTGTTTGTTCCCTTGCATTGTGATCGAGGGCTGTTTGTCCAATAAAAAAGGCAAACAATGACATTCCGTAGCTTGCAACTGTATTCAGGGCTCAACTTCACAAAAGTACAGCGGGGCTCTGAGATATCTCACCTCAAACTAAACAGCTGTCGCACTGAGGTTTGCAGAGATATGTAGATCAACATCACTATATCTACCACACACACACACACACACACACTGAAGGATGTCTGGTACTGATGTGGTCTTGATTCTTACCTACACTTGTCTGCTCCACCGTCAGCCCTGTGAGAAAATCAACAGTGTTAGTCAGTTAAAGATGCTTGTAAAGGCTGAAATACACACAGCATTTGACCAGTTTCGGCCAACATTGCAGTCCACTGAGTTGCACACTGTGGCCACTCGGAGATGACAGATTTCCCAGAAAATCACATACTGTTCAAAACACTCATTTTTCTTTTGCTTCAGTCTATGATTCAATGCAGTCAAGTGTGTTTGATATATTTTTAGCTAATTTCAGATTTAGAAAATGTGTTTTATTTGTCATACAACTGCTATCAATGAGGCACGTTTATGTGCGAGTTTGTTGTGTTCAGAACTTCTTGAAAGTCTGTTAGTCACAGTGTATGATGTCCAGTTTTTCTCTGCAACCATTTACAAAGTCAGCAAGTGTACGATGACGTCTGTGTCCCCAAAAAGTATTTGTACACTTTAGTAACACTTAAAATGGCAAACGCATATTTGCATTAAAGGAGTAGCTCACTAAAGTAGTAGCTTCACAAAAAAACTTTTGCTGATAATTTACTCACTCCCATGTCATCCAAGATATCCATGTCTCTCTTTCTACATTTGAAAAAAAATGAAGGTTTTTGATGAAAACATTCCAGGATTTTCTCCATATAATGGACTTCAATGGGAACCAAACGGTTCAAGGTCCAAATGAGAGTTTCAGTGCACCTTCAAAAAGCTTGTAAAAAGTGTAAAATTAACAAATATTTTTTCAAGTCATTTTGTTCGTTGAATGAACCAAATGACTTCGAAAAAAGATTTGTTCATTTTGATTAACGTACAGGAGAGTCACAACACACATCACAGAACAGAGCAAGGCGAGCATTTGTGTTTATAATACTTCAACTTTATATTATTTATTTTGAAATGGCTGATCGTTTCACAAAGATAAGACCCCTTATTCATCATCTTTTGTCGTTTAAAGCCCTTTGAAGCTGCACTGAAACTCTCATTTGGACTTCTGAACGTTTGGTTCCCATTGAAGTCCATTATATGGAGAAAATCCTGGAAAATCCTTAATTTCTTTTCCGACTGAAGAAAGAATGACATGGACATCTTGGATGACATGGGGTGAGTAAATTATCAGCAAAAGTTTTTTTTTCAAAGTGAACTACTCCTTTAAGTAACAAATTATCAAAACATTTTTTTAAAGCAATTATTATTTACAATAAGAATGACCATTAGATATACGCATTAGGAGTTATGAACTAAAAATTAATGAAATCTATGCTTTTATTATCATCAGATCAAGCTTGGCTGTTAAATCCATTTGTATGCCTTTCATGCTTGTTAAAGCCGCTAAGATGAGCATCGCTGGAGTAGTATTATGTAACAATTCCTGATTGGCTGAGTGCCTCTGCACAAATCAATTCATTTATTAAAACTGCCCTTAATTATTGATGTTTCTGACATGCAGAGACACAAGACACGCAGTGCACGTACCTGTCCTCCCGGATGGAGGGAGTCAGGAATCGGCTGGAGTCGTCGTCATGGCTACTCTGCTGGCTGCTCTGCTGGCTACTCTGCTGACTGCTGGGAAAGAGTCACATTGATAAGTGTCAATTAACCGGTCCTGACAACATGAAACGTGTAACTGTAATGTTCAAAATTTTGCATTTGAAAGATATCTCGTGTTTACCAAGGCTGACAAAATAAATATAATACAAATTAAGAAATATTGTAACAATTTAAAATAATTTTGTTTTCCTGTTTAATATATTTTAAAATGTAATTTATTCCCGTGCTGATAAAGATGAATTTTCAGCATCATTACTCCAGTCTCCAAAACAACAACAACAACAACAAATACTAATATGCTGATTTGCTGCTTAATGTTTTTGTGGAAACCATATCTTTTTTTTAGGATTCTTTGATGAACAGAAAGTTTAAAAGAACAGCATTTAGCATATAACATTATTAATGTCTTTACTGTCACTTTTGATCAAGTCAATGTGTCCTTGCCGAATAATAATGCAAAATCTTACTGACCCCAAACTTTTAATACTTTACAAAAAAATAAATATATATATATATATATATATATATATATATATATATATATATATATATATTTTATTTTTTTTTTTTTTTTTTTTTTTTTTCATGGCTAAACTTTTAAATAAAATTAATAATAATTTGGAATATGTGCTGTGAAATGTCTTTAAAATGTAAGTTGACTTGAGTAATGGTCAGTTGCATCATGCATGTGAATAATGTATCCATGTGATTTCGCCACAAGAGGGTGCAGTCAGTCACACACTCCATTCACAGCACAACATCTCCGAAAATAAAAATGAACAGTTTCATGTGGAGTTTACCCAGTGCTGACACATGAAGAACACTAGCAGTGCTTCACACACTTTATTATGCTTCTGAAACTACTTAACTACGGTACTTTAGAGTAAGGGCCATTTCATTACCATTTCAAGCTATTTAGATTAAATATGTCCAGTCAATATTTGTAATAAATATTCATCCTCATTGTCTGTGCTTTACTTATTCGTTAGAAAACTCATGTTCTTCAGTCATGATTCGCCAATATATTTAATATTGTTCCCACTTGGATTTGAAATAAAACAGACCACTTTACATTACACATTTGCATTAAATGTAATTAAAGCAGTATCATTTCACATGCACAGTGGATTTGCAAAACAGTGTCCTCTTAATATGTCGACAACACCAACTGAACACTTTAGCCTCAGCTACAACTAGTGTTTGAGGGTCAAGATAGACATTGTTCACGGACAGCCGATAAAGACCATACAGTAGGCTGGCTTTATGGAAATTGGTTACAAACCTATATAGGTTCATGCCGGAAGTAAGACTGGAATTACTGTCGACTCGTTTCAGGTGGTTCATGATCAGTCTTTTCTTAAAGGGATATCTCCACCAAGTGAGCACTTCAACTTGGCAGAGTAATATCATCACTCATGATGAAAAGTCATCTCTCTCTCCAGAGTGATGATATTACTGCACTGAGTCCATAGATATATAACTTATGCACCGTTCTTGGTCGAGTTAGACTCCTCTTGTAACTGTATTTAAATAGGGAAGACGTGGAGGTGTTTGGTCGCTTTTCTGCTTGGCCCATATTGAATGAACTGGGCTAGTTAAGTCCTATCAAAGTGTCTCGTGCGCTCAAGTAGCGAATTGAGTGCACGCACTGAGACGAGGTATTACGCACTGATAGGGATGGGCAACGAGTAATTCGCGTATAATCGCATTCCAAAATAAAAGTTTGTGTTTACATAATATATGTTTGTGTAGTGTGTATAATTAATTTGTATAGATAAATACCCACACATGCATGTATATATTTAAGAAATATGTGCATGTATATATTTTATATATATTTATTCACAATTAATATTATATATAAATATAAATATTTGATATATTAATAACAAATTTTTCTTAAATATATACACATGCATGTATGGGTATTTATATATACAAATTAATTATACACACTACACACACATATATTATGTAAACACAAACTTTTATTTTGGATGCGATTAATCGCGTATTAATCATTGCCCATCCCTGTATCAACTCGTCTTAGTTAAGGGACTAACATAGTTTAATATGAAAAACGGTGGAGTATCCCTTTAAGGAGACACTAATTCAATTTGTCTGCACTTTAATTTTTCAAACTTTGCAGACATTTTACATTGACAAACATATTACTCACTCAATGAAAGGTAAATAGCTGAAAAACTAACTTTCTAATTTTAACTTGGATAAATTCCCGTTGGGCGGGCTGGATCTTCGCATGCACCAGCTCCGGGGATTTGTTGCTGTGCGCTACGCTCAGGTGCGCGCAGGTATTTGCCTGTGGTGACTACGGGCTACACACACCGGCAGGAAAGCTCATATCTGCAATTCAAACTATGCAGGCAAATCTCTCATTTATGGCCATTGTTCCTGACAGCATTTGACCCGTGTCAGCTCCTCTCAGTTTGCTTAACACACTGCAGATTGAGCCGGAGTGAGTGTGAGTTTATGCACACATGCCTGAGGGTCCAGACTTTCCTTGGAATGGGCCCTTACGTATAACTTCCCAGCTAACTAGAGTGGATTGAAGCTCGACATGGCCTAGAACACTCCTGAATCATTCATGACAGTTGCCTGTCTGACTCTTTGTGTGTGTTTTAACTGCTGCTGAAACAAAACCCCAGTGCTTTCAGGCTGACGTCAGACTAGGAACACGCTGCTCGTTTAACTGCTGGCCCATCGAGAGCAAATTCAGCCTGTCTGAAATTTGTCATTTATATACATATAAACTTGCAACAAAATCCTACACACTGGAAGAAGCACTATAAAAATAGCTCTTGAATCAAGTGGTCAGTGCTAAAATCCTGGTGTAAAATCCAGGGTCCAAAATGATTGGATTGGATTTGTCAGTCAGAAACAAAAGTGAACACATTATATTTGGCATTCATAGTGTAAACACCAATTGGTCCATTTGTGTCCTGGTAAGTTCATCTACTCGCCTCTCAATCATCCACAGTTCAAAAACAAAGAGTACACAGTTTTATGTGAAAGATTAGGAGATGATTTTCTGACCATTGTGAAGAAAAAACCCTAGGCAACAACATCCATTAGTCAAAAGTAATGTGGATGCATATTTGTAACTTGCATATTTGAAACTTTCATTTTTAAGTTTTTACAATAACCATGCATAAACAATATTCTCTCAAAAATACAAACATGTACATGCATGTTGCTGCTCACATATTATGGTAGCCCGTGTTTATGCTAAATACAGTGGAATTTCACCTGTGCCATTAATATGTTTAAAAAAGTACAAATGTCAGGACATGTCAGAACGTCAAGGACCCCAAAAACACCTTAGTCCTCAGAGGGTTAAGCTTTGTCGGAGCTTCAAATGAAAAATATATAAATTTTGGAGAAGAGCAAATAAAAAAAGCACATAAACTCACCCTTACCCAGTAATGAGAATAAATGAATCTTTCTGCAACTGAAAGTGAAATAGCCAAGACAGTGAATTTTTTTCTAATAAAAGAACAATGTGATTTCCTGTTAAATGAAAGCCATATCTCAATCACATCTTCCTGTCAGCACTGCTGAATCACTTACAGCAAACACAGATTGAAGTTTTTTTCATGCAGTTATTTCCACCACAAGAGGCGCAGTTTCCTACAATAACAAAGGCGTAGGTTGATGATGCAGTGATGAGCTGAATGATGGGACTTGCTGGATCTAATAATGTTAATAGATGAGTGCAAAAATTCATGTTTTATAACATTAAAGTGGTATGAAGCAGGTCGCGATTGCTAAAGAGACAGATATCACATGCAAGTCCCGCGGATATAAAGGAATAAGGACATTTCATTCTATCCAAACTTTCGCAAGTGCTGGAATTACTCACACAGGTCAGTTTATTACACGAATTAAACCTGTGAGGTAACGCATCATTGCTTTACTTGGTCTAACGTTACAACATCACACTAAATTGCATTTAAATGTGTGTTGGAAGTTATAATGTTATGCTACGTTTGCTATGCGAAACTAGCAGTAAGCTAGATCAACATTAGAATAACATACTGACCATATTCTAACATTTCATCATGTTGAGCTAACGTTATATAACATTGATTTGTTTTATGTACATTTGTTCACCTGTCTAATAAAGCTGTCAAGTCGTGACTCGTGAAGCTCTGTCGAGTCCAAGATAGTCGTGGACGTGGAGCTCTCGGCATCTCAAAAACGCCACGCTGATATTGATCCTCATTTTAGTTCTCCTTGTTTGTCCCAAAGTCTGCTTGCCATGGTCTATGTTTGAAAGAAACAAGAACTGTGTGCCGCTAAACGTTACGCACTACGCAGTTGTCCACGTCTGTCGCCATGGTTACGTCATGGCTATGGCAGTATGAACGGAAATCCGAGGATAGCACGTGACGGCCACTAATTTAAAATTGTAAATTTCTCTGAAATAAAAAAATCTATGGAGACTTTTGGGATATTGTAAGTACACAAGTGCTGCAAAGTATCACACTGTGCAAGAGATTTTTGGATATTTTATTACAAAATTCTTACATATTGAACCTTTAATCACAAAGTCCTCGTTTAGACACTTGCCAAAGTGAGTCTGCAATCACCTAAAACTATGTACAAAAACTCCCGCACAATCACATGACCAACCGTAAGGTATTAGATTCATCAAAAAATAATAATAATCATTTATAGATATAAAGGAGTTATATAAATATGTATAATTACTAAATATTTTGAAGTCAATAATACTTATGTTCAGCAAGGATGCATTACATTGATCAAAAGTGACAGTTACAAATTTTATTATATATATATATATATATATATATATATATATATATTTTTTTTTTTTTTGCGAGCACATGATTTCTTTCAAAAATATTTAAAAAATCATATCCGATCCCAAACTTTCTAAATAAATAAGATCAAACTCCATCATCCAGATCATCCATGACCGATAAACAAGCAGACCAAGCACTTTAGGGCTTTAGACTTTAAGCTTGCATTATGGAACAACTTTACACCAACTGTGGTCCTCTACAGCTGGGAAAAAATAACTCTTAAATCTGAAAATATTAACAACATGGACAGAGTCTCTCAGACACACTTACAAGTTCAGCATATCTCAAAATAGCAGCAGAAGCTCTTATCAGAGCAAGGCAGACTGGGAACGGCCTGGATACATCTCAGCAGAAGGAGAAACCCAACGAGACGAGACCTCGCAAACACAAGCCCAGATAACAGACCTTCCTGAACCCAGACTCTCAGATAGAGTATGTACACCCAAAGAGGAAAGCATGTGAGATACTGAACCTGCTATTGGCCATGGATTCTCTCTATCAGAGACCGCAAATAATAAACGTATTCCAGAATCTCAATTTAAAAGAGTCTATTTCGCAAAATGATCTTAACTACAAAATACTAAACATCAAGCTTCAGTCACTAACAAACAACATCTCATGACACTTCAAAAACACCAAATTCAGCTTTGTGTTCCCACCTTTCTGCTGGATGGATTGAGTAATTGCGCTCTTGTTTGGGATCAGGACAGCTTCTCAGTGTCTTTACTGCCGAACACTTCACAGAGGAAAGAGTCAGAATACACGGAAACGGTTTAACTATTAATCTGCCTTCTGTGTTCAACATTAAGCTACATAAGAAATTCAGCACATTCTGTTTTTGAAAAGCAAAAGAATCTTGACACATGATTTATTCTCTATACAAGTCAGCACTGGGGTTGTCAAAAATATACATTGTTCAATATGCATTGATAATGAAACTATAAGCGTTCCCTAAACGCTGCTGCCGTCCTCTGACTCTCTGCTATTTCATGAAAGGTCAGAGGACTCCCTGTACAGAGCTACCGCCAAAATTTTAATCATCAACATCATCATCGACATTTGTTAAGACATCTGCATTACAATGCTTATGGTAAACATTACAATGCTCGTGATAACTTTTGTTAACTCTACAATAAGTAAATCCACTTCACCAGCTAATTACTCCTCGACAGCGATGCCATAGAAATATACAGAGACGACGCAGAAACGGAAGTTCAAAGACAATATTCTAAAGATGACGCGGCCATTTCTCTGGTGCATAAGGTCTATGGGAACACTCAATTTAACAAATATACTCACTCAACCCATCAAATCAGTCTTAAAACCTCGTATTTGATTCATATCTTTCATTTTGATTGATTAATAATTGAGAGAAGATATTAAAAATGAGCCTGCATTATATAACTGTACAGCTGTGCATCTGCCATTCCTTTCAAATCTGCATGTCTAATGTACCATCTCTTAAAATGGAATAAAACATGATTCTGTTAAATAGCTACTTCAAAACTGAAGACTGAATCATCTTAAGGATGCATTAAAAATTGGTTGCTATATATATATATATATATATATATATATATATATATATATATATATATATATATATATATATATATATATATATATCTACCGGTCAAAAGTTTAAGGTCGGTAAGATTTTTTATGTTTTTAAAAGAAGTCTCTTCTGCTCACCAAGGCTGCAATTTTTTGATAAAAATACACAAAAAACACAGAAATATTGTGAAATATTATGACAATTTAAAATGACTTTTTTATGTTAATATATATTAAAATGTAATTTATTCCTCTGAAAAAAGCTGAATTTTCAGCATCATTACTCCAGTCTTCAGTGTCACATGATCCTTCACAAATCACTCTAATATGATGATTTTATGCTCCAAAAACATGATTATTATATATATGATTATTATCCATGTTAAAAATTATCCATGTTTTTTTTACATTTTTATTTCAGGATTCTTTGATGAATAGAAAGTTCAAAGAACAGCATTTATTTAATTAGAATCTTTTCTAACATTATAAATGTGTCTTTACTGTAACTTTTGATCAATGTAACTCATCCTTGATGAATAGAAGTATTGATTTCTTATTTATTTCCCCCAAAAATAAAATACGAATTCTTACTGACCCCAAACTTTTTAAAGGGTAGTGTTTAATGTAACAAAAGCTTTCCATTTCAGAGAAAGCTGTTCTTTTTGAAACTTTCTATTCATCAAAGAATCCTGAAATAAAAATGGAAAAAACTGTTTTCAGACATGGATAATAATCATACATGTTTTTGGAGCATAAAAATCATTCATATTAGAGTGATTTGTGAAGGATCATGTGACACTGAGACTGATAATGATGCTGAAAATTCAGCTTTTTTCAGAGGATAAATTACATTTTAATATATATTCACATATAAAAAAGTTCATTTGAAATATGTCATAAGTAATATTTCACAATATTACTGTTTTTTTTGTGTATTTTTATCAAAAAATGTTAGCCTTGGTAGAGCAGAAGAGACTTCTTTTAAAAACATAAAAATCTTACCAAACCTTAGACTTTTGGCCAATAGTGTGTGTGTGTGTGTGTGTGTATATATATATATATATATATACATATATATACATATATATACATATATATACATACATATATATATATATACATACATATATATATATATATATATATATATATATATATATATATATATATATATATATATATATATATATATATATATATATATATATATATATATATATATATATATATATATATATGCCTGTTTAGGTCTGTTTCACACGAAACAAGAACAGTAATTGCATTTTTGAATTAAATTATTTTAAATAAAAAAGTTTTACTGAACATTAAACATCCAATTAGTACAAGACTAGTGGTTTTATTGATGTAGTTTGCTTCTGGCTTTACGGTCTAAAGGTCAGTAAGCACAACGCTGAGTCTTGTGTTTCCAGTTTGTTTCACAATAATAACATGATCTGATCTTACATCACCTGGTTAATTTGAAACTGTGAGGGTTTGTCTAGAGGTCATGACTTGAACTTTGTACAAATCTGCTATAATGAGCAAAGGCAACACAACAAATGTACACAACCAATAAACTAAATAAAATAACAAACCATTATTGGCCGCCGAGTGGGTGATACTAAAATATACTACATGAATATAGTCAGAAGGTGCACAGAACTGGTCAAAAACCTAATATTCCTGCTGTTGTCTACTCATTAATGTTAATACAATAAAATAAAAACATCATCATTATAATTTACCATGTTCCAGAGAACAGAAGATCGTGAGGAGAGCAGTCTGGAGGAAAATGATGACTACAGCTTGTAAAGTGTGAGTACCAAGCAACATCTTCAGGTGCTTCCTTGAGAACCAGACCGAAAAAATTAGGTGCACTACTGATTATAGTTACATGCTTCAGTGTATCTTTGTTGAGACTAATACCGATTCAAAACAATAAAGATTAAAAAATGTTGCATAATAACTAGAGGTGTGACGAGACACTTATCTTATGAGACACTGGGTTTGTGAGAACTTTGCACAATATTTTTAAAGAAATTCTTAGATGACAAAGCTCATGCATTTTGAAATGTTTTAACTAATAATCTTCTAATGAATGTCATTTCAGTCATACTTTGAGTATGAATTATCAAATGGATGAAAGACAATATACAAGCACTGTAAAAGGTTTCGCCACAAACTCAACTGACTGGGTTTTCTCCTGTATGATTTCACACGAGTCTCTTCTGCAGATCTTACTGTACATGAATTATGAGTTTCCAACGCATTCTCATTCCAAAGGCGCCATATATGACACTTTTGCAAAAGCGTAAATATTCAACGCACATGACACCCTTTAGCGCCAAATGAGACGCTTAAGTTTAGATATGGGGTAGGGGTAGACCACTGAGGAGGCGCCTTCTGCCCGATTTATTTTTACGTCTCATTTGGACCTAAAGGGTGCCATGTGCGTTGAGATATTGCGCTTTTGCAAAAGCGTTGTATATGGCGCTTTGGGATGAGAACGGGCTGAAGAGTTTCCAGAACTTCTGATTGAGGATGTGTGTGACCTCAAAATTTAACTCCTTTCCACAAATTGACCACAGAAATAAAAACAGTATAAACAACAAAATAATAACAGTATTCTCTTAATTCCTATTAAGTCCAAACAATAAGTGCAAAAATAAATAAATAAATAAAAGTACAGTAGCACAGAGACACTTTCTACAGTAATTGTTGTGAAATTGCTGTTTTATTTTGCAGTTCGGAAAAGGCCGGGTAGAGAGATGCGAGCGAGCGAGGCTGGTGTGTTTGTGTACAGTTGTTCTTGCGTTCTGAATCCGATTAAAAAGTTTAGAAACGAGATTGTCTGACGTTCTTTAGACGTTCAAGTACTTTCTCAATATTCAAAGTGCAAACAGAGACCAAGACTACACACTCCAGAGATGGCAGCCTAATTTGAGTACATTCAGGAGATCGCATTTTACTTTCACTTTGTGATTTGCGATCTCGCGAACTCTGTGTAAGGAGTAGCGGTGCTGAGCACGCATTCTAGATATGGGCCTTCACATATCGCGTCTTTTCGCGCTCAAGTTCGTTATTACAAATGTAGGCACGCGCTCATAATGGAAGTGACGCGGTCAGACACTTTTCAGAATGGCGCAAGCACACCATAACCGCACAGTAGGCCACGTGACAAAAACCAAGCGGATTCACAAATAGCACCTAAAACGCAAGAAAACGCTGGGCGCGGCCCATTTCTCCTTTTTTTTTCCTAAAGCGCTAGGGTGGTTGCGCTCCGGTTGGTTCTTGTCACGTGACCATCATCCGCCATCGTCACGCGCTATCAGTGAACTGTGATTCCTGCGGCACTGAAACTCGTGCTGGAAGAGCAGGGTAGACATTTAAATAGTTTATTTTTTATAAACACAGAAAAACAACAGTGGAGGCGGTGCAGCAGTGGGCATCGTAATGTGATGTGAATGTAGCGGTGGCATATTCGATGCTAATGTCACCCTCACTCTCAGTCATATCTCATCACACCCCTAATTATAAAGGTATTGCAAATTGATCAATATATGTAGAGTTGCACATCTGTGACTTTGCCTGACCACACTTATGCTGAATTCTATATTAAATGCGCCAAGTTGCACCGTACTTTTACTGCATGCATAAAACACCAAAACGAAATTGGTCCTATTTTAATCACTGAAGCTGTCTGCCCTGAAATCACCCATCTGCAACACACCTGGTCTGCTAAGAAAAGTCATCACATTTCTCCTGTTTTAGCTTCTCTCAGGTGGCGGCCAGTGGATTTCAAGATAAAATATAAAACTCTGCTGTATGTTTTTAAAGCAGTGCATGGGATAGCTCCTGCTTATGTATCTGAGCTTATTGCTCTTCATCAAGCACCCAAGTCTTTAAGATCAAATAATAAATCACGCCTCTCTGTCCCTCGATCTCATTTAAGGTAAAAAGTGATCAGGCCTTTGATATTACGGGTCTGAGGATTTGGAATAGTCTGCGTCTTGAACTAAGAGAGATCACTTCTTTAAATGTATTTAAAACCTGTGTTAAAATGATGTCTTGTCTTTAGCATTTGCGAGGTTGGGCTAGTACTTGTATTTGTAAGTCGCATGTTGTTTTAATGTGTTGTTTGTTTTATGCAGCTGATTGTACAGCAGTTTGGTCTGCAGGTGCAGTTGGAAAAAGGGTTTATAAAGAAAAGAAAAAGATAAGTCTCTCTACATCACACTTTTTCTGGCTCTCTTCGGTCACATTTTCTCCAACACTCCTGGTTTCAAATCATATTAGCTTTAAACGGACATCTCCTTCACACAGGCAACACAGACTTTGTAATCGAATTTATTTTCCTCTCAACGTTTTAAATGAGCCACAAAATTCAATTCGAACCACTAAATGACATTATGGGCTCTTCTCTAAAGAAACATTTATTCGTTTCCATTTAGCAGCCCTATTACGTTCAAAGAACCAGCACTGAGTGCCGGAGATCCCGGGATAGATGTGCATTGCTCAAGGACATACTTGCCAAGGACTGAACCTACAATATTTACCACTGGCTGGAACCTGATGCAAAATGATGCAAATCACACTGTGGCAAAACAATTTGTATATTTTTTAATATCACAGCCGAATGAGTTTTTGTGGCTTTTCAACCTCCTACTACAAATTACTGTCAAAGCAGCAAGCAAGGCAGCGAGCTTACTCGTCACTTCTCCCACCCGATGCCATTAGAGTTACATGTCTCTGTCAGTGAACCCTATCCAAGACTGTTAAAAATTGCTTACCTGTACCTAGTACTCAATCCTGCCTCCTTCCCCTCCATATTAATCTCATTTGGCCAGGCATCGTGCTTTATTAACTCGTTTTTTTTCAGTACGCAGCCATGTAATAAGAGGGATAATCTATTGTGAGTTCAATAAACCACCATTAGGTGATCTTGAACCTTGAACATTTTATTGCATTCAGCAAGTTAAACTTTCAATTCTCTGTGCAGCAACTTAACAAGTCTCAAGACTAAACCATTAAAACCACAAGGATGCACACTACAAACAGATTTATAATAAACACTAAAAGAAGAACGTACACAAAATCTGAAATAAACGAATAAATTAAATCATTATCATTACTAAAAGCATTACTTCTCCATGTGCAATTAATATCCACCATATAGACCTAAGCCAATCCCTACAGAATTAACTACACATGATCATGGTTTCTGGTTTAAAACGAGTTTTGTTCAGTTTGTTATAAAGTAAATAACACCCTCATAGAAAAAAAAATCATTTTGTTTAAATAGTATTTTCTCATGATATGAGATGTGTATGTGCAAAAACAAAAAAAGACGCATATTTTAATAAGACATTACAATAAACACGAAGGTCTTTCAAAGAGAATATTAATTTTTTTGTTTGTTTGTTTTAATTCGCAAGAGAAAATTAACAAAATTAGCTTTTGTTTATGGTGACATCAAAGGGACAGTTCAACCAAAAATTGACTTCATTAATTACTCGCCTTAATGGAGTTCCAAACACGTAAGACTTTCGTTCATCTTCGGAACACAAATTAAAATATTTTTTTATGAAATCTGAGATTTTTCTGTCCCTCCATATAGAATGCAACGTTATTATCACTTCCCAGGCCCAGAAAGTTTGTAAAGATATTGTTATAATAGTTCATGTGACTACAGTCATTCAGCCTTAATGTTAAGAATGTTTTTGAATGAACTAACCCTTTGGGCCCTATTTTAACGATCCTGAAACACAAGTATCAAGCGCAAAGCGAACGTAATTTGTGGGCGGGTCCTGGGCGCTGTTGCTATTTTACCGGCAGGATAAATGGCTCTTGCACCCGACGCAAGTTTAAAGTGGTAAAAAAACAATCAGAGCATCATCAAACATACCCTTTAAGAGAAGGTGGGCATGTTGCATGACGGATTGTTATTATAATAGCAGATTTACCAGGTGCGCCCAGGAGCGGTTCACAGCCAAGGAAACCGACGTTCTTGTCAAGGCCGTGAAAGACAGAAGTGACATTGTATGGGGATGGGAGAAACCCACCCAAATCAGTGTCGGTTTAAACATTATATACATATGTGTCTTGCCACTATTGGCCAAACAGGTCTAGTCCGTCATTACTACAATTAGCCAGAAAAATTTGGGTAAATGTGTAAGCTAGATTTAGGCCTACATTTTTTTATATCCTCATGGACACCACAATAATTTCCCTCATGTGTTAATATGTTTCCTCGTTATAATGTATGATTTGCAAAAATCTAAGCTGCTGCATCTGTGTTGATGAGATAATCAAAGTGTATGTGCGTTGTACACCCGCTACATTATGGCCAAGCATGCACGCTTAAAATAGCATTATGAACAGCACGCAACGCGCCATTGACTTTAGACTAGGTTTCTTCTAGTCAGTGGCGCAATTGTTTTCTGGAAGTGCAAAACAGCACCAGGGATTGTTTGCGCCGAACACGCCTCCTGTTTGCATCTCATCCGCCCAGGGAGCGCAAGTTCATTCCCTAGTTTACGACGTGCGTCTGTGGAGGGAAATGTCCGCTTCTGCACAGGTGCAAAATACGAACGATACATGCGTCGGTGTACAAAGTCAATTGCGCCGAGAGCAAGATAGGACCTCCTCTTTAAGTTAAAACATATTTTGATCTACAGCAAGTCAATTTTTGTCGTGTTTTTAAAAATATATTGATTACATATAGTGGCATTTATAATAAATAATCGTTTTACTTTGTACAAAAAGAATCAAACCGTATCTGGCGAACAATCCCAAAATGAGTAACTGCTGTGAAAAATCACCAATTGAGAGGTGTACATTTATATCTCCAGAATCACGTCTGAAACACCAACCTGCTGTCACTGCCTTGCTCCTTCTTCTCTCGCACCTTGAGCCACTTGCGAAGCAGGAAGCGTTTGCGGCGGGGCGAGGCGCTCGGGGTGGAGCTGTTGGACCAGCCCGCGTCCTCGTCGCTGGACGGCGTGATCTCGATGGAGGGCAGCTGAAGGTACTCTTTGGAAGCCGAGCGTGATCCTGGCTGCCACAGTAGCCCGTTCTCAAGCCGTTCCCGCTCACTGGGCAGCTTTTTCATTCGCCTCACCTGAAACCGGCGGCGCCGCAGGGTGGGGGTGGACGAGTCGGACCAGACGAGGCTGTCATGACCTCCTCCGCCCTCCTCCTCTCCATGGCCGGGATCGTCCCGGGGACGTGCACCTGGAGGGATGGTGGTCGAAGGGTGTCCGTCATGCTCCAAACTCACCACCCCTGCCGCTGTGATCACCGCTAAGGCGCTGAAATCGAGACGTAGCCCGGTCTGGGTGAGAGGCTTTCTGCCAAACCGACCGAGTTAAAGATTCAAGAGGAAACGGAGGTGTTAAGTCTGATCGTCTGTAAAGAGCCGGAGCACAAAATGTACTTTGGTCAAAAGCCAAACATCCAGTCCTGTGCTGAATTTCCTTACAGAATCCTTTCTTGATGATTGCTTGAGAATCCGGGGCTCTTTCCGTCTTGTTTTAGCTACACTTTGAACTGACAAAGAGCACCTGATGGTGTTTGGGTGGACAGACTGGTGGAGGTGGGTAAAACTGCTGGGAGTGTTTGAGGCCTACAGCTGGTGGATTGGACGTATTAGATGACAAAGGAAGGCTCTGTTCTCCTCCCAGCAGATGAAACATGCATAAGGGGTGGCTATCGGTGTAACAGTACTCCAGGACTCCCCGCAGGTCCGAGACGGTCTCACACACACAAACACAAGCATAAAACTCAATGATCTCAATTGCCTTTAACTGTTGTGTAAAAGACTCTCCTGAGTTGTACACGCCGGTTGTCCAACAACAAGCCTGGAGACGGTTGGGAATGTCCAGAGCAGGAATTCACGTTCCCGAGGTCGCTGTTCCCACAATGCCCTGCATCTCAATCTTCCGACACACACCACAACCTAAAGATTAGAGTAAGGTGATAGGATGCCAGGTAACTAGGACACCGGTGACTAAGTGTTTAACACAAAGATATTGTTAAACATACATACAAAGCCACAAACAGTCACATGGACAAGATGCATCACCAAACACAGAGATAAATCAGCAAATGAGGTGTGCACATGCATACATACACTGAAAGCAGTACAGTTTTAATTTATTCTGTCTACTAGTTTCAATATTGTCTTGCAAAGCATGCTAGGATGGTTGAAAGAATTGTTCATTCAGGGTTGGAATGACTTATGACAGAATTTTCATTGTGCGTTGAAAACGTCATTTTGGGAATAACCTCAAACTGAAAAATAAAGTTCAAATAACCAGATTTGAGGCATGGCACTTTGGTTCTACTATAAATCACACGATTATACTACTGGATGGGGTGTGTCTGTTCGTGTGTGTGTGGTAGGCCTGTTGGAACGACTTCCGAAATTTGAACATAATTTGAATATTTTAAAAAATCAATACTATTCAAAATCTGAAGTTACTGTTCGAATATTGCTTTTTTATATAAGTAATTTTTAAATTTTGGCCTTGGCTTACACGCATGTGAAAATGAAATGCCTTTGTTTCGTCTGATGAACAATAAAGTTTTAGAATCGTAACACAAGTGTGCAGGTTATCCACGGTGTATCATCATAACAACTGTTAAAAATGTTAGCCTAAATGTTTAACAACATAAAAACGCCCCACAAAGCACCTGTGAAGCGAAAAACGCAAATATCCCAACGGATTCGAGTGCGCATCAAGCTTGTTGGAACCGTCTAGTTGAACTGAAAAGAACGATATAGGTTTCAGAATTGTTGGTGGTGATTTCGCAGAAATATCAGCCGAAAACCATTGGAAGCGCTTCCACTATATTCAGCACGAATAAAATGTGTATTAGATGTTCCTCTAGTGGACCGGACGTGTAACAAAAACCACATGCTATAGTGGCACATTGTTATGACAACGGACTTTGAGCGAGTCATTAATCCGTTCATTCAACGAACACGTTCAAAAAAGCTGATTCATTAAAAGAGATGTAGCCTAATGAAACAAGGTGTTAATTATTTTTAACTTTGAATTCCACTTTTCAAGGCTCAGCTGAGCAGCAATGCGACACATGGGTAACGCTGAAGCTGATGCTTCACTTAGAGACCAATATGGCATTGATTTAATGCGTGACTCGCTGATTTTATTTCCCAGCGGCTTCCTCGCGCACTAGTTGAACTGAAAAAAGAACGATTTAAGTTTCATAATTGTTGGTGGTGATTTCACAGAAATATCAGCCGAAAACCTTTGGAAGCGCTTCAACCATATTCAGCACGAATAAAATGTGTATTAGATGTTCCTCTAGTGGACCGAACGTGTAACAACAACCACATGCTATAGTGGCATTAGCATAAATAAGCATGTGTAATGTCGTAAATATTAATAATAGGATTAATTTTAGCATTTAATATTCAAATATTAAATAAAATAAGTAAGGAATGGAATTTGAATAGTATTATAGTGTGTGGTGGTGGTGGGGGGGCGTGTAGTGTTCAGTTAAACGAGAATAGAGACGGAAGTGATAAAGGACTAGATAGTGCAAACAAAAGCATGACTAGAGTAAACAGCCGAATGAGAGTCGTTTAAAGCGCCCGCAGGCCAAACACCCTGACCGATGACCCAGTACTGAGAAACACAAATACAATCCAGTTGACATCCAATATTTAAACAATCACTTCCACTGAGCTGCTCAGGCCTTCGGCACACAAATCAGAAGGCCATACTCCAAATCACAACCAACACCAGCATCTAATTACTTTAAAATGAAGCAACTAGAGCAATATGAAAATTGCAAATCAGAGGACAATGTGTATAATGTTAGCAATCCCGTTTCACATTTGTCTGCGGAACAGCAGGAAGCCGCTTGTCAGGTTGCGCGAACTGTTGACAGATAGTGACAGGATTGGGTTTCTTTGAGATGAGAAGGCTGTGTCATTGTGTCACGACAGACACTCAAGGCTATCACTGCTATAACCTCGCTTCTCTCTTTCTCTCATTAACAGAATCACACGTGAGATTATTATTCTTACAATATGTGTGAACTAGAGGTGCGGTGTTGCTACCGGGAAAAAGTACACTGGAAAATATTAACCCAAAAAAATACAAATCACATATTAATAGCAACTATAACAGTATCTCAATTATACTAAAATAGCACTGATTCATAGTCTTTATGAACATTTTAGAACATACACCTGGAGAAAATAAAGTTACCCATTCCCTTTGCCTAAAAAATATGTAAATATGTTTGCTACAAGCAAAATGAATGGGTGATGTAAGTAAAGAAAATAGACATGCAAATGCAATCAGAAAATATCTTTGTGACAGTTGTCTCAAAATAATTCAGATCAATTACATCAGACTTGAAGAACAGGTGTGAAACACTTTTGCACCAAAACTTCTAAACCTACAAAATCTTCAAAAGCCTGGGTTAAATACAAGCTAAATACAAGTTTTTTTCCTGTATTTTTTAAATAAAATCAAATAAATGCAGCTATGGTGAGCATCAGAGTCTTAAAAATTAAAGAATAAAAATCTGTCAAATCATAAACTTTTGAACAGTATTCTATTTACTCATTCTATTTACTGTTCAGACTAATGACCGACCAATCAGAATCAAGTATTCCAGAGAACTCTACAGTTTAGCCTATTTATAGAGTTTATACCACATATACTGGGCTTAATCTAAGCCCAGTTGGGTTTTTTTACTCTTCCTGCACATCATTAATTTTATTAATCTTTTTTTTATATATTTTGTAATGTTATTATTATTATTATTGTCCTTTTTTTGTTGTTCTAATTCTAAGGTGCAAATAAATAAAAAATAAAAAAAATAAAAAAGAAAGAAAGAAAAGAACCATATAAACCTGTTATTATCCAGATTTAAATGTCTACTAAATGCATATTAAACAAATAGTGAAGCACACTAGTATGGAAGTATAAAAAGTAACAGGTGAGGGACTTGTCAAGAGACCTACTGAAATTCTTTTGATTGAAACATCATATCCTGTCAGTTCCGCCCAGTGAAAATTACAAGCTGACAATCTATAAATGTAAATAATTTACTGTGAAAGAGGAGAAGATCCTCCTGCTGGGATCTGAGATATATCAAGAGTACGGTTCATTACAATATGTTGAAGACACCAACTCACATTACAGTCATCCTTCAACAAAATCTAATATCTTGGATCAGCTTTATATAACCAAGGTCATGTGAATGAAGACAAATTATATTAATTCCCTATTAATAAAATATCTAACCTGATGGATAAGGTTCTGCCCTTTGTTATATTAAAGGACTAGTTCACTTTTCAAAAAACTTTTGCTGATAATTTACTCACCCCCATGTCATCCAAGATGTCCATGTCTTTCTTTCTTCAGTCGAAAAGAAATTAAGGTTTTTGATGAAACATTTCAGGATTTTTCTCCATATGATGGACTTCAATGGGAACCAAATGGTTCAAAGTCCAAAAGACACTTTCAGTGCAAACTGTTCAAAGGGCTTTAAACAATTTCAGACGATGAATAAGGGTCTTATCAAGTGAAACGATCGCTCATTTAATAAATAAATAACAAAGTTTAAGTTTTATAAGCTCAAATGGTCGCCTTGCTCTGTTCTGACACATGTTTGTGAATTTCCTGTTCAAACTCGTTCATCAAAATAAACGAATCTTTTTGGAGTCAATTCGTTTGTTTCGTCGTTGAATGAACCAAATGATTAAGAAAAAAATTGTTAATTTTGATGAACGAGTTTGAACAGGAGAGTCACAAATGTGTGTCACAGAACAGAGCTTATAAAACTTAAACTTTGTTATTTATTTTTTTTATTAAATGAGCGATCGTTTTGCTTGATAAGACCCTTATTTACCGTCTGGAATCGTTTAAAGCCATTTGAACAGTTTGCACTGAAACTGTCTTTTAAACCGTTTGGTTCCCATTAAAGTTCATTACATGGAGAAAAATCCTGGAATGTTTTCATCAAAAACCTTCATTTCTTTTCGACTGAAGAAAGAAAGACATGCATAACTTGGATGACATAGGGGTGAGTAAATTATCAGCAAAAGTTTTTTCAAAAGTGAACTAATCCATTAAGAATTCAGGAGCAAATGATTTTTTTAATCAGAAATGTTGCATTATATTAAGTTGTGTGGTGTAACAGTTCAACACATTGCAGTTTCAGCCGCTATACTTGCTATACTGTCATATGTTTTACCTCTGTGATATATTTTTCTCTGGCAGAAGAGATTTATCTCATCAAGCCTTTGAATGTTGTACACAGAACAGTTGACAGGTAATTCTTCATTTTCATTATATCTGTCGCTCCCTAGATTGTAGAAATGATTCAGATGAAACACCTGAAGTATTTAAGCTCTATTAATGCACCCGTCTACATGATGACGGGTTGTGTTTCATAAGCAGCACGCGTGTCTCTGTGGACACACACCGCAGGAGTTTCCCTCTGATTGCTCATTAAGGTCATGTGATGAAAGGCTGACAGAGAAACCACATTCTGCTTGATGTACTGTAACCACTAATGTAGTTCCCAACACATCCACACGATTCACCAGATGAGTTGATGCAGAGAGAAACTGCTGTGTAATACTGGGTGTCGAAGGCTAATCATCTTTACTAATTTGACAAGCTTTAATTAGAAAGTGTTTGATGGAAGATGAGAGGTAAAGTATAAAGACACAAGGGACATGTGACAGATCCTGGAAGAGGCGAATATAAACCATGCAGAAAATGTGTAAAACTAAACGAAAATGTAAAAGACCATCCAGGATAAACGTACAAGACGAGATGCTGATGAAACTGATAAAGCAGTGTAAATACTTACACAATCAATACCTCAATCATTGAGCCTTGGGTTACCTGTTATATATCTGGCAATTACACTTTTGGCAGGTGTCTAAATACAGTATGTCAATAGAAAAAATACATTTAGCATTGTATAATTATTTTCATACGTCTCAATCACAATCTCATTACTGTAATGTACAAAATTGTACGATAATTATAATGTAAAAATTATCATTTTTTAAAAATTATGATTTAATATAGTTTAATATGGTAATATAAAATTAATTTCTAAATGATAACATTGTAAGTGTAATGTAAAAAATGGATTGCCATAACTGCAATTCAAAAATAATGAATATAATACAAAAATATAATACAATTTTAAATAAAAAAAATGACACCAAAGATTGCCTGTTAGATTTACCAAAACTAAATTATGATTAGAGTGTCAGAAAGATATGCTGTGTCATCAGGGTACATGAGCGCTGACTCCCTGATGATCACCTGGATCTCACCACTCAGAAAACATTGTAGCATCACATTTTTTGTCTTTATATCTTTATGAATAAACAACTACATTGTTCTCTGAAAAACTCATTCGGTGAAACAACAATATTAGTGTTTTTTTTCTCTCCGTTTGCCGCTTGCTGGGAGAAATGTCTAAATTGAATGAGAAATGGCAGCCAACATTTCCACGAATATTTAATATTGATATACAATGGTTACATAATGTTAAAACTAATACTGCTATTGATATCTTTGCAAGACTGCCGACTCTATGGAACAGTGGCAAGGAAAAACAAATGTCAGGCGAAATATCGAACCTAAAACTAACTTTACTATACAGCGCTCAACCACAGTGGCCCATCTCGGGACCAACGAGATTCGTTGAGATTAATGAATATATTTATTAATTTATCTGAGGTGCCGGACCATTCTGGCCCACTTTAACCCCTGTGTGTGTGTGTGTGTGTGTGTGTGTATATGAAGAGTTCAGATGCAAAAGCCTCTAAATGCCATTTGAAATTTTCTTCTGAAATGACCATTTTTATCAAGCTTGTATATTTAAGTTCAGTAATTTCACTTAAATGACAATTAATAGGTAATCTTCATTGCCATTTAAGTGAAATTACTGAACTTAAATATACAAGCTTGATAAAAATGATCATTTTAGAAGAAAATTTCAAATGGCACTTAGAGGCTTTTGCATCTGAACTCTTCATATATACATATATACACACACATACATATATACATATATATATATAATATATATATAAAATCAAACTTCCAGTCTGGGTCTCTAACCGTTTAGGCCACGACTGCTCGAAAGTTTGTATTAACCAATAAAGTACAAAAAAGGGTGTTAAACTAAAGCTTTTGTTTATGTTCCGTTGTTAGATTTATATCACTTGTTTCTCAATTCACATATATCCATAATGTATACAGGAAATAGGTTACCAGATACAAATGTTCATTCCTCCACACCCCTCCAAGCTAGTTTTATTCCTGTTTTTATGTAACGTTATGTAACTCGCCATGTGTAGAAATTTCAACAAGTTGGCCTGGAAAACATCCCAGCAGGACATTCACTGGGACGAACCGCAACAACAACACAAGCCGGCGTTTCACTTGCTCCTTCATTCAGGTCAGCATTGTGTGTGTGTGTGTGTGTGTGTGTGTGTGTGGTGTGAGTGTATGTGCAGAACACTCACTCCCTGTCTGCCTACCGTACCAAACACCAACCTCCAAATCTAAAGCGTTTCAATCCAGAATTCTGTACAGTTTATCATCAGTGGAAACTATTGTAATTATATTTTTCATTTATGTCTGTACAGTAATCCAGTGCATAAACACCCATGTGGTCTGTGCAATTTCTAATGTCACATGTTCACTATCACTTGGTCACAGGTCATGACTTTTGACCTTTGGCATGATAGTGAAGAGATCCTGTCAGCTAGAGAGATTGATTTCCTACTCTTACTCTCTTCGAAACAATTACCCTAAAACAATAGATATTTATACACTGTACAGGTGCCTTCAAATCCACCCGTGAAGATCCTTTTTACAAGAAGCATGTGTTTGATTCAAACTTTATTTCACTCATCTTTAAATACAGCATTGCTTGGGTTTTGATTGGCGCACAAATCACTCCACAGAAATTACCTGTGGTTGTAGAAAACTAGAAAACAGATTGAATTCAGACCAATCTTGCATTTCTTGAAAATGTCGTCCTTTTAGACCATTACATCTAAATCCAACAACACTGAATGAGGATCAGTGTGTAGCTGCATAACATAGACAAATCCAACAAGTGAAATCTTTATATTAGAATGGACACCTGTTAACACACAAACACATGCTTACTGACACGGCTTTGCTCTCTAACTTTGAGTGAAACACACGGGGAGATTACCATGAGCCAGTTGACAGCTGGGAAGAGCTAGTGTTACAAAAGCAACAATAGTCTGTGTGTGTGAGTGAGAGACGAAGGGCGATATGAGATTGAGAACGCTCTGATCTCACAATCTCTGCTGGATTCCAAAAGCAAAATACTTTCTTCATCCACAACATGGATAATGAAACATATTTCAGGCTTCTCAGCAGAGAGCTCAATGAGGGCCCACACACACATCCACATACACACACACACACACACACACACACACACACACACACGCACACACACATATATATACACACACACACACACACACACATATATATGTAGTGGGCTGTCAGTTTAATCGTGCCATTAACGGCTGTTAGCGCAAACCCATTTTAACGACTGTTCATTTCTTCTAGCGCTGTATTAACGGTCTTTGTCCTAGCAAACTTTGTAGTTTTTTACATGCTTTTGCAGACAGGAGCGGCATGCGCCTGATTCCATTTCGCGTCCTCACGCCTCGTCATCCACTCAAAGCCAGCTCGCAAGCCCAAACGAGTGTGTGCGTCGTGCCTGTTGTTTTGTTTCCGGTCTAGCTAGATCCGCTGGCGCTTCTGGTCTAAGAAGCAACAAAACGTCCTTGCGCTGCGCAAGCCATTGAAATGAATGGGTTTCAGAGGCGCAGCGCGAGGACGTTTTGTGCCGCACACACTCGTTTCAGCTCGCGAGCCGGCCAAATAGTAACGTTACGTTTTGAGTGGATGACGAGCGCAGACGCCGAAATGGATGCCTGAGATTCTGAATTTGAAAGTTTACTTTTAAAAAGTTGCCAAATTGTCCCATTAACAAGACCAAAGTGATCTGTGTGTTTTGTCGTTGTGAACTGAGCTATCATCATCGCAGCACGTCCAGTCTGAAACACCACTTGACGATGACCAAGCAAACACACACACACACACACACACACACAGATGATGCGATCTCCGCTCCCTGCCAATATCAGGACTCTCGTCAGTATTCCTTTCACCCTTTTATTGATAGGCAGTGTGAGATAGATTGTGTAGAGATTATTTGTATATGTTAGTGTGATATTGAACACTATTCCAATGTTATTTTCAATAATAATAATAATAAAACATTTCCACTAAACAAGTCAATCCATGTTCAATAATAGCATTAAAACGAGAAAAAATAATATAACAAAAAGAAATCAAAAGACACTTTAGAATAGATAAAAATGTGCGATTAATCAGCGAGTTAACTATGACATTAATGCTGATTAATCGCGATTAAATATTTTAATCGTCTGACAGCACTAATATATATATATAAAACAACAATGACAATCAGACTGTGAACAACACCGCTGCAAACAAATCAGACTGCACAAAACTAAAGTTGATCTATTTAAGCCTTAAAATATTATATTAAAATATGTGCACTTAGAGTTTTGATAAAAATATATATAAAAAAATTTACTTGCAGATAATATAATATTAATTAAATAAATGGCCACTGAAATGTACTTAAAGAGAATAAACTTTTTTTGATTGTGTGAACATTCCATTCACTTATAAAGACATTATGGGATCATTGTTTGTTTTTTTTTCTCTGAACAAGCAGTAACATTTTATTTTATTTTTTGCCAAACTTTAAATTTTCAGAAAAACAAAATGTTTTGTGCTAATATTTTGAGAACATTAGACCTGAACTCTGACCTGAAATCTGAATAGAATGTTCTATTAACATTACTGGATGTTTCCTCATGACTTTCTGATAGTTTGAGCTGGTTATGTATATATATATATATGTATGTATATATAAATATATATATATGTATATATGTATATATATGTATATATGTATATATATGTATATATATATATATATATATATATATATATATATATATATACATACACACACACACATGCTACACACTTGCATACACAAACACACATCCTAATGCCTGCTCCTTTGCAAATAGTGCACATGATGTCACACAGACTCCTTTTGATAACTTTTGTTATCACTGTCATCTGTTTAATTCACTCTCGTGTAAACCATGGTAAACTGAAACTTTCACTGACCACAATAATCTTATATGAATTTCCACATATAACATCTTGTGCGTTTTAAATCTCGCGTAGCCCAAGTTAAGTGTGGACTAAAAGCTATAGTCCTCCTAAACCAAGCATCATGAAAAACGACAAAAACAAACATCCTGACAGCAAACCCGCAACATCGTGAAGAAAATAAACTGCATCTAACTCACCCTTACCTGCCGCGATGTCCAGCGCGCGCACTTTCCACTTGTTATTGACATCATCTCGCGTAGTAAAAGAAGATATTAAAACTCATTAAAAGTCCGTTTCTTCATGTCAAGCTCCTAGGCAACTTCCAAAATTAACTCTGCGGCTTCTATCTGCGCCAGTAAAGCTTTTAGAGAAGTCCACAACTTTACACACAACACCGCGCATCCATGTCAACATTGACTCCCGTTAGACCGTCACAGAGGCGGAGGAGGAGTCGGGCGGGCGAGCAATCACTGCTTCTCGGAGGAGGAGTTCAGTCGAGCCGGTCCCCTGGAAGTGGAGCAGACCACCACACACTGACCTATCAGTACCACTACCACCACCACACACTGACCTATCAGTACCACTACCACCACCACACACTGACCTATCAGTACCGAGCGCGTGCTGAGCACAACACCGCTGACGCTGGCGCTCCGTCAACACTTACCGAAACCGAGGGAGAACATCATGGTGTTTTCGAGTCTATGTCGAAAAGATCGTAGGCTATTTACGAGCTGAACACACATGACCGACACCACAAAGTCGTAAATACTAATTTCTTTAAGCCCCGCGAGTTGGGGTCGCGTGTCAATGGCGGAATACCACAATATTTGTAGTAAAATTGTCAGATTTTTTTTTTATAAACAACACAATAAGTTAATTCACTGCACAAAAAATGGCATTTACAATATAATATCCTGCAATAAACTTTAGAGTGGCTTTGTAAATTAATTAAAACGATTAGAAAGCAAGTTAAGCAACACACAAACACGTAGGCTACCTAATGCACATTCTTTGTTCATTTTCTGGAAGTAGAGTAGAAGAGAAACCTTGCTGCGTTTTGTGTAGGTAAAGAGACTTACACCGCCATCTTGCTCCTAAGAAAGTGGCTGCACCCGAAATTATATACTATTTTGAGTTATTTTAAATAAGTAGCCAAGCCTAATTACTTCGCGACCAAAAAAGTAGGTTATATAGCCTAGTATGAATACAACTTGGATGCTACTACATTCACCATATTGACCTTATATGACCAACCAGCATCAGTTACTACGTTTCACTGTCATTCACAGAATCTCAAAAAAAGGGTATCTGGATATCTGGAGATATCTGGGTATATCTGGGTATATCTTCTATAAGCCAAAAATACATTTTCTGTTTTCTCCGTCTAGAAAGCTCCAAATTCAAAAATAATCTCACATTTCTTCTACATAAATGACCCATTTTAAATAGCCTACACATTAATCTCGCCAAAGGTGGAGTATCCCTTTAAGAACTACCCAGTTTCCATGGTCATATTTTACAATTTTAGAATATTAAAAAAAATATATTATTTATATATTATATAAAATGCACATCTTTAATTGTTGATAAGCTATTTTTAAATGTTGCTTGCTCTAATTAAAGCTTGATTTAATTATTGTAACTTCATAAGCCTGACACCATGTGAAAAAATAAATAAATCTGTGTGGTGAATTCCAGGCATGAATTTATGCAAATAATCAGCTGGGTCTTTTGCATCATAGCTTAGCAATCGCTGTACTTAATCACTGTAATTATCTACACTTTTTTTGTCACATAAAAAAACCCACTTCGCTGCTTAGCAACAGGCATATAATAAGTGTTTTGCCAGTATTCTTGCTTACAGGTTGTTTTTATGAAAAAGGCAAAAAAGCCCAAGAGTTCATTTCTTAGTTGCTATTAATGATAATGGCATATTGATTTTTGTCCTAATTAGAATGTTAAAATATGATAATCATGCAAGGAAAATACAGAGAAGAGTGATACAATTTTAAGATTTAGATTTTGTGGAAATTATAATATGACATTTCGTCGAAATACTACGCAGATGGCACCCTTTAGGGTCAATATAACACGCACTGTTATGGGTAGGTTTAGGTCTAGGGTAGAGTCTGCGTCTCATATTGACGCTAAAGGATGCCTGTATGACACCTTGGGATCTGCATGTTATTGACGCTAAAGGCTAAAAGCATCATTAGCCAACTATGGTCTAGCTATAAGTTCTGTCGTTATCAGCATAGTTCAACGATTTAGTGTTTCCTAAACCATCGTTCCAACGAACATTCGCAAACAGCATCGCAAAGTTGTATGGTTTGAACGACAGCTCTCGACCTGTGGTTAGAGGCATCGTTTCTATATTGCATCACATTCAGACGTAATAAATCCTTATCTTGGGCAAAATAACCAAGCTGACATTCAGTACAACCGGTGCCTTTTATTTAGAATACATACAAATGTAATTTACGTCTTTTAGTTTTTTCCAAAAGATTTGAAGTAACGAACTTGAAGAGTGTGCATATGCGAACGAGCTCTACTATGTAAGAACGAGCCAAATATTGAGTCTGGTAATAAAGCTAAATAACTGAGAACAATTAGAAATAGTCCTCAGATGACATGTCTGTAATTTATATAAAACAAATCTAGCGTTAATTGCGATCTCAAACAGTTTCATTAAAAGTAGTTATTACTCCACCACATGCGAAACCAATGTGGTTGAACGAGACTTTGCGACAGTGGGTTTCGAGAACAGTCTGTGACTAGCTAGTTGATTTTTTCCAACGATGCATCGTACTATGGCTAACGTACAAACCCAGACATTAATATTTGGCATTGTTATGAGATGATCAATGATATTTGCTTCACATGTGAATGGCCAAAATGTTTTTGCTCACCAGTGTAGGTAATTAACAATAAGTATATTTTCAGCATATTTCAGCTGCATTAAAACAACATTAGCAGATGCAACATTAATTTTTCTTCAAAATAACTGACTCTGTGTGCACTATATGCGTGTCCTTAACACATTGTTCATCATTGATCTTCAGGCGCCTCCTTCGTACCGCTGTATCGATCACATTGACTGGTGTTGCAAAGGCTTTCTATATATAGCTTTCAGTCACCAGAGCCAATGACAGCCGCCGAACCCATGAAAAATGGGATTCAACTGAAGGTCAAACTTATAAGGAACAGAAATCTTTTTTAATCAGATATATTTCAAATCTTTTTTTATATATATCAGATTGATTAAACCGGTAACAGCCAATTAAAGTAGACTGATGAAAAGAGAAAAGATACATTTATATGAGCACAAAGTTTCATGATTTCTGAAGAAAAGCCACATCTGGGACAATACCACACAAATTAAACTTGAATGTCACAGCCCTAATGAATCATCACATCTCTTGAAATGTTGGCAGAACCTTTTAAGGTTCAATATAAAAACCTTTCTTCTAAGATTGCATAATAATCTTAAAATGCCACTACCGTTCATATTTCTTCGTATTTGACTTAAATCAAAATGTCAAGATGCTAATTAATTCTGTTTAACATTTATTTGCATAATTTCCTTCTAAATATATTGATATACCATATGTGTGAATATTAAGCTGTCTCTCTTGACAAAAAGCAATTTTAGTGAGAGAAATAGATAAAACAATAATAACAGCCTAATCACACATTTCCTGTGCATATAAAGATGAGCTGATTAACTGGAATGAATAAGCGAACATGATTCAATTTAATAGTAATTATAAACAGATCAATGACCCATCAAAACATTCAAAGATTAATTATCGTAAATCAAAATGATTCAGTGGATTGGTTGGCTCTTATTAATTGACTGTCATGATTGTGATAGCAACATCAATTTTAAATGCAACGTATAACAAATCTCATAATTAGACGTCGTTCATTAAACAGATTTTTAAAGATAAATCAATTTCTCTTTGCAGTCTTGCTGCTGACAGCGTGACTGTGATGAAACTATGTAAAAAAAAATATTGTGCTGCTATAGCAACTAAATTCTCTCCAATAATCCACAACAAAACAGTCAACTTTTGTTGCACTGCATTAACAGGGTAAGAATTAATCTTAAAAGCTACTATGAAATCAAAATGGACAATTTTGGACAAGTTTCTATTATTTATAATTTATCCGTCCACATTATATTAAATTCATATGCTTCGTAATATTTAATCAAAATAACTTCACCCTACCTAAAATGACATCTCTTCACTGATGATGAGAGCAGGACAACCTGTCACTCACATGAGATCCACCAATAGCAAACCACAACCAATTAAATCCCCATGGACCAAATCAAGCCCCGCCCTCCATTTGTTCTTGTTTGAGAAGCCGTTTCACTCATGCATCACAATAGGGAAGAAAAGACTATCACAACGACCATTTCATGCAGACTTTCAGATTGACTTTGCACATTATTTACAACTTTACAAAAGCATTAAAAACATATTTCATGCGCTCTCAAAAAAATGCTGGGTTGTTTTAACCCAATTTGGGTAAAATATTGACAAACCCAGCCATTGGGTTTAAAAATATAATTTAAAAAGTACCCAATGGCTGGGTTTGTCCATATTTTACCCAAGATTGGGTTAAAACAGACCCAGCAAACAAATTTAGGTTCTGGGAACGTTAGTTTTTGGTTCCCAGAACGTTCCTAGAACTTTCCCTTAAGGTTAAGGGAACGTTCCCGGAACATTCTCCTTACGTTATGAAAATGGAACCTAAAAATAACCTACATGGAACGTTCCTATAACGTTCTTGTTTGGTTCCCAAAAAATAACCTCATGGGACCATTCAGGAACGTTAGGGGAACATTCTGTGTTTGCTGGGAACCCAGCATTTTTCAGAGTGTGTTAAGTAAGAAAATATCATTCTAAATAAGCAGTCATGACTAATTATAATAGTGCTGCTCGTGGCGATAATGAGCGAGTGATTATTCCTCCATAAGTCTGAACGTCAAACTCAGTATGATCAACAGCCTGGCATGGTCACAAAGTTTCTGTTTATCTAAATTCCAATCAGATTGTTTTATTAATTTTATACAGTGCAGACACAAATGGATTTTGAAAGTGTGTCTCAGCTGAGTTTTTTCACACATCATGGATATTAGACTGAGGTGAGAGGCATCATTCACCCAAATAAAGACTGTGAAAGTGCTATTCACATAGTTATGGGAAAATTACCAGTGAATTCAATTTTGCCAAGCTATTATACAGCTTCAGAAAACTTATCGCAAATGGACTACTTTATTTAAACCACTTTTTAAAATAAAAAAATAATTTGTATATGACATAAAAGACTTGAATGCGGTTTTGTGCTCGACAGAAGACAAAAAAATCATAAAATATTATGATTCTTTAAAATGAACTAGTTAACAGCACCAGAATACATTAAGGCAGACAAATAGACATTTTAAGATGTGTCTTTGGAAGTCAATGTATTGTTTATCTTATATTTTTGATGGTGATAATTATTAGATCTATATATACACATACATACAATACTTTTATTCAGCAAGGATGCATTAAATTGATCAAAAGTGACAGTAAATACATTTGTAATGTTACAAAAGATTTCCATTTCAAATAAATGCTGTTCTTTTGAACTGTCAAAGTATAACCCCAAACAGTATCACAGAACATAAGCAGCAAAACTGCTTCTTATGAAAAATGATGTTTATTGAGCAGCAAATCAGAATATTAGAATGATTTCTGAAAGGTCATGTGACACTGAAGACTGGAGTAATGATGCTGAAAATTCAGCTTTGATCACAGGAATAAATTACATTTTAAATTATATTAAAATAGAAAACAGTTTAAATTGAAATATTTCGAATTATAAATGTAAAATTTGTAAAAAATCTTACCAACCCAAAACTAGTATTGTTTATCCATATTATATTTTAATATAAATAATAAACTAAATTAAGTCAATTTGACAGTTCTATATATACAGCTATGGAAAAAATTAAGAGACCACTGCCAAATCAGCAGTGGTCTCTTAATTTTTTCCATAGCTGTATATATATAAATATATTATTTATATATATGTATTTATTTATATATACTGTATTTATATATAAACATTTGGGCTATTTCACCAAAAAATTCAAATTCTGCCATGACTTTCATTCTTGGAAAAAATTAAGAGACCACTGCTGATTTGGCAGTGGTCTCTTAATTTTTTCCATAGCTGAATAAAAATTATATAATATATATAATATATATATATATATATATATAAATATGCTAATGTGTATAATGAGATGTTTTCTCACACAGGCTCCAGTGACTGAATGACCTTGTTGTTGCTGAAGCTGGACGGTGTGCATTCACAGGACGGACACAGAGCGTGGCTTCTGCTGTAACAGTAAAGCTGGGTAATTATAGCATGTGTCTTACACACAGTCACACCGAGAGACGGCAGCGGGGGGTTCTCTGAATAGACTCTTTCACACTCTGCATGTCTGGAGGGTGACTGTGGGTGAATAAATACACAAAACACGTGCGGGGAGGGGAACTGACAAGCCAACTCAGTTTCCAAGGAAACAACAAAAGTTCACAGCGCTCCGAGTACCAGATCCTCCAAGTCTAAAGAGTCTATTTTAGGCAATTTCAGAACGGCTAGCCATAGCAAGCTAGCTTTGAAAGCTTTAGATCACACCCTCCCTTCAGAGCGTCTCCAAAGCCCCGCCTCCTCCAGAACACATGATCTCTCACAGCAGAGTCTGCAAAGCATCACGAGAGACGGCGTTAAATTACCTCATGTCTCAAAGCACATAACATTACTATAATAATGACAATGAATACAGAGCTCTGACTTGCACCAACTGACTGCTGCAGATTTAGTTCAGCGTTGATGGTGTTGCCAGAGAAATGGATAAAAAGGAAGTGAACTGCTTCAGGTAAACGTCACGGGTTTAACATCTTGTAATTACGGTTATGGCGTGGCATGAACGTAGCATAATCTTCTGCACTCTTAGAAAAAAAGGTTCTATATATGTAGCATTGGGTTATTTACTCAACTGCAAATGATCTTTTATGGAGAAAAAAAATTATGATAATGACAAGAAAGAACCCTTTTGGCACAAAGGTTCTTTATAGGCTATTATTCATTCATATATTACATTATTCTGCAACATTTTGCAGTTGTAATTAAATTATTGTTTATTAAACTGTTGTAGTAACTTAATATCCCATTTTAATCATGCTGATTTTTGAAGGATAAAAACTGAAATGGCACTCTTCGCGCTGATATTGATTAACTAAATTTTTTAACCCCCATATCTTGAATTTTGTGATAATTCATGCATTGCATTTTAGGGGTTCCAAATATGTAGCGCTTTTAGAACCTTTTAAGGTTCTATATAGAACCTTTTCTTCTAAGAGTGTGTTTGTTTGCAGCACTCAGTGACTCTGTCTACAACTCTACATAGCCTCATTAAACACACTTATGACATGCAATCGTTTTTTTTAATTCGACTATGCTGTTCCCAATGAGTCATGGGATTGTAGTTGAGGCACAGGTCAGTACACAGTCTTGTACCTTTGTATTTTCGCCTGATTTCTAAATAGTTATCAAAGTTTGTAATGTTGTGATTTCTCTTGTGGCTGATTGGCTTGGTTCAAGGCTTATCACTCGGTAATAAAGGCCCTGTCCTCACTACTGCGTTTTCGTTTAAAAAAACTGAGAATTAAAACGAATATGATCTCCGTCCACACCAGCATTTTATCTGCATATTAGAGTTTATCTCCATCCACATTAAAACGACTGAAAACGCAGATCATGTGACTATTCACCAACACTGGGCACGCGCGTGCCGGTTTTGCCTCTATACAAGAGTAGAGGCCATTGCATTCAAATTCGCATCCGAAATTTTACACGTTAAAAAAAAAAAAATTCGACCTCACGTTATGTCAATCATGCTTGCACACCGCCTCCGAAACTTTCGTCCGTCATAAAATTTACTCGGATCGGGTTCGATTTTCTGTGCTTTTCGCATCCAGAGGCAGCATTTTGAGAGGTCTTTTGACAATTCAGGGCCGGGGAAGTTCGTTCTCAAATCATTGCACATTTGCGCCGTGCTTTCAGTTTCGGTTCTCAGTTCAATCAAGTGTTTATGTTCTCTTCTCTATATTGGATTATGAAATTAAGAAACCTCCCCTTTCAATTAGATTGAAATTTAGGATCGAATAAGATGTGACTGAGCAGCCAATTCGATAACTAATGTATTATTTGGGCACAATATACAACAGCCTAGTTGTATTGTCTGCCCAGCGCTTCAGACCGGGCACGCGCGGGGTGTGTGTCCATACCTTAGACATAGGTACTGACAGATCTCTGTTCAGAATCGATTGGTCCATGGAAATTGGTGGTCTTGTTTTCAATATGTGGCTCCAGAATCGCTAGCAAAGCATCAAACTGTCCCACTGACATTCTGAAGTAAATTTTGAATCGCTAGGGATAAATTTGCAACTCCTTGATAAGGAGGTGAAACTCTCCTTCCTCTCGGCGCAATTTCAGGATTGGATGGACGTAATATTTTCTCTTTCTTCTCTTTTCAGTAAGAGAGAGGGCAACAAAATCATCCTCACTGCTTGACGAATCCATTTTGTTTTTTTGCGTTTTTCCCGCAAAGGTTTAATAAATACGCATCGGACTCGGTGTGCAAGGTTTCTATGTGTGACGAATTTTTAGGCTGACGAACACGAAAAAACGCATCCGAAAATTTCTTACTCAGTGTGCAATGGCCTTTAGAGGAGTCGGAGGGATCAGACTGTAGCTGTTGAATGAAGTGTGCGCTCTGAAACACAGTGGTATGCTGTAGATGCAGCCAGTAACGCCTGTCATGGATGTGGATTTGTAATTCTAGCAGTGTCTCCAGTGCTGTGCACCAGACAGGTCACCGCTGTAACAGCATAGGTCCATTCCCTGCCTCACTTTACTAAACAATCCACACACACACACACACACACACACACACACACACACACACTTAAAATGATAATATTCTGAAAAAATGATGTGATATTACGAAGATAATATCTAATCACTGAGCTCTAAGGGTAATGAACTGGACTGGGATGAGGACCATTTTATCCAATTGGAGGTAAAATGCTCTTCCACAATCTGCCATGATTACAGATTACTAATCACGTTGTAAATAGCAGACCAGCATCATATTCCATACGGGCCTAGATTAATTTATGCTGGTTAATGCTTAGACACTTATACTGCTACTGTAATAATTCAGGAGGCTCAGAGGGGTTATATTTCGAGGTGAAATAAAAAAAGTGTTGACAGTTCATATTTGAGATCACTGATGCAATCACTTTCATACTGTACAGAAAGCCATCATTTCTGCTTTCAACCATACACACATAAACAGTGCATTGGCCACATTAACCCCGCTGGATTGTCCCAGTTGTTGCCTGTAGAGGTAATCGCTCCTGACAGCTCCTTGCACTCTATACAACACAACACAAACCCTGAGAGACCAACAGAAGAAAACAACTACTGTACTGTACGTACAATAGAGATTTGTTAAAAATCTAAAAAGAACAACTAAATGCTCCAAAAGATTGGATAGGAGGAACCCGATTCGACTACCAATCTCACGAATCGAATGTCTGCAGAGGTGTTATGAATCGAGGGTGCTCAAAGTCTGATTTCACAGAACAACTGGTTTCTTTTTAAATAACAGTTTGGAGGGAAATGCTTAGCATGCAATTAAGCTTGTTGGGTTCAAATTCTGAGCTCATCTGCCTTTCTATAGGCTATATTGTATGCTTTATTAATAAGGTGTGTACAGAATTGGATCTATTAATAAAACTGTCATTAAAGGGTACATATCATGCTTTTAAATCATTCATTTTTACTTATAAATCATACATTTGTGGTCTATATAAAGCATAACTGCAATGCTTGGGTCTGAATTCCTCATTATTATAGCATCCACAGGCCCCTTTTCTACCCCTTTTCTGATGTGCTTCTGTGAGCAATAAGTCAGTGTCCTTATTTGTCAGTTCCGCTGCAAATACGGTGACGTACTTGCTAAGAAAACATCATAGACAACAGAAAAATCTGAACAGGTTGAAAAATATGACCAAAACAGAATATAAAGATATAAACAAAAAGGGCTAAAAAAGTGGATTTTGCATGATATGTCCCCTTTAAGCCATTAAATGTCTTTCACGTTAAGTGAAACGTGAAATTTTATTGCATTTTATCTGCGCACACAATTTGACAAGACTCTTGATCAGGTCGGGTACAAGAAAAAATGGTGCCATTTTTACTGTTCTTGTTTTTCTTCAGAGCAGAGAAGGCTCTCGGAAAGGAGGGGTTTGTAGAGACTGAATTCTTGATCAAACTGATGCTGCAATGTATGTTATTAGATCATTAAAGTGTTTTTGACCTTGGATGCATGTAAACCGATTGTAGGAGGCCTCTAAAACAAAATTAGAAGCATTTAATAGCACAATAGGGGCACTTTCATTTCAGAAACCGGTGGTTTAGTACTTCAATCAGTGATGGTGGCAGTGTCTACCTCAAAAAATAAAAAATAAATGGAAATATAATTACACATGGTAGCAGGAGCTAAACTAAATGCTCTGTGCTGGGAGTTGGCACTCCATCACCCCTTAAACAGACCCAATTCAAAAGTGATAGATGAACAACGATGACCAAACGGTCCTGGAGAGAGTGATAATGTGTGGCCGTGTCAGGACTACAAGAAAATAAACATGATGAATGAACACAAAACCATTCAGACTCAGTCTGAGTGCTGAACTTACTGAAACTACAACCTTCCACTGCCTCTGCCATCACAACCTGATCATACATTAGCCTTATTCCTCAACAGCTCAAGGTCAACAGAGTGTGACAGCGTACAGAGGAGAAGTCAATGGGATGATTCAGGGAAAGGGTGAGAGAATGAGAGGAGGGAAAGGAAAAAGAAAAGAGAGAAAGTCAGGGTTATTTGAGGTTTAGTCAGTGTAAAGGGGTAAACAAGTGGAGTTACTGACATCACTTGGATTTTAGAGCATCCACTGATAATAACGCATCCTTTCACCTTTGTAACCTCCATTATACAGCATTTCTGAACTGAAAATGCTGTTATGACAGTAAAACATTTCCACAAATGTCATCATACTCAGCACGTTAAAATAAATATTACATAATATTAAGTTTTCTCGACCGGATCCCGGAAGAGGCTGGAGATATTGAGTCCAAGTGGACCATGTGGACCAACCTCAGAGCTGTGGCTGTAAGGTTCTCGATTCCGTTCTCCATTACCCACACATTAAATGCAATTTTACCAGCTGCAAATCCAAAATTAGGTCTCCATTACATTATTTATCTCAATCACATATATTCCAATTTTCTAAACATTTCCTTCACAACCATGACTAATTACCCCATGAAGCATGCACAATACACTTAATATGATTCACTCAGCGCATCATTACATAAACTGATATAGCACACTTCCCAATACTGTAAACACTGATCTAAAATTGACCACACACACCTATCAGCATCTCAGAATAAAAATAAAAAGATACAAATAAGATAAAATGCATCACGGTTTCCACAAAAACTTGAAGCAAAACAACCATTTTCAACATTGATAATAATAATAAATGTTTCTTGAGCAGCAAATCAGCATTTTAGAATGATTTCTGAAGGAGTAATGATGCTAAAAATCCAGCTTTGATCACATAAATAAACTACGTTTTTACTATATATTCAAATATACACTGTTTTCACTATTTTGATCAAACATTTACATATATTACTATGCAAGTAGGGTATTTAAATATTCCTATAGTTTCACTATACTTGCAATAAAACATGAAACATTACAATTTATTTACCTATCACTAATTAACACGGAAAAGCTTTTACTGCCACTTTACAAAGTCACACCTGGTTAAAACACAAATAAACAGACATACTGTTTTCAGAGTATTGTCCGACATACTGCAAAATTTCAACGCTTGTTCCAAAACGCCTGCCAGTTCTTTCTTTCACCTGTTCCCATAATCCTTTGGGCAAGATTTTACAGTCATTGCCTATTTTAAGATGATCTCCATATGGTGGGTGATTTTTTTTTACGTTGCTATGTGAAGCTTTGAACAGATTTGTGAATAATACTCCTAATTATTGTTTGTACATGTAATAATAAATAAATCAGCACTACATCCCCTGGATAAGAATAGACTGTGTGGAATAATTCCTCATGAAATGGCAGAATGAGGTTCAGTGCAAAAAACAGGGAAAATATTCAGTCATCATTTTCAACCACCCAAACTGGAGCAGCAGATGCGTGACTCAGACTTGTAATGCGATCTCAGTGACGTCATATTTAGCAGTAATAGAAGTAAATTTACATGTTACAGATACATTTCTGCTTCTCAACTAGGACCCTTATTTTATTAGGCACCAAGTGGTGACCCAACATAAATGTTTAAATATTATAATGCACAGGGGCCAAAAATACGCAGAAAAAATTGAGTCTTTTTTAAGATATCTCTTGAATTTTCCCATTATATCATCAAAAATAAAACATGGGAAGCATTTTCCTGCTATTTTAAAACTTTGTTTGTATTGCTGTTTAAATGCTAGACTATATAATCATATATGATTATATAATAATACATTTATCATTTGCATCAACTCTTCCCCCTGCACTCCGCAGCTCAGAACCGATGATATAAGCCTTTCCGTGTAAGCCTTTTTATATTCCACTAAATTGTGTGTGAGATTGAAATCATCCATCTTAGCAGTGAGAAATTCAGGGCTTTAATGACAGGGAATTTAAAATCTATGAACTCACGGATAAAAAGGCTGACACGAAATTGCATCTATATTTCATGAGGGAACAAGTAGATTAACGAGCAATTAACACCTACTGCCTTCAGCCACTTCAAAGATGCTGAAGTGATAAAACAGTCATGCTTTAAAATATGTGTTTTAACTGGCAGATGTTATAATTATGGTTGATGAATTTGACCTATAATATGTAACCTCATAAAATGAAGTAATATGGGTTGAACATAGGAAATTTGCTACCCTATCCTCATGTACCAATTTGAATTCGAATTCGTACAGTGATTAAAAAGTGGCTAATTCGCACTAATTCGGTACGACCTCACTCGTACAAATTCCTACGATTTGTCTAAACCCACGTGACGGTTAAGTTTAGGGGCGGGGTTAGGGGTAGGTCATTCGGTACGAATTCATACGAATTGGCCAATTCTCGTAAAATATGTACGATTTAGCAAAATCAGTACTAATTTGTACGAGCTGAGGTCGTATGAATTGCTACGATTAGCCACCTCGTAAAATTCGTACGAATTCCCGTGAGATCGAGGTTTAAATTTGTTGTTTCATTGTGGTTTACCTTTCAGAGGAGACTCGCAAAAATAGAAAATTTAACCCTTTTCTGTGTCCTGGTTTTCAGTTGCCATGGTTTCTCATTGATTTGGTCATGTTTCACACCTGTTGTTAATTCCATTTTGTATTGCAACCATCTAAAACAGAAGAATTGACCTTAAAGAAATGGATCTAACTGAGGTTGGGATCCTCCTCTCCCAGTGGGACAGCTCCCTTGAGAAACACATGCTGGCTTCCTAGGTTTATTATGGCACCTTGTCCACTAAAACAACGAATAGCCTTTTTCGTGTAATGGCTTAAACACAGAGACGAGAGTGCGCACACCTGCCAGGAGATGGACCTTGATGAAGCTTTCAAGAGTTTGTGGACTGGGTCTTATTTCACTGCGAGTACTTTACCATTGGCGAGATAGAGGAGGATCAACCTACCACAGTCCACACTGACGCACGCTGATCCGTAATCTCATATTTTCCCATTGTCTTGTCCATTAAGGTGAAAATAATTACACTAAAACATGGGATAGTAAGATACTGATTTATAGTTTGTCCTGTAGTTTTCTGGTTGAGTTGGAAAGATCAGATGTGAATCAGCAGCAAAGGACTGATGGATGCCTGATAAGCACTGAACAAGTCTGATATCTGTTCTGACAGGCCCCACAAAACCCTACTATCCATCAATCCATCCAACCATTTCGAACCAGATGCAGTGCGAGTTTGGTCATCTGAGTAACAGTACTGGGGACTAAAACATTTTAATGACTGGAGAGAGCAAGTCTGATTTAGAAGGAATATTTATCTTACTCGAGTTTAGCATAATGTAAAATAAATATCACATAAAAATGAAATTAAAAGTCCCCCTGTGGTTAAAATCAAGCTTTTAAATGTTGTTTATATGTCAATGTGTTAACCATGTGCAAGTTCATAAGTCGACGCCATTGCTGAGTACTTCCTCCTTAAAACTGCAGTGAACCAAAGACACGGTTTGAAATCGCTGGTGTTTCTGACGTCACAAACTACCTTGTAACCAATCAGATCAACATGTGATCGTCAACGATGGGGTCTCTGAGCTGACTGAGTGAGTTAAAGCTGCCGTCGGCAACATTTTTTTGATCATATTCAGTGAAATCGACACTATAATCCGACAGAACAACATAAATAAAGTGGTTTTAGAAAAAAACCCGAGCTTCGAGTGGGGGAGGACCATATGAGTTGTAAACATTCAAAATGTTGCCAAAGTCCACTCAATCAGCCATAGTTGCCGACCGCAGCTTTAAGGAAATATGTAATTATAGTGATCAAAGATGAGTTAAGGGATGAAATTATACTACAGGAGGACTTTAACATCAGACTAAACAACATTATTTGAAATAGCTTAGAAATAATACCAAGAGCTGATGTGATGGGTTGACATGAATGCAAAAGTCTATTCAAATATGTTTTAAAAAGAAGCGCCTCCAGAATATTATGTGTTTCCAGGGAATTGAGCTTATATGGTGCTGAATGCCATCATAAATGCCAGTCAAACCATTCAAAAGACATAAATCGATGAAAAAAGAGATACTCCTCGCCTGCATTAAGTCAGGTTCCAATATCAGATACTAAAATCTTTGCCAATTATCATAAAAATAGGAGAAGAAATAAACACACACACACACCCTCAGTGTGAGCCAATTCAGTGAATACGTTAGATAGACAGGTTATTCCCTTTTTTGAAACATCCTCCATCAAATATCTTATTGGACATTGTACAACCATAAAGGGCAATTGGAAAATTGATTGTATCCTATTTATTGCCATAAAAGGCTAACAACCTTATATGAGGTTTACCAGATCTGGAACAATTACTCCTAAATTGGTATTTCTTTCAGATGCTCTGCTGCATTTCTGCTATTCATTAGAATGGTGGTCTCAAATGATTTAAGACCATTTAGGCTTAAGCGACTGCAGACAGATCAAATACGCGACAGAATTCAATTTCCTCAAGAAATAACAATCCTGAATGCTATTTTCAAAATGTACTTCCAATCTTTTTCGTGTCATTTGATTCATTCAACGAATGAAATGAACGAGTTGACTCAGGAAAAGATTTGTTCATTTTGAACGAAGAAGACAGAGAAGGTGACCAGATTTGAGTTTATAAAACTTAAACTTTGTTTTTTGTTTTTTTTAAATGAGCGACCGTTTTGCTTGATAAGACCCTTATTTATTGTCTGAAATCGTTTAAAGCCCTTTGGACAGTTTGCAGTTTGCACTGAAACTGTCTTTTGGACCTTGAACCGCTGAAGTCCATTATATGGAGAAAAATCCTGGAATGTTTTCACCAAAAACCTTAATTTCTTTTCAACTGAAGAAAGAAAGACATGGACATCTTGGATGACATGGGGGTGAGTAAATTATCAGCAAACGTTTTTTTTTTAAAGTGAACTAGTCCTTTAAGAATGATCTAGTCATCTATTTGCCAAGCCATTGTCCTACAGTAAATCATTAAAATGTCCCTCACATGGTACACTGTAAAAAGCTGTTCTTCGTGGTTATAGATAAATCAAAGACGATTGGAGTAACGGTTTATAAGAATATGTTTCTTTCTAATGAGGTTTGCCATGTTCTTTCTGAGGGAATTCTGCAATAAAAAGAAAAGCATATTCACACCCATAATGAATCTAGGAAGATTTCTGTGAGTGATGCAGTACCTGGGTGCGTTTCCGAAAGCATCGTTAGCCAACTATGGTCGCAAGTTGGTTGCAATTCCCATTGAACTCTATTGGTAACGATGGAACTTGAGAACCATAGTTGGCTGACGATGCTTCGGGAAACGCACCCCTGATTTACTGCTGAACCTGACTTGCAGCCTATAAGTAAAGGAAACTGAGGAGCAACATCATTAAATGAAGGAATAATCGTGTGTGTGTTGTTCACTTATAAAGCGCTAGCTAGGGAAATGTAAGCTATTTTTGGATGAAAAATATTTATTTCCCCTATAGCTGAGCAGGTTGGTACAGTAGCGCTCATTAAACCCTACAGTCCTTCAGCTGAGTTCATCTTCATTACCTGCTGAAACTCACTGCTGTGTGATGGGAATTTTCCAGAATTTTCCCAGATGTGTCCCGTGTTCAGCAAAGCATGAAGCCACAAAACAAACACCACTGTCATGCCATAGTCAGTATATTCATGGTATTCACGTCATATGTTCACGTCATTAAGCTTCAACTTCTCTTGTGAGCTGTAGAGACGGCAACATAGAAATAAAAATTCAGCCATAATTTAAATCACCCTCGTGTTACCAAAGCTGTAATATTTTATCATTCAAAGGAGGGCTTCTTAAGTACAGCTCTTTTCTATAGAACAGTTCATAATGACCATGAAATCATCAAAAAAAATCTGCGTATACTACTAGTTAACTATGTTTTAAGCTTTGTAAGAGAAACAGATTATAAATCGATGATGCTTCATTGAAATTTTCTTCAAAAGCATCATTGAGGTTTTGCACCCCCAAAGGCTGAAGTTGGCACTGCATGCAATTTTGTAGGTGTTGCAAGAATTAAAGTGGCACAAAAATGTATAAAACAATTATACAAATAAAAAAAAAAGCCGAAATCAAGCTGTGGCGAAGGGGGCGTGGTTTCGTGAAGTCTATAGAGAGCCTAAGTCCCGGCTCCCGGCTCGCCAAGGGACCTTATTTCGGAAAAAATATGTATGGTAGTCAATGGCGAGAGACAACTTATCTTTTTATTCAGTCTGAACTGTACCCTGAATTATACATATGATGTTTGTCAATTTAAAAGATAATTATGAAAGTCAAAAACATCGCCATTTGTCATAAAACAGAAGAGTAACTTTTAGTTTTATGTGAAAATCGCTCAATGAACTACATCTCCCGGGAAACGAAACAACGAGCAGAGACTTGTGTGTGCAGTCTGGTACAAAACACTCAGGCATGACGCGTAACAGTAACGATTATAACGCAAGACTATAGAAACAATGACAGACATAGCCTCAGTAAAGTTAGCTTCATTCATTGAGAGAAAATGTGCGCCTTTGGGGTTTGTAGTCTTTTTAATTACATATTTTTCACAGTCTTATACTCCAATGGTTTCACATCAAACTGCGACTTTCTTTACTTTAAAATGCATCATATGTGCAATTCAGGCACAATTCAGAACCATATCAAAATATTTGTTGTCTCTCGCCATTGACTTCCATACAATATTTTTCCGAAATAAGGTCCCATTGTGGTTGACCGGAAGGGGAGGGACTTAGGCTCTCTATAGCGGGAGAGAAAGGGCGGAGCTGCACGGTGAGTAAGTAGGGTCAAGTGCAGATGATGAACACCTGTGTCTGATTGCAGTAATTGGTGTGGAGAGACTGTATATAACCCCGTGTTCTTCTTCCTTCCCGGGATTCGGCACCAGCATGATGAGGCTCAGTGGGTGTGGAAGGAAGAAGACAGGTTAGGCGTGACTGGGTCTTAGGTTTTATTACAACAAACAGAAAATAAACAAAAGAAACATGGCGCACAGTAGCGTGTCTTTAGCATGTTATTGTAGTAACATAGCAGATAAACAACAACTCTTTACAGTCATCAGATCCTTTCTCTCTCAGTCACCAGTTGAGTCCCAGTCCAACTCTCTCTCACCCTCACTCAATCCCGCCGGCTTATATACAGTCTCTCCACACCAATAACTGCAATCAGACACAGGTGTTCATCATCTGTTCTTGACCTACTTACTCAACACACGGCACCGCCCCTTTCTTTCCCGCTATAGACTTCCCGCCCTCGCCACACAAGCTCTTTCAAGGATTCGTAAGAACCAAACGTGATGCCTGTTCTACATACGGACCAGAGAACAAGAGTTAACATCTGGAAAGATTATCAGTGAAAACTGAATGACATTTTGGAATTTCTCACACAACTGCAAAGTTTCAGTAGACTTGAAATATAACATATTAGTCAGATGAACCACTTTATGGTCCCTTTTTTGGCTTCCCATCCTATAAACATTCATGATATGAAAACTAGGATTCTTAACATGTTTATTATGTAGTCGTAATTTCTTAAAATAACCAGATTAAACTGAGAAAGACGTCAAGGGAGTCTGCGTTTTCAGGACCATTGTAAAAAATGTATAAGGCACATTAAGAACATATTGTGTTCTAAATATTATGTTCTTAATATAACGCAATATTTGCTGGATACCAGGTTTTTTTAATGTTATGACAGGGTTTAGGAAGCACAGTGTTGTTCAACTGCCTCCTCCTGAGGTTGAGGTCAAGAGAGAGAGAGAGAGAGAGAGAGAGAGAGAGAGAGAGAGAGAGGAGAGAGCTGCTTCCTGGGATAATAGGTAGGAAAATACCAGGTGTGTCTTTGGGGACTCGTTGCCATAACAACCTCAGGTTTCCATACAGCCGAAATAAGAATGGTACTCATGACCTTGTCTTGGAAACTCAAATGAGACACTACACTATCTTTAGCTCTCAGATCTCTCCTGAAGATGCTCATGTTAGAGCCAGTCTTTAAATGAACACACCAATCATACAGTACACACACACACACACACACACACACACACAATTATATTCCCTCTGTAGGTCCTGGTGCAGTTAAATAGATGTGCAAATTCTTTAGACATGCGGTTTATGGCCATATACACTCACCTAAAAGATTATTAGGAGCACCTGTTCAATTTATCATTACTGCAATTATCTAATCAACCAATCACATGGCAGTTGCTCCAATGCATTTAGGGGTGTGGTCCTGGTCAGAGACAATCTCCTGAACTCTAAACTGAATGTCAGAATGGGAAAGAAAGGTGATTTAGACAATTTTGAACGTGGCATGGTTATCGGTGCCAGACGGGCCGGCCTGAGTATTTCACAATCTGCTCAGTTACTGGGATTTTCACACACAACCATTTCTAGGGTTTACAAAGAATGGTGTGAAAAGGGAAAAACATCCAGTATGCGGCAGTCCTGTGGGCGAAAATGCCTTGTTGATGCTAGAGGTCAGAGGAGAATGGGCCGACTGATTCAAGCTGATAGAAGAGCAACTTTGACTGAAATAACCACTCGTTACAACCGAGGTATGCAGCAAAGCATTTGTGAAGCCACAACACACACAACCTCGAGGCGGATGGGCTACAACAGCAGAAGACCCCACCGGGTACCACTCATCTCCACTACAAATAGGAGAAAGAGGCTACAATTTGCAAGAGCTCACCAAAATTGGACAGTTGAAGACTGGAATAATGTTGCCTGGTCTGATGAGTCTCGATTTCTGTTGAGACATTCAGATGGTAGAGTCAGAATTTGGCGTAAACAGAATGAGAACATGGATCCATCATGTCTAGTTACCACTGTGCAGGCTGGTGGTGGTGGTGTAATGGTGTGCGGGATGTTTTCTTGGCACACTTTAGGACCCTTAGTGCCAATCGGGCATCGTTTAAATGCCACGGCCAACCTGAGCATTGTTTCAGACCATGTCCATCCCTTTACGGCCACCATGTACCCATCCTCTGATGGCTACTTCCATCAGCTCTGAATCATTGTCAAATTGGTTTCTTGAACATGACAATGAGTTCACTGTACTAAAATGCCCCACAGTCTCCAGATCTCAACCCAATAGAGCATCTTTGGGATGTGGTGGAACGGGAGCTTCGTGCCCTGGATGTGCATCCCACAAATCTCAATCAACTGCAAGATGCTATCCTATCAATATGGGCCAACATTTCTAAATAATGCTTTCAGCACCTTGTTGAATCAATGCCACGTAGAATTAAGGCAGTTCTGAAGGCGAAGGGGGGTCAAACACATTATTAGCGTATATTCTAGAGTGTATAAGGCCACCATATCCACATGGCCTTGTTGAGCATTTACAAACTGGAATAGTGAAATTCGTGGGGACCTATGAAATATACTTTACATTTTTACATATTATGTTGTCAATAATACATGTCTGTCATAATTTCTTCAAGTTAAACCAAACTTTTATGTAGGTAGGATGTAGTGAAGTGATTTGAATTTCTATGATTATCGAACAATAGTTTTATCAAATGGAGTGAAGTGCTAATGAACACACAGAGATAGATAAAAGTCTTTTTGCTTTTTAATATTCACAGACACCATTCCATATCACAATTTAAGTGTACAGCTCTGCTTTTGATCGATCCATCTGTGGATTATGTGATTCAGTCCACATTTTCTTCATCTCTGAGAGCATAGGGCACTAAACCTGTTAATTATAAAGAGGTGTTCATATTCGTTTGGTCATGGACTGTAAGTCACAAATTGTGTTTTCAAATATTTCATTATTTCATATCTAGCTAATTGTTGTGGATCCCACTTAGCTGTTGCTAAAGCAACCAATGTTCACTCTTGCACACACAAGTCCAATTACAGACAGACAAAAATCACAAAATGAAAATGCTGCATTGTTCTGCTAAACATGTAATGTGTGAATGCAGTTCTCTTGACCAGATCTACATTTAAAGAACTCTTAATTATACCTTTACAGACATTGAAGTCATTAAGTCAGTTGTAGCAACACATCTAAGTGGCTCTTTGATTGATTAGCATCAAATAGTTGATGCTAAGACACTTCCAAGAAAGCTATTTTTAAAAGAACATTACAGTGCAGATCTCAATAGAATCCAATGATCTGATAAATGCACAGCAGTAGATTAAGTTGCGAGTGCACTGGTGAGTGAGTTGAGGGAATTCACATTTTGGTCAATAATCTATTAGAAAGAAAGCATGTTGACATTTAATAACTGAACGGGATTGCTCAGCATGCCTCCCTAATACCACTAATCTCTCCTTTGATCACAGCAAAGCCTGACAAATATGTTCCCCATATTCCACAAATCATTAGATCATGTGGACCATGAAATAATCACTGAATATTATATATATTTAGTAGTGATGTGATGTACTTCTGATTACCAATTGCAATTATTTTTTATGTTAGGGTTGATACAAATGTATTCAAATTCTAGAGTATTTAGTCTAAATAAATGAAAAAATAAAACTTTAAAAAATAAAATATAGATAAAAATAAAGGTAATTTTAAATACTACAAGCGCATCACAACATATACTTAGAGATGCACCGATTATTAATTTCTCTGCTAATTTTTCAGAATGATATCTGACGTCACCGATAGTTTGATTTTATTGATGAAAAAATATCTTTCCCACTAATGCTTTAAACTGTTATAGTATACGAAAAAGAAAATAATTCTATAAATCAAATAAATTAGCATGCAATATACATTAACTAATACAATAAATAAAATAAGAAAATCCTAATATGAGATTACAGGTGAAACCGAAGTTAAGTTAATATAAGTAATTCAACTTAAAAGGTGAAACTAATATATCATTACATGCTAAGTGGGATATTTTAAGCCTTTATTTGTTATAATTGATGATTATGGCTTACAGTTTATGAAAAGCCCAAATTCAAAATTAGGATATTGTGAAATGGTTTTCATAAGCTTTAAGCCATAATCATCAAAATCATAACAAATAAAGGCTTAAAATATCTCACTTTGCATGTAATGAGTATACATACAATATATGAGTTTCACCTTTTAAGTTGAATTACTGAAATAAATTAACTTTTGCACGATGTTCTAATTGTTTGAGTTTCACCTGTATAACCAACATGGTACCATAGCATGTAGATATCAGAAGTAGATGTGTAGTTATATGTGTAAAATAATAAAGTAGATGTAGAAGGAAAATAATGTAAAATAATGAAGTAAATAATGTCTACATGAGATGAAGACTCAACTAATATTAGTAGTCTAATAAAAGTCAAAGTTGAGATCACATTACCAGCTGAATACTACTTCCATTATCTTCCACATTATTAATCACATCTGACAGAAAACAGAGCATTTCTTCAATGGCAGCTGTAACCGAAAAATGTTGCATTAGCAAGTCCAAGATGACTGCTATCAACAACAAAACAGCGAGTGAACCTTAATAATCTCTGTTCTCTGAATGCTTTTCATATTATCTGGGCGCCAGCTGTTTATTACGCAGTCCATTGTGCTACAGGAGGCCATGAGCCATTATTTAATAAGAAGTCATAAACTGAATACAGAATCAATTACAGCTCCCTTGGCTGATGGCGATGTTGGCATTCCCTTCCTATTAATATGTCTGGCACTAACCGTTCTCTGAATGCTAACAGGGAATGGTCACTCCAGTGGCAATCAGTGCAAAAAATGCAGAAAATGTTGTTCTTGACAAAATATATAAATAAATCTTGTTCTGGATAAATTATGTTTTCTTGCACAGGGAGTAGTGGGTGCTTGAAATCCATAGTCAGGACAGACAGTGTGATTCTGTGGGTCAGTGGATAGCTATACAGCATACTTGAATCAGAAAAATGATGCCCAATGGCCATCTGGTCAAGCATTGTATTTGAAGAGATTTGATTCAAATAAAAGGCCATTTTCCCTCCTTTTCAGCAAAAGAAAGGCTTAAAAAGGCATTCTGGATAAAAGCAGCAAATGCATGACAACTTGATGTTAGCTATTACATTTGATTATTGTCCGTGATTACAGAAATGTACACAGGTCTATTCTGAATTATTGAAATACAGTTTTTATGAGACAGTCTTGTGGATCTTACCAAATCTATTTTTTGTTGTTGCTCTGTCTGTATATTTCTGGAGTTTGTGAAAGATGCACTGCCACTGCTAGTACTCAGGGGTCACATTATCCACACACGTAACGTAATCATTATTTTTGATTCAGTTTACTTCTTTTTGATATATATATATATATATATTGTCACAGAACCAAAAAGGTGAGGAGGATAAATAAGGAGAGAGACAAGGAAGAGGACGAGTAACAGAAACATCATCTATCTCTGTCCCTGGTTTGCAGAAGGTGTTCTTTCTATCTTTGTCAGTTCTCTAAAAATGTTCAAATGCCATTCAGCAAATGTTCAAGGACTGGCAGTGAGGCCACTTGCATGGCCAAAGCCTGGTGGGTTTAGCCAAAAACAACATTACCAGTCAAACAGATAAACCACATACTAATGCATATGCAAATAATCATTTTTGAAAGGGCAACCAGATTTAAGTCTCCACGAGGAACGCAATTATTGCAAAATCTGGGCTGACTTTCTCTGTTCCTAAATGAAGGTAAAGAAAGATTAGTGCACTAGAGTGGCATGGTTTGACCTCTGTAACCTCTGTCTGTCTTAGTTATGTCATTCACATTCACATCCTATAGATGCAGAAAAAATCAATAAGCCAAAGTCACACTCTCTTTACCCTGTAAAGTGAACAATCTGCACCAAAGACAATGAATAAATGCTTTTCAATGAATGATTTTCTCTTTCTTTTTTAAAATCTGCCATATAGTTTCAGGGACATGAAGCAGAGCCCATTATATCTCAGTTTGAGAGAAAGAGAGAAAGAGCAAAAAGATGGGTAAGGAGATGGCTGAAAAAGATCATGAAAGCGATGAAGAGATGTTGCTCGGGGAAGGAAAATGGTTCAGGAAGTGAGAAAACACGAGGGAACAGAGAACCCTCACACACCAGATTCATGTCCATTGAACACATAACATTATAGAGTGACATTACAAAGAGAGATAAACAACAAGAACAGATTTACTTCAGAGTTTCTACTTAAGGTCAACATAACAATAAAACATTTTCCTTTCTTAATGCACAATCCTGGTCGTATTGTGCACAATTCACAGATGCACAGAAAGAAAAACTGTTTCTCTTAAACTTTTACCACTATAGTGTGACATTTCCCTTTTGAACCTTTCTCCCTTCAAACACTTTCATTTTTTATGACCAATCAACTCCCAGTTTCACCCTATTCTGTCTCAATGAATTCCCTGTTTCACCCAGAAGTACAACCAAATGCAAAACTCAAAAAGGTTGCGAATGCCGTTCCACATCCTTTCTCATCCTGAGCTATTCAAAAACTGTGTGTTTCAGGAAGGTTTGTCCCAGTGTTGCTTTATACAACAGAAGAAATCAGTGTGTTTCCATGTACAGCACAAAAAAATAAAGTACCGTAATTAATAAAAATTCCAGTTTGCACTCATTTTATTCAGTGTTAAAATGAAAATGTAAACAAAACATGCAGATTTGCATGTACAATTGAGATCATATTTTCTAATATATTTTATAAGCATTCTTTTAATCATCTGAAACATGTTGTGACTTATATTCCAAAGCGACCTACGTACTGCAATTAAAAGTGTAGTAAGCGAATTCAGAGAAACACTGTTGAAAGTGGATCAGACCGAGTGGTACAACACACTTGTAGCCAATCAGCAGGAGAGGGCGTGTCCACTCATGAGGGGAGGAGACAGAGAGTGAAGAAAGACTGTAGAAAGAGACATGGCTGAGAGACATTACAAAAGGGGGTTTCAGAAATCAGAAAACACCTACTACACCTTTGACGCCAAACACGCAAAACATTTGTGAACTTAATTACGAAATGAGAGAAGTGTGTATTTACATACTCAAGTTTAAATTTATAGCACATTTAGTTTCTGTTTCGCTTTAAATAAGTAAATTTGAGTAAATAAGTAAATTACACGTTTATCGCTTGGCGTTTATCATACATGTTGTTTATAATGAATGGCACTATAATTTATGTTTGTTTTATAATTATATATTTCATTCCTGCTCTGTTCATACTGTTACATTTAAATGATTTTGTATGAATTGAAGGGAAAAACATGTTTACAGTGTGTATAATGTATGTAAATGTTTTGTTTTATTTACCAGTATTTCACAATATTTCTGAATGTAATAATAATATAATTTTGACCCGGTGCAACTTACAGGTGTGAATTATTGATGCAAGTGTTTATGACCTTATTAAGTGTAAAGAGTAAAATTGTGCATGTAAACACAGTGTCTCAAAACAAGATTCATATTTTATATTTTGAATATTCTGATGCAAAATTGTTCAACACTAATCAGCATAATTATGACTCAATTATTTTGAAGTGCTTTAAAAAAACCTACAATACTCAAACGCTAATGAGTTTCCTTCTGTTGTTTTATCATAATACAACCACTCTTTTGTAAGCAATAGCAATATTTGTAGAAATGCACAAGCGATCCAAATCCTAACCATCTTCCTTATTTCTGACTGAATGCAGTTTAGAAATAACAGACAGACACATTTTTCCATCATCGTAAATTATGAATAAGGCTTTAGACGTCTGTTCCTGTTGTGGAAAGAAACCATCCCAGCAGTGCATATCTCTGTGGATGAATGCTAGCATTAATGTGTGAAAAAATAAGACTATTCATTGATCTCATGGAATAACCAGTGCACACATACGCATTACAGACCACACTGTGTTCTTGTATTTAACAGCACACAGAAAGATGAGTCGCTGGGGAAGACCACGCACTTTCACGGATACTTAAGACTTGCTAATGGATGGTTGGTCTCAGGAGGTGAATTTCTTCCAATTGCTCTGGGTCTTATAAGTGCAAACGGCACTTTTCCCATGTGAAATTACTGATTAAGGGTCAACCAACATCTCAAATTAATTAGCACAGCATGAGCTAGCATGCTAATCAAAATGAACAGTTTACATCCATACAGGATTCTGATCTAATCATGAACAACTCCATACCATAAATAAACACACAGATTAAAAAAGGCAGGTAGTTGCAGATTAATGAGAGTTAGTTGACAGGTAGTCGAATAAGAAGTTAGTTGACGTTTTTGCATAATAAGGAGAGTTAGTTGACAAGTAGTTGCAGATTAATGAGAGTTAGTTGACAAGTAGTTGCAGATTAATGAGCATTGGTTGACAAGTAATTGCAGATTAATGCAAGTTGGTTGACAAGTAGTTGGAGATTAATGAGAGTTGGTTGACAAGTAGTTGCAGATTAATGAGAGTTAATTGACAGGTAGTTGAGGAATAAGGAGAGTTAGTTGGCAGGTAGTTGCAGATTAATGAGAGTTGGTTGACAAGTAGTTGCAGATTAATGAGAGTTGGTTGACAAGTAGTTGCAGATTAATGAGAGTTAGTTGACAAGTAGTTGCAGATTAATGAGAGTTAGTTGACAAGTAGTTGCAGATTAATGAGCATTGGTTGACAAGTAATTGTAGATTAATGCAAGTTGGTTGACAAGTAGTTGGAGATTAATGAGAGTTAGTTGACAAGTAGTTGCAGATTAATGAGCATTGGTTGACAAGTAATTGCAGATTAATGCAAGTTGGTTGACAAGTAGTTGCAGATTAATGAGAGTTAGTTGACAAGTAGTTGCAGATTAATGAGAGTTGGTTGACAAGTAGTTGCAGATTAATGAGAGTTAATTGACAGGTAGTTGAGGAATAAGGAGAGTTAGTTGGCAGGTAGTTGCAGATTAATGAGAGTTAACTGACAAGTAGTTGCAGATTAATGAGAGTTAGTTGACAGGTAGTCGCAGAATAAGGAGAGTTGGTAGACAAGTAGTTGCCGATTAATGAGAGTTGGTTGACAAGTAGTTGCCGATTAATGAGAGTTAACTGACAAGTAGTTGCAGATTAATGAGAGTTGGTTGACAAGTAGTTGCAGATTAATGAGAGTTAACTGACAAGTAGTTGCAGATTAATGAGAGTTGGTTGACAAGTAGTTGCAGATTAATGAGAGTTGGTTGACAAGTAGTTGCAGATTAATGAGAGTTAGCTGACAAGTAGTTGCAGATTAATGAGAGTTGGTTGACAAGTAGTTGCAGATTAATGAGAGTTAGTTGACAAGTAGTTGCAGATTAATGAGAGTTAGCTGACAAGTAGTTGCAGATTAATGAGAGTTGGATGACAAGTAGTTGCAGATTAATGAGAGTTAGTTGACAAGTAGTTGCAGATTAATGAAACTTAGTTGAAAAGTAGTTGCAGATTAATGAGAGTTAGTTGACAAATAGTTGCAGATTAATGAGAGTTGGTTGACAAGTAGTTGCAGATTAATGAGAGTTAGTTGACAAGTAGTTGCAGATTAATGAGAGTTGGATGACAAGTAGTTGCAGATTAATCAGAGTTAGTTGACAAGTAGTTGCTGATTAATAGAACTTAGTTGAAAGTAGTTGCAGATTAATGAGAGTTGGTTGACAAATAGTTGCAGATAAATGAGAGTTGGTTGACAAGTAATTGCAGATTAATGAGAGTTAACTGACAAGTAGTTGCAGATTAATGAGAGTTAGTTGACAAGTAGTTGCATATTAATGAGAGTTGGTTGACAAGTAGTTGCAGATTAATGAGAGTTAGTTGACAGGTAGTTGCAAAGTTACTTACAGTCATCAGAATGTCTAAAGTGTACAACTGAAATAAAGTGTAACCTATTTTTCTTTCTTCATATGGCAACAACTTGCTTTGCTTCAGATATCATTTCTGTCTTATTTTAGAACCCCTGCAAAAACGTCAAAGACCACTAAAGAATTTGAATAGAGGAAATTAAAGAGTATTTACTTCCATAATCTTTGTTTAATTTACAACTTTGAAGATTTTTTTGCAGTATTTTCAGTATCAAGTTGTTTTAGAAAAATGTCACTAAAGTGCCCACCAAAATTGTTTCCAGGATTATAATGTTGGCGATTATTGAGGGTGGATTATTTCTTAATAATTACTCATGTCTGACACGACATTCCACATCCTGAAGCTGAAAAAAATTATCCCAAAGGTGTACAATCAATCTGAGGTGTTTAGGTCAGTTTGAGGTAGAATATCTCATCATCTTCCGTCTCCTCAGGCACACTGCCAGTGTGTGTTTCTGATGTAACTGAACGGAAATCATAATGTGTTTCAGAATCACAGCCCGTTCTGCCCATGGGGAATAACCTGCATTTAATACTTCTGCCCTCGTCTGTTGAATTGGATCTGTTGAAATATCTGAAGGCATTTCTGCTGACCTTTTTTCACACTACAATAAGTCATTCATTCATTAATTGTATTCGGACTGGAGCTGTTCCATTGTGCCCTGAGCTCAGATCACTTTCCAGAGTTTATTTACATAGAAGTGGTGTTCATCACAGTTGAGTTGAGATTTCTCTGGGGTGAAAAGTGAAGGACGATGACTCTAAGCCTGTCTCCGCAGGAAAAGACTTAACCCTGATGGATTGTCCTCTCTATATCTCTCACCGTCCTCCATCTATTACCTCTATCAGTGCTGATTACACATGGAGTATAAGAGATAGATGCATTCAATATTACAAATGTCTCACACATACTTCATGATGTGTATTTCCTTCCTTTAATACCCTTAACAATACAAGCAAACAACATCCAATTCAATCGATTTTTAACAATAAATGCAAACCACCTCTGACTTGAAATTAATCAACTGAATATAATCAAAAAGTAGGGCTGTCAAATTCTTTTAGATTATTAAAATGAAATGCAACTATTAAAAACAGAATCCAGAATGGAATTGATATGGAATATTGATATAGAATTTGACAAAAAAAAGCCAACTCAAGAACCACATAAGAGTCTTATTCTGCATATTAAACATACATTTATGTTACAACATAAAGCAATATTCCAATAATTTATATATAATTATAACACTTTATATAGGGCCATTTTGCATAATGAGTAGTTTCAGTTTGCGTTTATTTAAAATAGTATTTAAGTAAAAGTACTGTGCATATGTAAAGTTTTCATTATGATATTGTTATTTTTACTTTAGTAAAAAGATCTAAGTAGCCTACTTCCTCCACTGGTAGAGACTGGAGGAATTTGGACTAATAATTAAAGATAACAGGTATTTTGCCAGTCACCCTTTCAATATGTACCTATTAATATTATTTTTTATGATATATTTATTTTATGAAGTTATTTTTATATAACGTGACTAAAAAACAAAGTCATTAGTGAAAATTTCAACAGTATTTTGAATATAATATAGAATAGCATGCAATGCAAACTAGTTTGGTTACAGTTCAAATGTATCATTCATACACCCTGCCTCCATTACATATCTTGGTCACACAAGTGTTGGATCACCACAAAAAAGTGTTTATATATAGTACACTCGCATAAAGGATTATTAGGAACGCCTGTTAAATTTCTCAATAATGCAATTATCATGGCAATTGCTTCAATGCATTTAAGGGTGTGATCCTGGTCAAGACAATCTCCTGAACTCTAAACTGAATGTCAGAATGGGAAAGAAAGGTGATTTAAGCAATTTTGAGCATGGTTGTTGGTCCCAGACGGGCCAGTCTGAGTATTTCACAATCTGCTCAGTTACTGGGATTTTCACACAGAACCATTTCTAGGGTTTACAAAGAATGGTGTGAAAAGGGAAAAACATCCAGTATGCGGCAGTCCTGTGGGCGAAAATGCCTTGTTGATGCTAGAGGTCAGAGGAGAATGGGCCAACTGATTCAAGCTGATAGAAGAGCAACTTTGACTGAAATAACCACTTGTTACAATCGAGGTATGTCAGCAAAGCATTTGTGAAGCCACAACGCACACAACCTTTTAGGCGGATGGGCTACAACAGCAGAAGACCTCACCGGGTACCACTCATCTCCACTACAAATAGGAAAAGAGGCTACAATTTGCAAGATGCTCACCAAAATTGGACAGTTGAAGACTGGAAAAATGTTGCCTGGTCTGATGAGTCTCGATTTCTGTTGAGACTTTCAGATGGTAGAGTCAGAATTTGGCGTAAACAGAATGAGAACATGGAGCCATCATGTCTAGTTACCACTGTGCAGGCTGGTGGTGGTGGTGTAATGGTGTGCGGGATGTTTCTTAGCACACTTTAGGCCCCTTAGTGCCAATTGGGCATCGTTTAAATCTCCATCAACTGCAAGATGCTATCCTATCAATATGGGCCAACATTTCTAAAGAATGTTTTCAGCACCTTATTGAATCAATGCCATGTAGAATTAAGGCAGTTGTGAAGGCGAAAGGGGGTCAAACACAGTATTAGTATTGTGTTCCTTATAATCCTTAAGGTGAGTTATATACATATATATGAGTGTGTGTATATATATATATATATATATATATATATATATATATATATATATATATATATATATATATATATATATATGCATACATATTCTGTTTATGTGTACTGTATTCTACATACAGTATCAGTCAAGACGTTCGTACACACGAATGGGAAAGTGTGTCCAAACTTTTTACTGGTACTGTACTATAAATATGCACATAAATAATATTACTATTTACTGGAAGTGTACTATGCACATAATACTGTATATACAAAAATAATATCGCCTATATATCGATATCTGCTTTTTTATACCCTAATATTGTTATCTGGCCCTGGGCTTTAATATATAGCTCTGTACCAAATGACACACTGTACACTATGTACTAATAAATGCTCTACGTTCTCTAACATCTAGTGGACATTTGGTATAAGGTTATTTTGACATTCACATTGGAGTCTGATTGTCCCTTTCACTACAGAAGAAAAGCTTTGACAGGTGAGTACATGAAGTGTACTCAGGGGCCAATCACACAAAACATATTTTTAAGCGTTAGATGCTGCATAAGACGTGAGTGCAGCGGTTAAAGGACGTCCATCGACTGTTTGCACTGAAAACCAATGGGAAAGTAGCGCAGTGGAATGAGAAAAGCGCATTCGTCTGTGAATGGCTCCTAACACTACACCACATTTTATCTGCTACTCTATTTACTCTATATTTATACAAAACGTCACAGCATTGCACATGCTGTAAGTGAATGTGATTTGGGGGTCTGATATTATACTGTATGCCGAACCACTGAAGAACCTTTAGTTTTAAGAGTGAATGAATTAAAACGATTAAATACGGCTCTGTAAATACTGAATCTTGTTCAGCTGTCAAAGAGTTGACTGTAGGATGCTCAAAGACATGGAAATAAAATAAACATTAATTTCTAACACCACTTTTTGTCAATTCAGTAATTTACTTGTCTATTGCAATCAATCTCCAATTTATTATTTTAATGGGTAACCCTTAAAATAATAAATCAGAGATTGTTGCAAATGACCAAGTGTGGTGCACAAGACATGGTATGTAATTCACACACCAATTTTTGTTTATTATATATATTATAAGCAAAAATTGGTGTGTGAATTACATACTACGTCTTGTGCACCAAATCATTTGCACAGTTACTAAGCACTTTTGGTTAAATGCATTTTATTGGTTGTCTACTATTACGCTACACAATGCCGATCAAGTGGAGTCAAATATAATCAAACTGCTTTAGAAACTGAAATACTAATGGAAATTTGACAAGTTCTACTGTGTAAATGTTGTACTCCATCTAAATGTACTTATGCACGGTAGTAAAGGGGTTTTATTACTATGCATGCAGCTTTTATGAGCTCAAAACTTAAAAGATCCATTACTCACACAGCAAGACCATTGGAATGAACTTACTGAAGGCAAGTGATTCAAATACTGAAAACAACCCTCGTTCTCTACATTCAAACACAACTGAATCTATATCTCACGGACATGTTATGCATCACACAGCCAGCAGAAGTAATATAAGATTTAATGGTTATTGAGCCTTTACTGTCAGACGACTGTTTCTCACTGTTATGTATGCATGTGCACACACACACAAAGACACACACAAGAATGCACATCCACACAGCATGCAGCAAGTAAAAACTGTGCAAAATAAGAAAGGAAGAATGGCAAACACACAAAGCAAGCTTTATCCACACACTGACTGAGTGATGCTCCGTTACCTTACAGCAGCTGAAGAACACACACTACGAGAGCGCTTCACTTTGCCATGCCATCTGCTCCAAGCACAGGGTGCAAAGACCGGGAACAACTCTGTCTTCCAACTCTGACGTTCCCTGCTCTCTCTCTCTCTCTCTCTCTCTCTCTCTCTCTCTCTCTCTCTCTCTCTCTCTCTCTCTCTCTCTCTCTCTCTCTCTCTCTCTCTCTCTCTCTCTCTCTCTCTCTCTCTCTCTCTCTCTCTCTCTCTCTCTCTCTCTCTCTTCTCTCTCTCTCTCTCTCTCCTCTCTGCTCTTCTCTCTCTCTCTCTCTCCTCTCTCTCTCTCTCTCTCTCTCTCTCTCTCTCTCTCGCTCTCTCGCTCTCTGTTCTTCCCCTCTTGCTGTCTTTCTTCTCCAGCTCTGCCTTCAGATCATTGTAGCACTCTCTTCCTGTGCTCTCTCTCTCTCTCTATCTCTCAGTAGATCACTAAATTGACTACTTCTCACTTGCATGTTGTTTATGGAGAAATGAGTGAGTGTGAACACTACTGGTTTTCCATAATAACCCTCTGATGCATTGTTAATCAGAATGGAAAAAAATACTGCTTCATTTTTTTAAATAAGAAAATATCAGCTGGTCATTAACTGAAAAAAACAACACCTTAAAATGTTTGCCAACCAATCAGAAAAAAGCATTCACCAGCTTCGTGAGTATTCCCTTTTTCCTAATGAGGATGCTGCATTTTAGAATATGTGAGGAGTTCCACTCAAAAAGACTGAAACAAATCATTTCAAATCATAAGGTTGTACAGCAACTAATCCGTATCCGTCAATTTGACTGAATGAGCTGTACAATTTCCTTCATGTTCTCATGTTCAGACTTCAAAAGAATATTGTAACGCTTGGTAATTTAATATGGCATGGAGTGAGAGCTGATTTCAGTCGCTACATTATTTTCTTTTCCTCCCTTTATATTCTACTTGATACTGTGCATTTGTGGTCTGCTCTTCTGGTTTAATTTATGATATGTCCCATTAATAATTCACTGGAATGCACAAAAGAACCTCTTTTTCTACCCACATCCTCATGACCAGGTTTGTTTTTTTACACGGATGCTTTAAAAGGTAATCGTCTCCCCTTTTGACTATTAAATCTCTATTAGCAGTAATTACTGGAATGTTTCTAAGGTAGGTAAATACAATATCTATTGTCTGTCAAAATGTGTGCATGGTGTGTGTTGTTATGTCAACAGAACTCATCAAAATGATATTTGCAACTTAAAAGGCTTAATTAAAATCAATAAATCTGATTTTTTTATCTTGCAACCATGCATTTAATTAATAAGTGGTAATTGGTCCCTTGAGAGTGTATGTAAATAAAAGAGGGAAAATGGAGCAGTTTGGACGTTAGTTAGCATTACAAACCCCCTTTAAATATAAAAATAGCAATACAAATCTTAAAACAATTAGTATGCATGATCAAGACACCTTAACTGATGAATTAATGGAATGTCAAATGAAAAAGAGTTCTTTATGTAACATTAAAAAAAAAAATCACAAAAGATACATGCACTCATAAGCAATACACATACACTCTAAAATTGCTGGGTTGTTTTGACCCAACTTTGGGTCAAATATGGACAAACCCAGCCATTGGGTTACATTTTTAATTACATTTTTTAACCCAACGTTTGGGTTTGTCCATATTTGACCCAAAGTTGGGTTAAAACAACCCAGCATTTTCAGAGTGTAAATAAAAATAAGAGTATATATTTATAACCCTACAGGATAGATGTTGTTCTGGGGATTAACATTTTTTCAGTGTCTGTGATCATTTTATGCACACATCTTCATTCGTGTCTCATCATCTGGCACTCACTGCAGTGGAGCACTATGCCCATGTTTCATTATGAATACATGTTCCTATGCGTTTTGTGATGAATTATTGCTCTCGAGTGAGGGAAGTAGAACAATCTGTTATATATGAGCCTTTTTAGATTCGTTTTGAAAGGCTAGTATTGATACGCAATGACTGAATAGGGTGTGTGAAAATCATAACTGAATTTACATAAATAAAATCCCTTTATATAGACTATAGAATCTCAATTGATTGGCCACGTTCAAAAGTATTGTAAAATGCCTAAAAATACCCGATAAACACTGTCTCAGTGTGAGCCAGTGCATTGTGAAGGCTGATAAACTGAGAGCTTACATACCTTTACTGCTTATTTCTGATAAAATACCCTGCTGTCTCCTGTAATCCAAACATTTTCCTATCATAGACAAATTCTGACAGATTTATGCATTTTAAAGGAATTAAACTCCCATTAAGGTGCAAAATCGTCTGTTGATCTCTCATAGAAAAATGAGCTTGAATCATGCGAATGCACAACTTGCAGGATTTAAGATATTGCCTTCAAGGTTAATTACATTAAAAACCTGGTTGGCACCTTTGATGCTGGTGTTAATTAGTTGCATTACCCAGAATATATCAAAGACACTTTTAACAAACACTCAGGAGAATACACGTGTATTTAATTCTAACAGACAATTCTAACACTCATAACCATGAATACAGTGATGAGAACTGACAACGAAAAGCAGCAAACAAGGGAACTAAACGAGTTGTAACTAATAAGTAACCATGGTAACAGATGAGGAGGAATAAGAATCTAACTAGGAAACAAAGGATCAACACTGTAAAAATAGTTAAAATGAAAGATTTATTACAACTTTTTCACTTCTGTCAAATCAACATAAGCTAGGGCCACACTAAAAGATTTTTAAAATATTATAAGATTTAAAAAATGAAAGGGACCACAAACATGACCATAAGAAATCATAGATTTAACCGTTTTGTTCCTCTTGTGTGTGGAATGCCAGCGATGTGACCAAGAAAACACACCACACACTAACAGATTCAATACACAAGCAACCACAGTCCCACCTGTGAACACAGGAAATCTATCCATCCATCCATCCATCCATCCATCCATCCATCCATCCATCCATCCATCCATCTATCTATCCATCTATCTATCTATCCATCCATCCATCTAGACATCTAGACATTCTGAAATTCGTATTCATTTGCCACTTAATATATTTTATGTGAATTAGCCTGACAATATCATTGGTAATGTTTTAAATTAGAAAAGGCATGCATTTTCACAACTGCTCTATGACTTTTTTCAACCCTATAAATACACAAGAAGTGGAATAGTTCTCCTAAAGGTGAGAGCTCTCATGGCAACCACTTCTGATTCTGATTGGTAGATGGTCTCTTGCTGATGATGTACATTCCTGTAGGCTGTTTGATGACAAAGAAGACTTTAAATGAATCCACAGTGACCATTTAACAGCCACCGTCAATCATTTCTGTTGGGTTAGAAACACAAGTAATGTTTAACTATAGCTTCCATCTTTGCAGTCTTTAAGTAGGAGTGCTATGAATTCATGAAAAGTCCTATAAAAAACCCTTTTAATATAGAGAAAGTGCAATTCCAAGAGATATATCTCAGTTAGACCATCGACTACTGTTAATCCATCTATTTTAAATGAAGGATATTTAAATGAAGAGCATATTCTCTACTTCCTGTCAGAAAGCATGTTTTAGAAAAGAAATCAGCCTGGATTATTAAGAAAGTTCATTCAGTTATTTCAGAAGCCTTTAACATTTCTTCCATTCCCCTTTTGAAATTATACACAAACTCCTGTAATCTGACAGAGCAACTGACAACTTGCAGTAGCAGGAATATCTGGAGAAACCTACAAAGCACAGGACCATGATGTTTTGTTGAAAGACTCAAAATCATATTAATTGCATGCATTCACTTACAAATTTCAAACACGTCGTTATCCATGGCGCATTTCATGGTGAGTTTGAATAATGGTTTTAAAATAAATGCCAAATAGCACAGCATACCACAGTGACTAACAGACTTTTTAAGATCAAATAAGTTTGAAACTGTTTAAGTGCTTTGCTCATGGAGTGAGTTGCATAAGCCAGCAAGCGCATATCAGGAATAATGCTTTTCATTAAGATTTGCAGGAGAAAATATGAGTAAAATGTCAAACGGCAATGTAGTTACTAAGAGTATAATCGTGAAAGGTCATTATGCGGTTGCTAGGGTGTTCATGAAGGTTGCTACAGTAATCTCTCCTACTCGAACCAAGGGTTCTGAGTGGGTTTTGAACCGGGGTCTCCTCCGGCATGGAAGTCTGCGTTTTAACAAGGACGTTAAAAACTAGAAGCTGAGATCAAGGGAGTGAGGTTTACATGCACAGCTCCATTACATTTATTTAGATTTTTACTGGCTCAAGTAAAAAAGAGCCTAAGTTAAAGACTATGGCTGCATCTGAGTAGGCCTGGCTCTTGAGTAGGCTCTTATTTCAGTAGTTTGTAATATTTCCATGGCTAAAGTCTGATTACACTGTGTTCAGTAAACTCTGCTGCAATAATATGTCAGCAGCATGTATGTAAACGTTTGCAGGGAAAAGAGGTATGTTTTCAATTTTGATTTAAAAATGTAAATGGAAGTTGCAAGGCAGATGTCCAGAGGCAATTGATTCCATAGGCGGGTGGCGGCAACGGAGAATCTCCCTTAGTTTTGAAGCCTAATGTTTGGTGCGTTTTGCTTTTCAAATGCACACCGCAAATGACTTAAAACTCATAGGGCGTGCAGAGAACATTTACAAAACTTGTAAATATGTTTATTTTCGAAAAGCAAGCACACACCTCTTCTCAATGATTCGCAGGATTTGAGGCATCATACATGTCTGTAGCAAAAAGTGTAGGAAGAGTTGCGTGAATTATTTTTAGATAAAACAGGATGCCTATAAACCTCATTCAGTACATTTAGGAGGGCATGCTAAAGATATTTTTCAGATGTGCTGATGAACATAATGCCTTTCATTTGCTGTTGGCTCTTACAGGACTCACATTGTTGTCAAACAGGAGAATGGTGATAGATTTGCATATCAAATGAAATATCCACAATTTGTCATGAATGTGATTTGTGGGTGGCTAATACTTGAGAGACAATAATGAATCTACTTTAGTCCTGTTTTCCATCTCAGGCTTTGAGCAATTGTGTTGTAAATCACTTTATTCAACACGTCCATTGCAGTTCCAGTAGGTGGGTGTGTTTTTCTCATCACATTAGTCATAAAGTTGTTTTAAATCCATTTTACCAAAGATTTGTGGATTAAATATGAATATAGATATCAATATGAAATGTTTTATTATTTTCTGAGAGAACACTGCCAGCTCGGTCAGATCACATCTAGATTAACTGGATTCACTCAAGTAAAAAAATATGAAAAGCATTTTTTAGAAGTGATATGAACATAGAAATAGCAGCTTAAGGCAATTTAATAATAGCAATTTGATTAATCAGTTTCCATAGCCAAAATAACTAAAGAAAAAAAAATTAAATAGTGTTTCCCTATTTAAAAGGGAAAATAAGGGATCATCCCTACTAAAATCCATGTTCTATAGTAAGGGCATACGCCGAGTGCTTTGTGTCCCTCTCTAGGGGCGTTTTGCCATCGTCATTACGACTGACACATCACTCAGGAGCTGGTTCACTGTAATAGATGGTCGTCCAGCTCAGGATCTTTGGCAAGGCCCTCATCTCTCTTGGCACATCAACCCCCTAAAGATGAGGTCTGTGTTTTTAGCAAACGCATCTTCCCAGATCTCAGGGGCTATTCCATTGCGCCCCCTGTTCAGGCTGGTGCAGAAATGCTACTCTGGAAGGATGCAAACTGCTCTCCCTTACCCCCTTTTCCACTCAACAAGAACCAGGTGCTGGTTCAGAGTTAGAGCTAGTGCTGGTTCGGAGTTGGTTCGACTTACAAGCTTTCAAAGAACCGGTTTGCCTTTCCACAGGCTAGAGAGCCATCACAGAGCCAGATCTTACGTCACTGTATACATCTCATGTTGTCCAGCAACTCTAGCATGGCACACACAAACACACCAGGCTTGTTTGAGATGGTTCGGAACTATGAATCTCAAACTGCGAGAGCAATTCGAAAAAACATTAGAAAAAGATTTGATTCAAAAGCAGAAGGAGTCGTAAACTCTCCAAACACTCCCGCAGCTCCGATCAGTCCACGCTGCTCTGATGCATCTCGAACAAGCCTTCCATCAACAATGGCGGTTGTTGTGTTACTATTTATGCTCATGGCTTTGCAAACCTACATCGGTATCCAAACACGGCGAATCCAGCACCTCCGTGCAGCTCGCCGTAACTTGCATTAACGGAGATTACAATCAAGCTGCTATTAGCATGATTAGCTGCTATTTAAAAAATGGTGGTCACAAGTTTCTATTCGTCTTCTTGGTCACGGTAACTCCAGCCGCTGACGTATGCAGTTCTTATATCTAGACCAGCAATGATTTGGTGCTACTTAAGAACCACTTTTACTGGTTTCGGAGCTGGTGCTTTGGTGGTCGAAAAACAAAGAACTGATTTGAAACTAGGCTCTGGCTCCGAGCCTGGCTCCGAAAGCGGCACCTGATCGTTCTGGCTTCGAAAGGGGTACCTGATCGCTCGCTTCCTTTGTGGAGCTAGGCGACTGAGGCCGCCTGTCAGATTAAAAGTCATTTTGTGGAACCTAGCCATAGTTTTTAAGAGGCTGGTTGGGATCCCTTTTAATCCACTAGAGTCAGCGCCTGTCAAGCTTCTGACTCTAAAGATGTTTTTTTCTCAGAGTTATTACTTCGCTAAAGAGAATTGGGGATTTGCAGACTCTTTCAGTCTCACCGTCCAGTTTAAACTTTACCCCTGGATTGGTCAAGGCTATTTTGCACCCTCGCCCTGACTATCTTCCTAAAGTTCCATTCTAGACCATGTATCTAGTCATTCTTAAGCCTTCTGTCCACTGCCATTCACTATGCTTACGGTGTCCAGTTTGTCCTCTTCTGACTTACTTCCACCACACCAGCGGCATAAATTGCTATGGAGGACCGCAACTGGGCCACCACCAGACAAACGGTGTCACATTGGGTTGTGAAAGCCATTGCTCTAGCCCAGGGGTGTCCATCGGTCCTGGACGGCCACTGTCATGTTGAGTTTTGTTCCAACACCTTCTTGTAAGTTTTTCAACAGATAATCAAGACCTTGATTAGCTGTTTCAGGTGCATTTAATTGGGGTTGGAGCTAAACTCTGCAGGACAGTGGCCTTCGAGGCCACCATGTTTGGACACCCCTGATGAACGGTCAAGCTTCGCCTCTAGATTAATCACTCGCATGTCCTTGAGTCAACATCCCAAGATCATGTCTGAGACTTCTCCAACATTTGTGCACACACACTACACAACCTTGAGGGGTCCAGCAGGGAAAGTTTTATAAGTAACATCTAGGGTTCCTTGCACTGTTACCTTGTTCCCTGAAACAGCAGGAACAAGATGATGTGCCTCATTGCCACACTTTAGAGAAAGTTATAACCTGAATGCGCCTCTGTTTCACGTTTATTTATAGCATCTCACGAGCGAGCATCCCAAATCTTTTTTTAAAGAAAAAGAAATTGTGGTACACAGAGCTGGCATGAAATCAATAGGATTATACTATCTTGGCTTTAGTTAAAGTCAACAGAAAAATTCAGAGATTAAAGTGAACATAAGAGTTGATTTTTGGTTGTTGTTTTTTTGTGTGGAGAATGAAATCATATTGCATTGTCAGCTGCTGACATCATCAACAAGTCACACAAGAGCTTATAAACCACTGTGACTGAATCAACCTCTTGTGGCCTTTCAATATAATGGGCGGGTGATTCTGGCAATAAAGAATGGCCTCTTATGAAAGAATGACATTTTTGGCCACAAAGAGAAAGTTATGAATCATTCTCAGCGTGACAATCCGTTCCGTCTGTGTTGATCAGGAAGACATTTGTAGATGAGGGGGCATTTGTCATTTAAAGAATTAACACAATTCAGAAGCTGCTCCATCCCACAATAACATTACTTAACTGTTACAATCATGAGCAAGAACATGCCTTCTGCATATTCAGTTCAGCAGCAAAAAGAACAATGTGAACATCCAAAAACCTGTGCTAATTTGTTTTATTATAAACCTTCCACGTTTTATGTGTTATCATAATAGAAAGAACAGGAACAAGAAAAAAAACTTTCACAGTGTCCAGAGTTCTCAATCAATTCACAATCTCCTGTCGCAATGCCAAATGAACCCAATTCCCAGACAAATCCTTAGAAACAAGCAGTCACTGGATCAAATCCTTATTTAAACCCAGCAGGAAGCAGAGGCTCAATGCCCACTACACCAGGCACAGTTTACTACACTCCATACTATATGCATTCAATCAGAAAAACAATGTTATGTGTTTGTGTGTATTACTGCTACAAAGTTTAATATGTGATACAGCGGATACAAAATGTAAAAAACCTTTTAAAAATTTCAAAAGTTGAATTACAAGAAGTACAAGCACACTTTAAGCAAAACATTTCACACAAGTTCACCGTAAAAAGGCTTAATCCCCTGTTAGCTCAATGGTCTCTATGGGCGGATTGTCAGCAACAGCCATGTTAGGATTTTTGGGTCTTTAAAAGTCCTCTTGACTACGCCTAACTTTTCAGATTTAGAAGCTGGCTTTAGAGTTAAAATGCTTTGTGAAATAACCTAAGAGCAAACATTTAGGAGTCTTAAAATTAGGACTGACAAGTCCATTATATTTAAGAGTTTCTCCTTAAATGGCAAGATGTTTTGTGAATACGGCCCAGATGTTTAAAAGTCTTTCCCTCACCAAAAGATACTGTTTAAAAAAAGGCTCAGAAAAATGACTTTAGTTCTGAGAAAAGCTGTTTTGTTTGCAGATGCTGCTTTCTTAAGTTGGTATGATTTTTGAATGCCATGAACATGTTTACTAGATCTGTCCCTATTTTTCCTGCATTTCTTCATTTCTTCTTTGTCCAAGTATGACACCAAGTGGCTAAAAGGCTTTGTTGCAGAACGGCCAAGTGCACTTTCTCTACCACCTACTACAATGCTTATCCTACTGTTGCTGCTTCACTTAGTCATAAAAGCCATTAAAGTGACAGTAGAGAGATATGATAGATACATATATAAACAGAGGCAAAGTAAAAGAATGGGGCACCAATGAGGCATTTATTAGACAGGAAGACTTTTTTTCATTTAATCTCTTACTGTCCAATAAATCACTGAATGCTGTGAACCCCATTTAATCGTTTGTTCCAACCAACGAGACCATCACCAGCCCAAACAGAAGATCTAAGTCACTGGCCTCCTCTCATCTTTTGCTCTCTCTCTCTCTCTCTCTCTCTCTCTCTCTCTCTCTCTCTCTCTCTCTACACACACTCCCTTAAGTCACCATGAAAAAGGTAATCCTGTAGTTCACAGAGCTTGAGATGCACCGAGAGACCTCGGAGAAAGAGAGTTGAAAATGTAAAATTCACAGTCGTGTTGCTTTGAAGTCGGCACAGCCAAAAGCTAATCAGAGAAAGCTGGCATGCTAGATTTGGCAGGATAAAGGTTTATGATTATGTTTACTGAAACCCAGCGCTGGGTCTTGTACCTCTAGGGCTTTAACTGAGTTCGCACAGCAGGCTGCCAACAGCAGAAGATATGAAACACAGAAAAAACGAGGCCTACAGTAGAGATCTGTTTTGGTAGAATCAGCCTCCTGATGTAATTGGCATATTAGCGCCTCGTGACTCTTCTCTGTTACCACATCCACACCTTCTTGTTTGACTGCTCAAAGACTTTGTATAGAACTTCCGATAAGCATTACACAAGTCTGTTTAAACAGTTATTTTTCTAAAAAGAAATAACTTGGAATTTTTATTGTAATTCTAACCTACTAAACTAGTCTGAGGCCCTGTCGACACTACTGCGTTTTTCACATTTTTAACACAGCATTTTACAATGAAAGCGACCCTGGCGATCTCCATCACACACTACATGTGAACAGATTGAATGTAGGCTTTTATGCACACACTGTATAAACATCCATCAGACGCACACATCAGATCTGGTAAATGGATCAAATAAGGTATGTATACAATTTAGTAATATTTATTTAATGCTTTGTTTCAAATGGAAACAAAGAGGAAAATATAGTGCCTTGGAATCTCTGGGGCATCGACTTTACATATTTACGCCCTTCACGCTGAACAAAACAAACAGTGACTGGTAGCTTTGCATGTCGTGCAGAAACATCTTCTTGGGTGGTCCTAGGCCAGATGAAAGCTACTCTGGAGTCCAGACCTTCTGCGATCAGTCTGAAGGTGTGCATAAGGGAGATCAGCACAGTAACGTGGACTCAAGAGATACTTCACGATTTAGCATTCAGCTTTGTGTTAGTAGAAAAACCTGTACCTTAAAACTTCAAATAATAGCCGAGTCCTAAATCAGACGCCTGTCTCTTTTACACGTCGAGTGTGGCTGCAGGTTTGGGTAAATAAAAGCCGGATCTCGCTTGTGGCGAGCGGACGAGCCGAGGGCCGTAGGAAAACCGCGCAGGGTCATGTTTACTATGGCGGCGGGGACAGCGGAGGCCGGCGGAGAGACGACTCGTCCTGCTCGCCACAGTGCAACATCGACTCGACGCCGTTCTCCACGGCCTCACTCGTCCTGCTCGCCACAGTGGACATGACTCGCGTCGTTCTCCGCGGCCCTCACTCGATCCCCGCTCGCCACAGTAGACATGACTCGCGCCGTTCTCCCACGGCCCTCACTCGTCCCGCTCGCCACAGTGAACATGACTCAGGCGTCGTTCTCCAGCGGCCCTCACTCGTCCCGCTCGCCACAGTGAACATGACTCGCGCCGTTCTCCCGCGGCCCTCACTCGTCCCGCTCGCCACAGTAAACATGACTCGCGCCGTTCTCCGCGGCCCTCACTCGTCCCGCTCGCCACAGTAAACATGACTCGCGCCGTTCTCCCGCGGCCCTCACTCGTCCCGCTCGCCACAGTGAAACATGACTCACGCCGTTCTCCCGCGGCCCTCACTCGTCCCGCTCGCCACAGTAGAACATGACTCGCGCCGTTCTCCCGCGGCCCTCACTCGATCCCGCTCGCCACAGTGAGACATGACTCGCGCCGTTCTCCCGCGGCCCTCAGCTCGTCCCGCTCGCCACAGTGAAACATGACTCACGCCGTTCTCCAGCGGCCCTCACTCGTCCCGCTCGCCACAGTGAACATGACTCGCGCCGTTCTCCCGCGGCCCTCACTCGTCCCGCTCGCCACAGTAAGACATGACTGACGCCGTTCTCCCGCGGCCCTCACTCGTCCCGCTCGCCACAGTAAACATGACTGCGCGCCGTTCTCCGCGGCCCTCACTCGTCCCGCTCGCCACAGTAAACATGACTCAGCGTCGTTCTCCCGCGGCCCTCACTCGTCCCGCTCGCCACAGTGAACATGACTCGCGCCGTTCTCCCGCGGCCCTCACTCGTCCCGCTCGCCACAGTAGAACATGACTCACGCCGTTCTCCCGCGGCCCTCACTCGTCCCGCTCGCCACAGTAAACATGACTCACGCCGTTCTCCCGCGGCCCTCACTCGTCCCGCTCGCCACAGTGAACATGACTCACGCCGTTCTCCCGCGGCCCTCACTCGTCCCGCTCGCCACCAGTGAACATGACTCGCGCCGTTCTCCCGCGGCCCTCACTCGTCCCGCTCGCCACAGTAAACATGACTCAGCGCCGTTCTCCGCGGCCCTCACTCGTCCCGCTCGCCACAGTGAACATGACTCAGCGCCGTTCTCCGCGGCCCTCACTCGTCCCGCTCGCCACCAGTGAACATGACTCACGCCGTTCTCCCGCGGCCCTCACTCGTCCTGCTCGCCACAGTGAACATGACTCAGCGCCGTTCTCCCGCGGCCCTCACTGCGTCCCAGCTCGCCACAGTAGACATGACTGGCGCCGTTCTCCCGCGGCCCTCACTCGATCCCGCTCGCCACAGTGAACATGACTCACGCCGTTCTCCAGCGGCCCTCACTCGTCCCGCTCGCCACAGTAAACATGACTCGCGCCGTTCTCCCGCGGCCCTCACTCGTCCCGCTCGCCACAGTAAACATGACTCGACGCCGTTCTCCCGCGGCCCTCACTCGTCCCGCTCGCCACAGTGAGACATGACTCGACGCCAGTTCTCCGCGGCCCTCACTCGTCCTGCTCGCCACAGTGAACATGACTCACGCCGTTCTCCCAGCGGCCCTCACTCGTGCCGCTCGCCACAGTAAACATGACTCGCGTCGTTCTCCAGCGGCCCTCACTCGTCCCGCTCGCCACAGTGAGACATGACTCGCGCCGTTCTCCCACGGCCCTCACTGCGTCCCGCTCGCCACAGTAAACATGACTCGCGCCGTTCTCCAGCGGCCCTCACTCGTCCCGCTCGCCACAGTGAACATGACTCGCGCCGTTCTCCAGCGGCCCTCACTCGTCCCGCTCGCCACAGTAAACATGACTCACGCCGTTCTCCCGCGGCCCTCACTCGTCCCGCTCGCCACAGTGAGACATGACTCGCGCCGTTCTCCGGCGGCCCTCAGCTCGATCCCGCTCGCCACAGTGAACATGACTCAGCGCCGTTCTCCGCGGCCCTCACTCGTCCTGCTCGCCACAGTGAACATGACTCGCGCCGTTCTCCCGCGGCCCTCACTCGTCCTGCTCGCCACAGTAAACATGACTCGCGCCGTTCTCCCGCGGCCCTCACTCGTCGCTGCTCGCCACAGTGAGACATGACTCGCGCCGTTCTCCCGCGGCCCTCACTCGTCCCGCTCGCCACAGTGAACATGACTCAGCGCCGTCTCCCGCGGCCCTCACTCGTCCCGCTCGCCACAGTAGACATGACTCGCGCCGTTCTCCCGCGGCCCTCACTCGTCCCGCTCGCCACAGTGAACATGACTCGCGCCGTTCTCCAGCGGCCCTCACTCGTCCCGCTCGCCACAGTGAGACATGACTCGCGCCGTTCTCCCGCGGCCCTCACTCGATCCCGCTCGCCACAGTGAAACATGACTCGGCGCCGTTCTCCCGCGGCCCTCACTCGTCCCGCTCGCCACAGTAAACATGACTCAACGCCGTTCTCCCGCGGCCCTCACTCGTCCCGCTCGCCACAGTGAGACATGACTCGCGCCGTTCTCCCGCGGCCCTCACTCGTCCCGCTCGCCACAGTGAACATGACTCGCGTCGTTCTCCCGCGGCCCTCACTCGTCCCGCTCGCCACAGTAAACATGACTCGCCGCCGTTCTCCCGCGGCCCTCACTCGTCCCGCTCGCCACAGTGAACATGACTCGCGCTCGTTCTCCCGCGGCCCTCACTCGTCCCGCTCGCCACAGTGAACATGACTCACGCCGTTCTCCCGCGGCCCTCACTCGTCCCGCTCGCCACCAGTGAACATGACTCACGCCGTTCTCCCGCGGCCCTCACTCGTCCCGCTCGCCACAGTAAACATGACTCGCGCCGTTCTCCCGCGGCCCTCACTCGTCCCGCTCGCCACAGTAAACATGACTCGCGCCGTTCTCCCGCGGCCCTCACTCGTCCCGCTCGCCACAGTAAACATGACTCGCGCCGTTCTCCCGCGGCCCTCACTCGTCCCCGCTCGCCACAGTGAACATGACTCACGCCGTTCTCCCGCGGCCCTCACTCGTCCCGCTCGCCACAGTAAACATGACTCGCGCCGTTCTCCCGCGGCCCTCACTCGTCCCGCTCGCCACAGTAAACATGACTCGCGCCGTTCTCCGCGGCCCTCACTCGTCCCCGCTCGCCACAGTAAACATGACTCGCGCCGTTCTCCCGCGGCCCTCACTCGTCCCGCTCGCCACAGTAAACATGACTCGACGCCGTTCTCCCGCGGCCCTCACTCGTCCCGCTCGCCACAGTGAGACATGACTCAGCGCCGTTCTCCCGCGGCCCTCACTCGTCCCGCTCGCCACAGTAAACATGACTCACGCCGTTCTCCCGCGGCCCTCACTCGTCCCGCTCGCCACAGTGAACATGACTCGCGCCGTTCTCCCGCGGCCCTCACTCGTCCCGCTCGCCACAGTGAGACATGACTCGCGCCGTTCTCCACGGCCCTCACTCGTCCCGCTCGCCACAGTAAACATGACTCGACGCCGTTCTCCCACGGCCCTCACTCGTCCCGCTCGCCACAGTGCAGACATGACTCGCGCCGTTCTCCCGCGGCCCTCACTCGTCCCGCTCGCCACAGTGAGACATGACTGACGTCGTTCTCCCACGGCCCTCACTCGTCCCGCTCGCCACAGTAAACATGACTCGCGCCGTTCTCCCGCGGCCCTCACTCGTCCCGCTCGCCACAGTAAACATGACTCACGCCGTTCTCCCGCGGCCCTCACTCGTCCCGCTCGCCACAGTAGAACATGACTCACGGCGTTCTCCCGCGGCCCTCAGCTCGTCCCGCTCGCCACAGTAGACATGACTCGACGTCGTTCTCCCAGCGGCCCTCACTCGTCCTGCTCGCCACAGTGAGACATGACTCAGCGCCGTTCTCCCGCGGCCCTCACTCGTCCCGCTCGTCCACAGTGAAACATGACTCGCGCCGTTCTCCCGCGGCCCTCACTCGTCCCGCTCGCCACAGTAAACATGACTCGCGCCGTTCTCCCGCGGCCCTCACTCGTCCCAGCTCGCCACAGTAAACATGACTCAGCGCCGTTCTCCCGCGGCCCTCACTCGTCCAGCTCGCCACAGTGAGACATGACTCGCGCCGTTCTCCCGCGGCCCTCACTCGTCCAGCTCGCCAGCAGTGAACATGACTACGCCGTTCTCCCACGGCCCTCACTCGTCCAGCTTCGCCATGACAGTAAGCATGACTCGCACCAGTTCTCCCGCGGCCCTCGCTCGTCCCGCTCGTCCCAGTAAACATGACTCCGTCGCCATTCTCCCGCGGCCCTCATGCTCGTCCTGCTCGCCACAGTAAACATAGATGAATGCGCGACTGTAGAACGCAAAAGCCGAGTTACGGAACATTTTGGTGGATCTCATAAATGACCCATTTTAAATACACATTTCATCTTTCCAGAGGTGAAGTATGCTTCAAATCCAACAGAAGTTAGCATGATTGGTGTCACCTTGACTTAAAATGGTACTGCGACTAGGATTCACAGTATATTGCAGTATATGGATTGTTTTATAAAAGTCTCCTATGGATTATTATTAATACTGTATCATTAGAGTTTGACTAACTTGAACAGGCTTGTAAAATGATTCCACAGTTATATCATCCAGTCTTTTTTCCTTTTTTCTTATTTGCCCTTGGAAACTGAATGAAATTTTAATAAGCCGCTTGATTGGTCAATTTAAACAACCAGCTTAAAAAGATAAAAAGAAGAACTTTAGACTCAATGATTGTGTTGCAAGAGGGAAATAAGATTAAAAGATAACCAAACTCTACCCACTGAATATTATCTTCCCTCAAGTATCAAATCAAATCAATCAAAGCATACATCAATGAGAGCAGAGCTAACGTTATTTTACCCTGGCGCTGAGCTGGAGGAGAGCAGTTCTCTCTCATAAGCTCATTTATTCTGGAGGGAAGACAGCTTGAGCTGTTACAGGCTTTCCAGAGTGACTGATGAGTTCAGCTGAAAACAACCATAAATCTCCTTGTATAGAAATGTGTAGCTATGGCATCATGAGAGCCAGATGTGTGTTTGGAAAACTGTGTTGTTCTTGTGATCATTATGCATTCAAGCTTAACTTTCAAAAGCAAATTTAGTTTGCAAAAGCAGCCTAATATGAGCTTATCTTATTTATATGCTGTATATAGGGAGTTAAAAAATAAAAATCTGATTAAAGTGGTGGTTTATTGCTTTTTTTTATTTGCATGATTGTGTTTATGGGGTGCAATACAACATGTATTTGTGGTTTCTCTTTTTTAAAAAGTCCTATTTTGGGCATTTGATAAAACGCCAAAGCTGGCATTTGATAAAACTAAAACTTTACGTCTGAAATTATACATGCAAATACATTTAAAATGATTAAGTCTTAGCCTACTTACAGGTTGTGGCCCAACAACTGCTGCCTCTGGTTTTAAAGTTGGAACTGCTTCATGTTTCAGTAACAGTTTCTTGTTGAATCCGATGTTGAATTTGCAGAGATTCTGGAAGCTGTCTTCCGTAAATGCGCAGCACAGAGAGCTAAATTACGATCGTCATTTTCAGGAACATAATCAAACATAAATTGCATCCATTGTTGACGAAGTACAGCATCCGTGGGAAGCTCGAACACAGAAGACCTGACAGCTGCGTGAACACAACAAACTCGACGTGCCTCAAAAATATGATCATGCCCTTTCCTGCATATTCCAAGAGGAAGAGTCGATGTAAATGTATGGGTTAGTGACATCTAAAACCCAGCTGTCAGTCCCTCTGAGTCATTTTTGTAGGCATTAAACTTCAGATTTTTAAAAGACGATATCTCTGCTTACACTGAACTTTCAGAGATGCAACTTTGAAGATACTGTTCATGCACCAACAGCAACATTACACACTATTTAAAATGAAAAAAGTGAAATCGCAATCAACCACCCATTTAACAGTTATGGTTCCATTAACAATTCTTAGTCCTTTTTTAACAAATTTTAAAGGAAGAAGAGTCATTTATTCAAGAACCAGACTAAAGGTCATTTAGTACAATATCATGTATTTGTACTAAAAAACATATTGTACTATACTATATTTGCATCAGTTAAACAAGAATAGACAGTGAGCAAGTCATCTGAGATTAGCACATCAGTAACCCAGTAATGAAAGCTCTCTTCAGGTTCGCCTAGAGCATTTCTTTAGAATTAAAACCAATTACTGAGAGGCAGAACAAATCAAATGCAAAATGTCCCAATAAAGCAAAACAACTTAGTATGGGTGAAGAGTAGAGGAGGCGTTTCAGGCTCAAGAAGGATCTGGAATAGAAATGAGAATAAACTAAGGGTACTGAGGAGCTAAAGTGTCTCTGAAGGATTCTCTCTCTATTACGGAGAATCGCGATGGCAAAGAGGCTTAACAATATTGGTTACGGGATTTGAAATGATCAAGGGACAGGCTTCTTTTATTAAGCTTGAGGAGGGAGTTATTAGTCTCTTATCTCTCTTGAAGAAAGGTGCCTTTCAAAATCCTCAGCCCTCAGCTAAGAAATCTATTTCTGTACAAGTCTAGCTATACTTGTTCACCTGGAATTTACATCCTGATACAAATAAGAAGTGCCTGTGCAATCTCTGTACTATCTTTAGCGGAAAGTCACACTCATCTTGGTTCCTCTCAACCGGCCGCCCGGACCACCTAAACACTCTCCTTCAACTCCCAGATTTCACAACACATTAGTTCGGCACTGTAATCTCGAGTTCGAGACATAAAGTGGATGATTATAGAGCCCTGCCGCAGATGACAGGAATTATGTATCATTATTAGGGATTCAGAAAATATAATGCACCCAACAAATCATACAACATAATTATAGCAGCACTGATTTTGGAATAACTGAATCTGATATCTTATAACACTAACAACATTTTCCATTAAGGAGGGAAAAGTCAAGAGTGCAGCCCAAAAAACTTTAAATTGTCCTAATTTACCTAAAAATCATTCATATATTAAAATATGCTATGTGAAGATGACAAATCCCACTAGTTCATCGTGTCACATGACATACTGTATGAAAGCTATGCCATTATTATGCATTTATTAAATAATGATTTAAAATGGCCTTTAGAGAAAAATAAATAACCTGCAAAACTTTAACAAAATATTTTGATCAAAGTGTTTCACCTTTTCCTCACACAAAGCTACGGTATGGTTTCAGAACACAACTTTTATGGCGTTATTTTTCTATTTTGAGTTCTGTTGTATGGAAAAGAGCTGCATCAACATTCTGCTAAAAACATCTAAAAGTGTGAAATTTCACAGGCAAAGAAGATCTATTGTCAAAACAGCGTAGCGATGTGTATAGATGTCACTTTCAAACAAGCAGCTTTCTGTTGGTCAACATGGTAAATAAATACGTGTCCAACTTGAACTAGATGCGAAATCTAACCTGGGAAATATTCCGCTCTCACACGTAATTGGATTCCTATTGAAATGGCTGGATTTCACCCGCAAATTCACTGTAAACATGAACAACTTATAAAAGAAGGACGTCAAGAGGATGAGTACATGACAACAGAATTTTCATTTTTGGCTGCAAGCCAAGCGGAAACATTCTAATCTGAAAAATTACGCCAACCCGGAAGTGCAAAAAACTGCAATACATCGAAAATCCGCTAGGGGCAGGTCCCAAAAGGGAGCACATGTCTATAGACCCCATGTTAAAGGGTAACTAAACCCCTGGTCAGAGCCTAACTCCACCCACTGGCAATATTTGAAAATGCTGAAAAAATGGGCAGAACCCAGCGGAGATAGAGGAGACGAACCGAGGCGGGGAGTGCACAAGTAGACAATACGCTACAATACTACTTTAAATAACTCAACAAAGACCTGCAAGTGTCTCCTCTTCAGCTCAGCCTTTGATTTTCTTTCATTTTTGGAACCTCAAAAGCAAGAAATCCCATTGGAAGTCTTGTGCAGGTGGAAAAAAACAAAGTCCAAGAGAGACAGACAGCAGTCCAGCATGATGGACTGGAACAGCAGGTGTGCAAAGTGGAATATACAATGAGCCACAGCTCTCATACCTCAGAGCAAAGACAAATGGCAGGACATCAAGGGCCGAGAAGAAATACGTAACAGCCACACTGCCGCAAAAGGCTTCCGTTCAAGACGGGAAGAGCGGTAGAGCCGGTCACGGTGCAATGCACTATGAACATTTATAGTGACTGAATCCAAAAATGCACATTTTATGGATACACTCTAAAAAATGCTGGGTTGTTTTAACCCAATTTTGGGTCAAATATGGACAAACTCAAACATTGGGTTAAAACTGTAATTTAAAATGTAACCCAATGGCTGGGCTTGTCCATATTTGACCCAAAATTGGGATAAAACAAACAGCATTTTTTAGAGTGTATGTATAATATGAGTCAGATATAAAGTCATATATATATACAAAACCACCATTAAGGCTACTAAACATCATGCATTTACACAAAGAGGAGTCAGTATAAAGTCTAAACTGAAAATTGACAATTCTTATTTTTTTATAGAATATTGCAGTATTTATAACAAATTGCTTATCTCTGCCTCATAATCTTGAATCAAAATAACTTCTCTCTTGCAGCATCTCACACTAATGCTGTTTCTGAGTAAATCCAGTGCAGTGAAAGTAAGTGTATGCAAAAAAAAAAAAAAAAAAACTTGTTTTCAGCATGTAAAAAGAAAATATATATATTTTTTAAATAGCCTATTTTACATAACCGAAATATATGAGGGGAAATCAGGCCTGGAAATTTGCTAGAATGATTGGAAAATTAATGAAACAAAGACACTTCTTTTTTCATTATTTCAAACTCACCTCTGATGATGCGTTTACCAGGGTGAGGGCGGGACAACCTGTCACTTACATTAGATCCACCAATAGCAAACCACAACCATCCAATCAATTCCTCTCAGACAAAATCAGGTGCCTCCCTACATTTATTCTAGTTTGAGAAGCTGCTTCACTCAGATATACGTCGGGAGAAAATATTATGGCAACTTCCATTTCATGCTGACTTTAAATTTCAATGATAAAAATACAAAAAATAGTCCTATTTCTTCAAATCTTTCTTGTTTTACTACTGGCTTCCTGTGAGTGAGTGAGTGAGTGAGTGAGTGAGTGAGTGAGTGAGTGAGTGAGTGAGTGAGTGAGTGAGTGAGTGAGTGAGTGAGTGAGTGAGTGAGTGAGTGAGTGAGTGAAGTACGACCACCATTTACTACAAACAATTAAAGAAAGGCCTGAAGCAGAGAGAGAGAGAGAGAGAGAGAGAGAGAGAGAGGGGGGGAAATGGGCAGCAAACTAAACTTAAAAATGGAAGCACTTTGGCCTTAAGTAATTAGATAATTAAATCAAAAACAGCAAAGGACTGGTCTGTGTTTGTTAACCCCATTTTCAAAACTGCATTAATCCACAAAGTGCTGTGCCTGTAAACGTTGGCATGAAACCTGGCAGGCCGGCACTCAAGATCAGTCAATAATAAAGTAATGTATATAACAATTACAAATACAATCATTGTGTAGTGTGCAAGGATGTATTAATGTAGACTCTTGGGTGTGCTAAAATAATATCGTAGTTGTTGTTTTAAAGATGTGGAAGACGACATTATCAAGTGTGTTACTTTAGACAAAAAAAAAACACTTCAAACATACTTCAAAATATATATTTTTTCTGTGTTCCACAGAAAAATAATAATAGGTTTGGGTTGACAATAGGTTGAGAAAATGATGACATAATTGTCATGTTTGTGTGAACTATCCCTTAAATCCAGTTGTATACGTTTTACTGTCACAATGGTTTTGTTAGCCAGTATAAAAATCTACGAGGTGACCTTTGCTTTTACAGTCCATCGCGTACTGTATTTTAAAGCACAAGACCTGCGAGAAAACTTTAGATAAACAGAAAAGCCTGGCATGAAATTGCCATTAGTCCCTGAAAGAGCAGATTTGGTCCTAGTTATTGTGGGCAAACATATAAAATGTCTTAAAGAGGCCTATAAGCTGTGCACTATTAAACTGGAATGGATGAACATCTAATGTTACTCTCGAAGTGTGAGTCTCTAAAAGGCTGAGTGCTGCTCTCTTTAGGATCAATGGCACGGCTCAAAGTGTAATTTGGGATCCCCAACACGGACAAGATGAGATTATCAGGGCAAATTGATTTTCTTGTTGGACATGTCTCTGCTGGGAAAAGTTCAAAATAAATGTGATGAAATTTTCAGACATCTTTTCTCTAAACTGAGCACATTCTCGAAGGTGCACACATTGACTTTTCTCCAGCATAGTGGTTTATTGACTATCATTTTCAGGAGTGATAAAGCTAATTTGTTTTTATCATCATCACTTAGTTGCAATAACGTTATTTTGAATTAATATGAAGTCACTACTCGCTGAGGTGATATAAAACATGTTTTTTTCTGTGTTTTTCTAGGTCCTGCAGCAGTGCTAAGTGTAACTTGTGTCTTACCTGTGCTGTTTTCTGCTCTTCCCAGGTGAGCTGCCGTGTTTCTGCACATGTGTGAAGGGTCTCAGAGTGTTCTTCAGCAAACTGTCCTCCTCCAGCCTCAGCTGCGGTATAAGGTGTCCAAACGCCATCCCAAACTCCAGTCGTGCTGTCCTAGTCTCTCGGTAAAGTCCTTAGTTCAGGGATGAAGTGAGCAGAACACCGGGTTAGTTTCGGGTCGTGCAGCTGTCAGTCAGTCAGACCTGTAGAGTAGAGCTCGCGCTGCACAGTGAAAACAACATATTCCGTGCATGGCGGGACAGGCTAAGTGATGAAACGGAGGTGTGACTGCTCACTCCTTCATCAGGTTTTCCTCGATGTTAAAAGGAGAGCACTCTATCTCTATTCTCTATCCATCAGCCGCTCTCGGGATTACCGAGGAAATTAAGAGAGTGTCATGCGCTGCGGTCACCGATGCGCATGCGCGCCAGCTGCAGGTGCAGCGAACTTCAAGGCTGTGAAATCAAAGGCCATTTGTCCCAATATTGTTGCTGGATTATGACACAAAAACACTAATGCTGTTTCTGGGTAAATCCGGTGCCGTAAAAGTAAGTGTATGAAGAAGAAAAAAACGAGTTTTCAGCATGTAAAAAGAAAAGATTTTTGTTAAAAATAGCCTAGTTTACCTAATCGAAATATTTGAGGTGAAATCAGGCCTTGACATTTGCTGGAATGATTAGATACTTTAATTTATTGGAAAATTTATGAAACAAAGACGCTTCTTTTTTCAATATATTTTATTTCCTATTTGTGTGGCTTGCTTTTTATTTATTTATTTCGACTTTTAAATGTATTATTTATTTATTTACTCTTTTGCATTATACATGTACATTTTTTATGCAAAACAACACTCTAAAAATGCTGGGTTGTTTTAACACAATTTTGGGTCAAATATGAACAAACCCAGCCATTTGGTTAAATTTTTTAATTACATTTTTAACCCAATGTTTAAGTTTGTCCATATTTGACCCAAAAATTGGGTTAAAACAAAAATTAACTTTAATGCATATATCCTAGTGACACCTAATGATCCTTTTAAGGTTTACAGGCTTTCTTTTTCACGAAAATAGATACAAATATTCTGTAGTCTTCCTGCATATATGCATATTTTTCTAGAATCATAATTACAGTGTTCAAGTAATTTCTACATTCGGCATTGCATTTATTCCCACGCACCAACAATTGAGAATAGCCTAATTTGTTGAAATGTAATAAAAAAAAAACATTTAAAAAAAATAAAAAAAAACATTAGGAGCATTTGACAGGAAGTCATAGCCTGAAAATATTTTTTATGACACATTTTGCACATTTTCTGTGTAAGGGGAACCTATATCGAAAAGCAAGATTGGAAGTCTTTTAACCTTTATTATTGCAGGTTGTCAAATGATAAAACAAACCCCATGAACTTGATGTTTGATTCATGATAGGCTACTTTTTTCTATAAATGAATAAATAAATACTTAATTAATATAAATTGTAAAATAAATTTAAGGTGTGTACACTTACATCATTTATTCAAGGTTTCAGGAATTATGATTATTTTTCCTTACTTTTTATATGATGGTTGTGCCGCTTGACACATTTAGGCCTATACATAATATAGTAATCAAGATATTGTAGAAACTTTCTTTTTGCAAAGTTTCTTTAATGCAGATTTCCTTCCACATCCTTTCCTCTCCCATCAGTCGCTAACCTCAAAAAGTATAATTAGGGTGACAATTTCAATGTACTTTCCACAAATGGGCCACAGGTCTCTAGTGACAGCTCACTATAACTGAGCCATTAATCTTTAGAAACAAAAGACTTAAAAGAAGCCGACCCATGAGCAACTGTATTTCCCTCACCTGACAGAGTTGCATTCATTACACTCGAGAAGCCACAAATGCACGCGGAGCGTTGTCTCGGAGCGTGTGGGTTTTTAAAAGGAAGATCATGCAGAAAGGCTGTTAAATATAACATCCCATTAACTTCTCCATTTGACTTTATAGCTGTTGCATAATTAGGCGGCTCTACAGACGGTGAAATGTGTTTTAATTTGGGTCACAAAATGTGATCTTCATCATCCGAAGTGTCACAAGAGACCAGAGAAATGAGATTGAAGAAGGAATTGTGCAAAAATACATACAGGCTTTGTGAAAATCAATGACAAACAGAAAGGAGAAAATACAGTGGTTTCAATCTAATGTTTACATGAGGTTTTTTTTAGATAGAACAGATGAACTGACAGAAGCTTTTCTTTAAGAATATATCTGTTTGTCATTCATATTCACATAGTTTGTGTGTATGTCTGTGTGTATTATACATTTGAGATGCAGATATGCAAGTCAGCCTCCACAATAGATACACAATGGTCTATTAATTATCTTAAATATCTGTAGATTGGTTTATTGTTTGGCATTTTGGTTAAAAAAAGATTTTTTGTCAAAATGGGCATTAGGCCATCTATGAATTTGGACACACTTTGACATTTCAAACACTAGAGAGCAGAGTTTTACAACAAATGTACCAACTGAGCTAACTGTAGGCTATATAGTGACCAAAGGTCATTTTAATTTATATGGGAAGAGTAGTATATCTATATCCATAAATCAGTATAGGTGAAAAGTACCAGATGAAATACTTCCGCAGAGATTTTGAAGTGTCTGATAAAGACTTTACTATCCCATGAGGCCACAGGATAATTGTGAACCCTAGTCAAGCGACTCTACTGATGCCGTAAATCACATGGCAGTGACAACATGACCAGATTTCATTGGACATATTCATACTTCATACACATAAGTGATACCAGGAGAGCATATTTAACCCTCAGATTTGATTGAACCATCAAAATATGAGGGAAATAGTTTTTAAATATTTTAAATATGAGAAAAGAAGAAAACTAAACATGGATAAGGTATTTATCTGACAAAATTATTTGGCAAAAAAGGCATTTTGTTGGTTGTCAGGTTTTTGCATCCGTCAATGCTGGGTTGTTTCAACCCAAATTTTGGTCAAATATGGACAAACCCAAATGTTGGGTTAAAAATGTAATTTAAAAATTAAATACATTTTTTTAATTACATTTTTTAACCCAACATTTGGGTTTGTTCCATAATTGACCCAAATTTGGGTTGAAACAACCCAGCATTTTTAGGGTGTAATTTCTTTGTGTGATTGCATGGTCAAAAATGATACCCGCATAATTTGGGACTTTGAAAAATATTGAACAAATCCTTAATAATATTTCAATAAAGGGTGAAGATTTGTATGGGCTGGACATCACCTTTGGCCACTACACTCTAAAAAATGCTGGGTTATTTCAACCCAACTCTGGGTCAAAAATGGACAAACCCATCCGTTGGGTTAATTTTTAAAATAACCTTTTAACCCAATATTTGGGTTTTTCCATGTTTGACCCAAAATTGGGTTAAAACAACCTAGCATTTTTTGAGTGTACTGTATTACTAAGCAAATCAAGGCCTTTGGTTGATGGTTTAAAAAGTTCCACATCAAAAAATGGTGTGCAGGAAAAGTCACAACAACAATGCAAATGTCATCTTCATTTAAATGGTAATTTGCTGAATCAAGGACGCATGAAAATGGAGTGTGGGAACATTATCAGTCTAATGACATCAACCGTTTCACTCATTTCACTTTGTCTACATAATAGCTCACATCAAATTATAATATTTTTGAATAATATTTGAATTATGCCTCTTTTGTTTCCAGCATCATTTCCACATGATTGCTCACGATAAAGGTTAATTCCATCACACATATTCTCTCTCTCTTCATACTTGTTAACACAAATGCTTGTTGTTTGGACTAATCAAATAACGGGCTGCCAAATAGCTTGTCATTGAATATTTTATTTGCAAATGAAGTATTAATAACTCAGAGTCCGTAAAAATATACATTTGTTTTTTACTTGTAGAGGGACATATTTACAAGAATGGATCTTCTTCAAAATGAACAAACTGGTTTACAAAACTCAAAAGGTGTGCAACCACAAAGAGAAAGAAAGATCATGAGAATTTTTCCTTCATTCTCAGCAGACAGAGGACTCTCGGGCAAATACAGGCACGAGTTCCAACATTTACAACGATGAAATAATAACAAAAAACACTCAAGATAACAAAGGAAAGAACAATAGGTGTTAAAAAAGCAATGCGAACAAAAAAAAATAAAAGAAAGAAAGAAGACAAACTCACAGAGAAGATGCTGGTCATATTTACACTTACATATTCAGCCGAATACAGGTATGAACACAGAAGCAAAGCATTCCCGATATCTGACCTGTAGGCCATAACATGCAATCCCTTTGCTTTTCCAATGGAAAAGAAATCCCTTTTTACACCCCTCATAGTAACACATACTGCTACAGTTTCTAAGAGGAGTCGAAGGAGCCTTTTATAGACATCCAACCTTATTTTAATAACAACCATGTTGGGTAACAATGATCAGGCTACATAGATAGTCAAGTACGTCTTTTAAATAAGAGTGTAACACCTCACAGATGGACCTCAGCAGTTTTCCTGGCCTGAGCTCCCGTTCAAAACTGAATGCCCTCATGCAATGTGAGCAACACTTTAGAATGCATTGGCGGCTCTGAGATGGTTCCTAAATACCACATTAAAGCCACTAAAGATTAATTGTCTGAGGAAATAGAGCGGTTCTTCTTGTTGGGAGGAGAGGAGGCCATTGGGATGGCCCATAAAAGAATAAAAATAACCATAAAAGCCAAAACATAGGAACGGAACTGCTGGAAGGTATGCTTTCCATCAGAGTTTCCCGGTAATATAGTGGTCTGATCTTGGCTAGTTTTGGTGCTGTAAAAAAAAGGACCAAAAGGAACATAAAACAATGGCTCTGTTCCAAAATCTAAAGAGCTGCCCATATAGGCAGCATTTTAAAGCATTTAAGGCTGTTCCAAAGGTTCAGAGATACCCTTTTTGGACCAATTTTAAGGCAACATCACCTGAATCCTTATAATGCATTTCAATAAGAAATATATTGATTACTAACTGAAACCTAACTTCTAACTGAGCTTCAGTTTCAGCTAGGATGCTGCTCTAAAGCCCCGTTACCTATGTAAGGCAGCATTTCTTGTATACTTATTTTGCAATCACCTTGATGCATTGCAAGAACCAGAGTGAAAAATTCCATCCAAGATGGCAGATAAAGAGTGAAAAATGACTATAATAATTTAATACCAAAATGCATCAATAAAAAGTTCTAATTAAAAACTATTTGTGTCTGCTATATAGCCTATTTTTACACTATAGTGTTCTTAGTTTAGCAAAATGCTAACGCCAAACTCTATTGAAATCAAAACATTGTAAATGACTTGTTTCCTCCCTACTAGACAGTTCCACATGAGTCTTGTGAGGTTGCATTTTAATAAAGTGCAACAGTTGGGTTCTTGAAGTAAAAATCCCATTCATTTTCTCCAAAGGGAAATTTAAATTTAATGATAATTATTTTTCTTTTTTTATAATCAAGGGATAGTTTACCAAAAAAAATTCAAATTCTTTCATCATTTACTCACATTCATGTTGTTCCAAACCTGTTTTTTATTTATATTCAAGTCAACGGGAACCAAGTCATTTGGTTTCCGACATGAATCAAAATATGCTCCTTTATAGAAAGTCATACAGTTTGGAACGATGTCGGCGATACGTAAATGATGAAAAAGATGTTTCTTTTTGGGTGATCTATACCTTAAGGGAATTTGTGTTGAAAAACTACGATACCCATGATTCTGTATAGAAAGCTCCACCAGTCAGAGAATCGCTACGAGCAAATTGCACCAGACAAAAGGTATGTTCGACTTGAAGCGGCCAATTATACCAACGCATTCTCATCCTCAGGGCGTCATATAGTAAAGCTTTTGCCAATGCGTATACATCCAACGCACATGGCACCCTATAGCGTCAATATAACACGCTTCGGTTATGGGTAGGTTTAGGTCTGGGGTAGGGTTAGACCACTAGGAGGCGCCTTCTGGCCCATATATATCTGCGTCTCATATTGACGCAAAAGGGTGCCCTGTGCGTTGGATGTATACGCTTTGTCAAAAGCGTCACTATATGGCGCCTTGGGATGAGACCGGGCTGATTATACAGGCCGATTGGTGTATAACATTGTGGAGTGGAGGATGAGGCCGAGGGCCTTGAGAGAACAGCACGAGGCCGGTGGCCTGACTGATAATGAGCGACACCTGCGCGACAAACTAACTGTGTCACAAACATCAATGTACAGCGAGAGTGATTCGGAAAACATACGGATCAGTTTTATTTTATCTTCATGCATTTTTATATCAACACTTGAATGTTAAAAAATGCAACATTTTGAACAAAAAGCGAAGAATATCGTGTTTATTCAGAGACTACAACGTGCATAAGCAATGCGTTTATCGTTTGTTTCAGCTCCTTTTTTGCCTGTGTTTTGATTCGAAGGTTCTGTAGTTTTTCAGTAAGCGTAATAGCGCCCCCTATCGTATAGCAGTGAAAACACGGAAATACATAAAATTGAAGCGTTGTTTCCCATGAGAAAAAATACTTCCAGAGCCAAAGCCGCTGAAAGTGTGTGGGCACTGTTGCACTCTATTAAGATGATAACGTTTGAGCCGGCTACCTATATAGGCAGTAGATAGCAAGGCAGCTCACTAGGTTTTGGAACAGAGCAAATATTTAGACAAGGAGAGTTACTGCTTACAAAAACCTCCATATTGTGAAGGCCCAAATTGGATGGGTTTCGTCTTGGCCTCTGTTTGAAGGTAAGGGTAGTGGAGAGCCTCTGTAGGGTTTGGAACCCACAGAACTCTGCATGTGTTTTCTTTTCCAATTCCCATCATTCACTTCTCAACTTCTCACACTGCATGACAGTCCATCCATCACACTTACTGACAACAGCCTACACCACCTTGTGGAGAATGTGACTCTGGAGAGAACGCGTGTCTATTTATGAGGTCGGGTTAGACTGTGTACACTTGGGAAGAAGTGTTTAGCTGTGTATGAAACACAATTGTTTGGGTAAAGTAACAGGAAGGTGAACTGGCATAGGCAGCACTCGGCTACATTACAGACTCCAATGCAACTGCAACCCAATAACAATGACGTAGGTAATTCTGCTTGGCACATACACTTGTGAAAATTAAAGTGGCCCAGGAACGTTGACAAGGGCGTATGAGGACGGAGTGTTGGGTAATCGTGTTGTATGCTCGCTCACGTCTTATGGCTTTACCTGTCTTGGATATATTCTTAAAGTCCATCAATGGCAGATATACAAGTAGCCATTAAGAAGGAAATTATTTTACTTATTAAAGGGAGCTTAGCGGGTCAGGGGCTACAATGACCAATTATTACTCTCTGAAAATGCATAATACCTCATCTACATCTTTATTATGACCTATAACCCCAATCTTCAACCGATAACAAAGAATATTGTGTGCGTATATTTATCTGTATGTACAATATAAAACAGCATCATGACTACAGAGTGTGCATTATTCGCGTGGCTGCGTTTGGACTGCCTCTTTGTGTCAGGATGCTCTTCCTCCACTGACTGGAGCCGTTTTACACATGGCTTCCTTTTTTGTCTGGCACATTGCGAAGGACAAAAGCAATCTCAGGGGAAGAATTCTCTGTGAAGGCACACAAAACAGGCAACTTGTCCATTTCAAATTTCACAAATGCACCAAGCAAGGTCTTCCCAGGGGCTTAGACAACACCGCTAATGGAGAGGGGTTTGACAGCGCTCGGCGGAGGAAGCCGTGGGTACGGCTGGCACAAAAAGGCAGCCATCTCGAGACAGCCTGTTGTTAGAGGGTCCTAGGAGATTCCTCGGACGGTACCGTGGTGCGTACACCAACTAGAAAGGAGAGTACCGCAGATGCGCACACACTCTGTACATAACTCCCTGTTCTGGCATTCCCTTTCAAGTCCACAGTACTGTGAGATTATAGTAAAAAGTTACTTGTGCCTCATATGCTATTATATAGTACCACTGGGTATTCTAGAAAAGAAGGAAAAAATAAATAAAAACCAAACCTATCTTTGATTTATACACATTCATAGTATTCGTGACAGATTTTGGTTTCAGTATCATTGGAAATACAGCTGTATCGAATATACAGCGGTTGGTGTGTAATACAAACTGGAATTGTCCTTGAAGCGGTGAGGATGACATCTGAAACCAGACTGCAGACTTTCTGTCAAGTACGTACACTCCATGTATATACACAGATGCAAAAATTCATATCAGTGTGTAACAGTGCCATGATTTTGCCAAGTAAGACATCTTCCTGGATCAACAGGAACCTAACCTAACCTAACCCTTACTGTAATCCTGGAACAACTTTTCAATCCATAATCCTAACCATATCTCTACCCCTAAAACTACCCATAACTTATCAGTAAAATCAAATGGAAATGATAGGTGAATAGCACTGATGTAGAAGCACCTAAACCTGGTTGTTAGCCTCAACATGATTATCCCTCAAGTATGATTGATTGATTGATTGATTGATTGGTTGGTTGGTTGGTTGGTTGATTGGAATGTTGGTCTAGGATCAACATCATGATTTTGCCAAGTAAGACATGTTGCTGGTGGAGGAATACAAATTTGTCTCCAATGGTATAAAACCTGAAAGTTTAGTAGATGATTATTGAGTCTCAAGTGAGAGTCTCCTTTCCCGATAGTCCTGTTTTTGATTATATTAGCTATAGGGGAGACTTCCATCTTTTGTCTTTAAATGGCTCTGATGGCTCTTTGGAACCAGAGTTCCTGGCGACTATCAGCATCTGAATAGTTATGCTGATTCAATTGGATTGGTAATGCCCTCAAAGTAGGGTGCGATCCTTCTTCATTTGCATGCTTTGTTTCAGAGTGACTCCACCCCTATGTAAACTCCTCCCCTCTAAATGTTTAAATTGTAAGGGAACATTTCCCTTAGTCAGACGATGTTGACGTGACTGCAGCTACCAGCAATAAACAACTTCTGCTTGGAAAACGTCCATTGTCTCCTGGTCTCCTCAGTTGCTAACTTTTCTACAAGGAAAGAAAAGTTTACTACACTGGATCAACATTTTTGTTGATCCTAGAACAACATTCCTGTCAAAAAACATAATCCTAACCTTAACCCCTTAACCTAACCCTACCCATAACTTGTTCACCTATCATTTCCCTCTGATTTAGGGATAAGAATGATGGGTATAACGCCTTTTACAGTCCAGTTACCCGTGTAAATACTATGTACTTATTTTAGTAACTACAATTACTGGGTAATAACTAGTACTAACCCTGAACCTACCCCTAAACCTACCCCTGTTCCATGTACTTACCTTATATTAGACCGTACTTTCTAGGTAAGTACACTGTAAGTACACTATAAGTACTGTACTGTAAAAGGAAGCGTTACCGAATGATGTAGAAGCCCCTAACCATTGTTATAAGCCTAAACTTGACAAAAACTGTAAACTTCCCCCAAATCTGATTGGCTGATTGGGATGTTGATCCAGGAACATGGTCTACTTGGTGAAATCATGTCCACCTAAAATCAATTGCACCCACGTTATTATAACACCCAATTCACTAATCAAGTTATGCAAATCACAACAATTTGCACAGCTGTTATTACGCAGATCAGTTGTGAGTGGTAGGTTGGGAAGGATACAGCAGACTACAGCAATCTGGCGTACCTAACTGGGAACGTACATACAGCAACTCTAAGCACCTGAAATGGTGATTAAAGTTTGCTCGACTGCATACTTTGGGTTAAAATGCCGTTTTCCGTCATTTAATCATCATTTGCTTAAACAGAATCTCCTATACATTTCAATTACCGTCTACTTACTGTAGGCAGCAATAGCAAAACTTTGTGGCAGGCAAACACAGTAGCATAGATTTTTGTTGAGAAGGTATATGGTATACGTTTTTGGGTTTGCGGGAGAGAACGGAAGGACAACGAATGGACAACGGGTGTTTTTGTGAAATATAGCACATTAAGGTATAGCGTGCTCATTTCTGGGAATTGACCCAGAGTGTGTTCTGCATTCACTGAACCACTGAAGTCTCTCTATGCCACTACATCAATGACATGCTGGAATTTCCATCGATGGGTCATGTTTTCCAATCACGTCAAGTTTTCTTCTTGATAGTAGATTGTTAAGGTATTCATAAAATTGCCTTTGAATTAAAAGTCTGGGCCACAGTCAATGTGCGCATTGCATTCTGGAAAGAAAACGAATGAGAACTTTGCAAATGAGGTTGACAGTTCGTATTGCCAGAGCCGCCCCAATCATCAACAGGAACAACAGGTAATATCCTCCATTTCTCTTCATGGGGCAGTCGATGGACCTTCCCTCCCCATCGGGTTTCATCATCCCAGCCTGCCCTGGGTCCTCTGACCTCTCTGATTCAGTAAATAAATAAACTGCACTTGGGGAAATCTTTCCACTGCCTTCAAGAGTTCAAAAAGGGAAACAAATAAAGTGGAAAAAACTGCACCACGAGATCAAAAGAAGTAGAGAGAACCAAAGAATGAGAATACAAAATTCTTGTTCTTCAGTTCCTGTCTTGTTTTCTTTTAATACTTCAGTAGGGGGGCAAGCACTTTCTTTTTTCCCTTGTAAATATGCATTCAACTTTTTAGATTTGTGATATATGATTGAGTTTATTTTTACGTACATCCTTTAATTATGTTTTTATTTTATAGGGTTTTTTCCAACTTTTGGAAGAGTCACTGTGTGTGTCTTGTACAGAGGCCTGCATCAGGCTGTGTTTCCTTTACTCTCTACACTGTCTGAAAGGCCTTGCTTTGAGCAGGGACCATGACTCCCGCCGGGATGGCCATGCCCACCGGAGGATTTGGGGGTCTGAACTTTGGGGTGGCAGGGGGTTCTGGGGTTTTGGGCACGACCTGCGTGTAGGCCGGGGGAGACTGGGGGAAGCCGTGGGGCTGTCCGTTCTCCTTGAGAGCGGCGACAGCGGGTGGCCGTGGACGTTGGCTTCGGAGTGCGCTGTTGTGCACCATGGACTGTGTGGAGGAAGCACCGGAGCGGGAGCTTCCAGAGCGGGATGACGACAGGGAGTTGGGCTTCACCAGCTTGGCTTTTGGAGCTTCTGCATCCTCTCTACAAAAGGAATGAAGAAATAGACATCGTTGGAGAAGTCAAAATTAAAATAGAGAGTAAAAAAATTAAGCTCAAGTATAGCCATTGTAGTCTAATTTTAAATAATTATAAATAAATGTAAAATAATAATAAAAATAATACATTCATAAACAAACACATAAATAAAAGCTGGTCTTTATATAGGATCATTATTAGTGTTTTACATTTACATTTTTGAATATTTACTTATACATTTTATCCTGATAGACAGAAAAGCTTTAAGCGTTATTTACTCTATTTATATATGTATTATATCATATTTTTAAATAAAGAAGAGAGTTCAAAAGCATATTAGTTATTAGTTGTTGTTTTTAGAATGGAATTGATAAAAGACATTTCGGTAACACTTTAGAATACGGTTCCTTCGTTAATGAATAACTACACCAGAACCAATAAGTAATGCAATATTAACAATCTAACTATTATTAACTAACAAGAAACTCTGACAGATGAAAGTGGTACTTCACTATTAACCAATCAATAACTACTATTTTCCAATGCTTCCCAGAGAACTACTGAAAAAGTTTATTAACAAACTAGTACATAAAAAAAACTCTGATAAACGAACTAGTAAGTAATTGTGCGCAGATGAAAGTGTTACTACATATTTCTGTGGGAATTACTAATTATTTGGATCTGTATTATAAAGTGAAGACCATGGGAACTAACTACTGTAGTAATTACTCAAGTGTTACTAAAGAAATTTTCTAAAAGTATACTAAAGTTCACGTATGGAACGTAAAGTTCATGTATGGACCCTCATTATGTTACTGCGTTAGTGTGGGGATAATTTGATCCTTGTTAGTGGTATAAACTAGCGATTTCTTTTTACTTAGTCAATGCCCCAGTACTAGCATTATATGCTAAACAGTTTTAGAGCTAAAACTCTTTACATTCGATTATCATGAAAACAAATCTCAGAGAACGGTCGACTACCGATGTTTTATTAAACCAAAGGTTCATTTTGCGCCAGAGTTCTCCTTTAAGAGTGAAAGTGTAACTATAAAAACAAAGTCAATACTGAGATCTCACCTGATCTCATTAGGTGTCTCCTCCTCCTCATATTTCTTCTTCTCTTTCTTGCGGAAGACCAGCCAGATGATGAGAATGAGGAGCAGACGCCGAATGAAACGCCAACCACAGCGCCAGCCACCACACCAATGCCTCGCACATCTAAACACACAGAAGGACATTTCTGTCATATTGTAACATGTCAGTACATCATATCGCATCTGCCTCATTCATATGATGACAAGAATAAAAAAAAAAAATGTATAGAGTTGGGTGCAAAAGCCTGAGGATACAGTGAAAATGTTTCAAATTAGTAGAAAAAAAGGAAAATATGTATTTGTATTTTTCAAATGTTATATTTACATATACATACATCTAATTTACACTGGCAAAGAGGTGTTTATAGATCAGAGAATCATTCCGACTTCTAAACTTCTAGAGTTCAAGAGTTCAAGATCCATCTTTTTATCCCTACTGGAGCTGCCAGTTTGCCAAGTTTTAAATCATTATTAAACAGCAAATATAAACTATGCAAAAGCGGCAGGCCTTCAGGCGCATTCAGTGTCACTTTTTATACAATATAAATTTGTCCCCTGCACTTTTTTATAGGGCAAGTGTGTCTACGACAAGCTGAGGTTTTTGTGGATATGTCTGACTACTAATAGCACATTTCTACAATGCCAATGATACTTGACACTTTCTCTTTTGCACAATTCTACATTCATGCCACTGGGTGTCAGTATTTCAGTCTAATGTGGCTGCCATATTGGCCAGCGCAACATAAATAAATACTAAGTGCGCCACTTTTTTTTGTTTGACAAAGAGCTTTTGATTTGATCATTGTTTAAACATTATATTATCAGGGGAGCCCATATGCACTGTAAAAATGTATGCTTTATCTAATCAATATAATTGTGGCAACAGATTACAAGCAATATTATTAATTAAATTTAACAAATTAGAATTGAGTAATATTTAATCAAATTATTCCGTAAAAGTTAACCATTTAAAATGAGAAAAGTTTACACAAAAAAATGTAACAAAAATATCTCACTAACAGACAGACTTCAAAGATGAATTAATAACTATTTATTTTAAATTGCCAACATTGAAGACACCTGATATTAACAAGCAGAATCACTGAAGGAGAAAACCGTACATTTTAAAACAGACACCGATCATCATAATGGTGACTTCAGTTTATGTTTTTTTTGGTTGTTGTTGTAAGTTTTACTCATTTTAAATGGTTAATATTTAAGGAATGAATTTGATTATTACTCAATTTGAATATGTTAAATTTAATTAATAATATTGCTTGTAATCTGTTGCCACAATTTTTTGATTAGATGAAGCATATTCATTCTTACAGTGTGGTTGTTACACTTTATTAGTGTTCTCATGAGATATGTTGCGAGTAAAACTGAATAAGTCAGATTAAACTTTACCAGCCACAACTGTAAAACGACTCTTTCACATATTATTTCCTCTGTTGTGAAAGACTTGTGCAAGGCCTCAGCGCGGGACAGTTGTCAAGAGTTTATTTAACTCCCTCCATCTTCTCCTCTGGTGAACATTAAATTCTTCTGCGTCTTCCAAAACCATTACACACAAACACTGAAGGATGGCTATTTGAGCAAGAGCAATGACAAATGGCCACTCTCTGGCTTTCTGTAGTTCCCAGTGCTCAGTAGAAAGAGAGAGAGAGAGAAAGAGAGGGCAGGTTTGGTTCTTCTTTGTGAGGGCCAAATGCCCTTACTTATGTAGTGAAATATTATGACAACCGACTAGTGAGGACTTATCACTGATCCTCATTAATAAAAGAGGTGTATAAATTGGCCCAAACATGTCTTTTGCACATTTATAATAGTGTTTTGCGCATTTAGGCTTCGAGGGATAGAAAATATCATTAATATGATTAAATCAATGGAAGCATATCCAATGCCTTTAATAACACATTGAAACAAACATATAAGTTTGTGTGTGTGTGTGTGTGTGTGTGTGTGTGTGGGGGGGGGTCCTGGTAAACCCTACAAAGATGCTATTATCCAAAACCATTGTACTTATAAACCATTTTTTTGGTACCCACGAGGAAAACAACTTCTAAATTATACTAAGTGATGTTTTTGAAAATGTGAAAATGCAGAAAGTTTTCTTTGATTAGTAGGTTTAGGGTTAAGTGTAAGGGGAGAGAATATGCAGATACAAATCACTATGTCTATGGAAACTCCCAGTACAACATTAAAACACAATAGTTTTAGAAAAATAGTTTTTAAAAATAACCTAACTAACCAATATTTAATTTGTTGAAACAATGGATACAATGGTGTCATACCAATATTGATTTGACAGTATATTGTTAAAATATGATTATTATTAAAGTGTTCATGACATGAACAATCAACTTGCCTGAATCTTTTGACATATAGAGGTCTTTGTTCCATTAAAACATCTAGCATGTTTCAGTAGAATAAAATGTCTACTGCATGCATCTAATCAAGCTTGAAGAAAAGCTTGTTATCTCTGATATTGGGTGACCAGTGACATCACACAGGCAAACAAGTTTACATCAGACTGCCCCCAGAGCAAGAAGTCGACGAATAGTTACACATTCATCGGCACCATAAGCCCCGCCCACTGGCATTTCAGTCGCTGTCTACACTGGATGTGTGTTGCGTCAGAAGCTAATGTAACCCGTTATAATCACTGACTCTACACTGGATACAGTACACACATGCACGCTCAGTTTCTGTCATATCCACACACTTGAGTCTCGGCAACAGACAGACGGGAAGAGTGAAAGAACGGTTTCTTTGGACACATCCAGTGTGAACAGCGTGTTTGGGTCTTTGTACATACTTCAGAAGGATCCCAGCATCAGGAACAAGTTTGTGGCTTTTTTTAACCAGAAATGGTTCCATCCCCCGCTTCATATATGGAACTTCAAAATGGTTCTATATAGAACCATTTTTTGTTGGTAAAAGGTTCTATTGGCAAATTATGGAACCCCAGGGTTCTATATAGAACCCAGAGGAACCCTGTTTTTAGAGTAAGGTTCAAATGTGCCTATAGAACCTTTTAAGGTTTAGGTTCCATATGGTTCTATGACTTAGTTCTAGGGCGGTTCTGTATAGAACCTTTTAAGGTTCTATATGAGAACCTTTTCTTCTAAGAGTGTATATAGTGTAATCTAGATTTATATGCCATTTGAAGCAATGCATGTTTGTGAAATTTCGTTATATTTGTATATAGTGGTATGCCGTGGAATTTTTTCTTATAAAAATTGTGCCGTGGCAAAAAAAAAAGTTGGGAAACACTGATTTAAACTGCATGAATCAAAACAATAAAAACAATGGTGTCATACCCTGCCCATAATGAACAAATACCATCTCTCTGCAGTGTGGAAACAGCCTCCATCCATCACACTGAGGCTGTAGCTCCAGCTAAAACAGCCACCACCGACCTGATGCGGGATCAGAGTATCATAACATCCACACTTATTACACCCAGGGCACAGGCTGACCTCAGAGCAGAACTCACATTGCATGGTGACCTCGATGATACAGTTCTCCTCTCCTACATCGTTGCTGGCGGTGCACTTGTAGACCCCGGAGCTGTCCTGCGTCAAGTTCCTCAAGGTCAAGATCTCTGGGTTCTTCAGATCTGAAAACAGGAAAACAGACTTATATAAGCTGAGGTATACAACTACAGTCTATCAGATAATTAGGTAGACATGTTGGCAAATGTACATTGTAAAATTAAATCCAGGAATAAAGTCCTCTTTTCAGAAAATGAAATGTGAACATTTTGAATATAATGTATGATATAATTAAATGTTGAAAAATATATATTTAGACACTATTTTGTATTTTAGCTATATATTAAGTAAAAAAAAAACATAAAAAACCTGTAAGACTGAATTATTTAACTTTTTTACCTGATTTGACTCAAGTTATAATGATGCACACTATGTCCACTAAAACAAAAACGGGCAATTATAATAGACTTATTGCATTAAATTCAGTATTATCATCTTTTTTAATAATAAATCTATTAATTGTAACATTTATTTTTGCCACATACAGTATAACAGATACATCAATTTTATTAGATCAATAAAAGAAAATATTATAAGAGAAAAAAATATCAGTGAATTATTCATCCATGCATATGTTTGATTTTTATTCAAAATCTTCCAGTGAAAAATTCTTATGCTGGACTTCTCCAATAATTTAGCACACTTAGACCCCTTCTCACAGATAAAAATGGTTTTGTGGTGAAGTAAATACAACAGAAAGAAACAATGTAATTTACATTAAAAAAAGTTAGTTCAGGCAAGAAAAAAAAGTAAATTCTATAGTAGAACTCAATTCAATCGTGTAGAAATGAAAGCGTAAATATCAACATTATAAAATTAAGTGAAATTACTCAACTTTTCTGATACTGGTGTTCCCATCATGCACTGGGCCATGAATAATTAATGAGGTTTATTTTTCACTCTTTTCCATATGTATTTACACTATTTTATCATTACTTTTGTTGTTTAGGATTAATCATTTCTTAACCTTTAATTAGCTAAATAAAAATTACTTTAATTTCTTATGTTACTTCACTTAACTTAATTATATGTGTGAAATTTACTCAAAAAATATCAGTGCAAAAACTTGCCTTGAAAAAATTAAGTAAATTTTACTCATTGTTTTTTACAGTGTCCGCACATTCAGATCTGCCTCCATCCAATCTACAACTGATGCTCAAGTCCACATCCTACATTATTATTTTTTTTAATCCATTTCATTCAGATCGCTATCCAAAAGAAAGAAATCTGCTGTTACATCGTGATTTAAAAGGGATCAAATTGCCACCGGTCTCCCAACTTCCCAAGTAGACTGATATATGGGTGTTTTTGTCATATTTTGCATGTTTTCTTGTGTATTGTGTTATGCGCACTGCTCAAGAACACAATGCTGATGAAGCAGGATATTGAGATGAGCAACTCTCCAGTTCCAGACTCATCCTGAACCTACAAAACAGTGCCGTCTTTTACGACTTCCTTTACTACACTACTTTACAGGTTTCAATCAAACAGAGTGTTTTAATCAGAGAAGGAAGTGAGAGCAAACCCAGTAAAGTGTGTGCGTTTATGTGAATAAATTCAGTGTTTGTGTGTGTCAGGTGATTAATGGTTCTGCTGGAACTCCAGTAGATGTGATGAACAGTAAACGTTTCCCTGTAGCCCGTGAGGAAGCGCTCGTGTCTTTGAGACCCGAGAACCGCGTTCGCATCTTCAACCGAGGAGCGTTTGTCAGCCAGAGTGATTTGAGTCGCCTGGATCATTTACACATCCAGGATGCAAGGCTTCCTCATTCCTCCCCCATTCCCGTCCCATCATCCCTCTTCTGATCCGCTATCTGCAGTGGATTCAGGAGTGGTGGAATGTTTCTATCGGCCAAGGGAAAGACTTATTAGCAGAGAGCAGGTGGTCATTGATGAGGGTGGGTAATTGTTGAGCTCAGGCGAAGGCACGGTTCACCTCTCCAGCAGCACTGACTGCATACGACTAAATAGATTGTAAAACAATATGGGGCTCTAATGATCTGGTGTCAGCAGGAGAAACTGTTCTGGAAAAGTGCATTATTCTGTCCCATCTGCAAAGCCATATTACACTCGAATTTGTGTAGTTCTTGCACTTTCGCCTAAAGTTGTTTTGTTTTCCCAAGCAGAACCCAATGAGATCGAATTCTAACAACAGCCATAGACTGTAAAACATCATCGTTTGTACATACATTTTGTAATGTAGTCTGACTACGTTTAGCACAATAGTCATGTTTAGCATAAACATAGCAATAAGTAAAAAAATAGTACTTTTCTACACATGTAAATCTATTTTGAAGGCATGTGTGAGTTGAAGTCAGTTTTGCAGTGTAGGCTAAAGTCTTCTGCTTGTGTTATAAATACATACCCAGATAGCAAACTGACATTGAATCAACGTCGAAACATGACATCGAAACAACGTCGATTCTGACATTGTTTTCTGAATCGAATTAACGTTGAAACCAACGTCAGATGCTGCTCATTCTTTCAAAACTAATGGAAAATCAACTTGAAATCAACGTTGTTTCAACGTTACTGAAAGCAAACCAATTTTCGATTTTCATTTAGCTTTGAAGAATGCCGCGTCTGACGTTCATTTAGACGTTAATTCGAATGAGCAAAACAATGCCAGATCAACGTTGTTTCGATGTCATGAGAGAACGTCGTTTCCACGTTGATTCAATGTCATTTTGCTGTCTGGGTCGGTATGCTATAGCCACCTAAAACATGCTACCAGAGTCGACACATTCACATTGGGGTGGCAGTGGCTCAGTGGTGTTTACGTAGTAAGTGTTGAGGTGCCCATGGACGGGACACCAAACCCCAGAAGCTCCCAACGAGGTGTATGAATGGGTGAATAAGAGGTAATGTGTTAAGTGTTATGGTGGCCATTGGGTCAAGTGAAAGCGCTATATAAATGCAGTCCATTTACCTAATAGAGCGTCACAGTCCCACCCACAGCCCGGTAGAGAGCGTTGGTGCCGGAAGTAAATTTCCAATTCATTTCTCCCATTGACATTTTGTAAAATCCATATCTAAAGAGTATTAGAGCATGTCTGAGGATAACCAGCTACGGCTGAACTCATAAGCATACAACATATCATTTCGAGTGAAAAAACGAAGAGAAAATCCAAAAAAGTCAAGGGTACAAGCCTGTGTACATATTTTCATTTCCGAGCAGAGGAACTACTCACTCCCATAAGCCACCGCGCCTCACTGCAAGTCGACTGAAGCCACCGTGAAAGAGCCTTTTGAGCGACTTCCAAATATGAAATAAACTCCTTTTCCTCTATTTACTGAAGCTTATGCACATGCTAAAACATTGAGCATCTGGCTCGCTCATTGGCTGTGCTGCGGCAACTGCACATCCAATGGCGCGGGGCGTCTCTGAGGTGCGACCAATGAACTTAGCCCTACGTCATTACACGATCTTCAGTCTTCACGTACCTTCGCGGGGTTTCAGACATGTTACACGACTTCCACCAATCAGATGCATCACTGTGGGATTGTTCAGGATTGTGGGTAATGAAGTGCTTATCCAATACAACGCGAATAAAAGGCATTTATCTTAAAGCAAGATTAGTGCCCCATGAACTTTTGGCGTTTATATGAGCATATACAATCACTTAGTACAGCTGTAGCTGGTTTTAAGTCTACGATGTATGGTTACATTTTAATGGCTTATATCCCAACTGTCAATGGAGAAATTGTATTGAATTTTTACTTCGGGCACCGGCTGTTGGGTAGGACTGTGATGCTCTATATCACTACAGCTGTTAATCAGCTGTGGTTGAATCTGTGGAAGAACTAAGCAATGCATTTGTCAAAGTGTGTGAGGTTCATGGCATCAGATCTTTGAAGACATTCAAGGCTATTATTTGGACAGTTAGCAGCAAGTAACTGTCCAGACTCTCCTTTCTGTCCAGAGGTAAGGTCCGATATGCTGGTTTGCGAGATGTTTTGGTGTTTGACTCACCGATGAGGGCCAGGGGAGGCAGTTTTCCCACACTCTTGCCTTTGTCCAGCACTCTCTCCCACTTGTACTGAATGGGGTCAGATCCATCTGAAGACTTACAGCTCAGTTTTACATCGCTGCCCTCCAGGAGCCGGCCCTCCATCCAGCAGCGGGGTTTAGAGGGCTTCACTGTAATCGAGGAAACACAAATGTGTGTTAATTTTAACTAATCAATCTTTTAATATTGTTATCCAAAGACAGCTTACTATAGAAACAAGTCCCAGATTCACTTATCAACCCTTGTGGGGTTTCAACCAACTACCTTTCAGTTACCAGCCCAGATGTTTGGTGACTGCCCAGCTAGCAGGGAACGTTCTCAGAACTTTGGCAAACGTTCCTAGAGGTTTGGTTAATATTTTAAAGAAAACATTGAATGTAATGTTTAAAGAATGTTTAAAGGATGTTTTCTCATTTCAAATAAGGTTTCTATAAGGTTAAATGTAAACTAAGATATAACGTTTTAACTGTAATATTTTGAGGATGTTTTGGGAAAATTGTTGAGATAAAAGATTATACAATGTTCCATAATAACAAAGGAGGAACATTATCAAATCAATGTTCGCAAAATGCTGAAGCAAAAGCAAGCAAAAGCATTATTGAAGACACCTGATGATAACAAGCAGAATCACTGAAGGACAAAATCACAAATTGTAAGCCACCGTTATGGAGATCAGTGTTTGCTTTAGTTGGGCTCTTGACACTTATACTTTCACTTTATATTTTGTTTGTCTGCTGTTATTGATTTATAACAGTAAAATGAACAAAGAAAAGTGTGATCTGATAGTGTTGGTTATGTTTTGACATAATCATGCTGTGATCTGAAAAAATGAAACTTATTCAGATGATTTGGTTTAACATTATAGCAACAGTTTAGTGGTTCTACAGCATATGATAATCAGTATTTTTCTTATAATCTAAAACATTTAATAAAAATTATTCTGATCAAATCACTTTCATGTTTATTTAGAAACACAGACATCAATAATCAGCCTGTGCATCTCAACCGTGGTGACATTAATAATCCTTGTTGCCACCAATCACAACTCAATAATGGCTCCCATCATGCATTGCGGTATGAATAAATTATGATCTGAATTGTCTATGTAATTTACTTTTCCTAATTAAATATTTTGCTGGTCACCATAGTTGAGATGAATTGACTGAAGCTTGAGGTCTGTGTGTGCCTAAAAGAAAGATTTTTTTTAAAAAACAAGTTAAGAAATCCATTATATTATATCTAAAATTCTGTATATTTATGCAGAATCTCAGTTATGCTGTAACCAACAACAACAAAAAAAAACACAAACAAACTTCAAATGATGAATGTCATAATATAACCCAGTCACTACCTTTAGATCACTACTTATTCTTTGTTCATCTGGCAGTTATAACTCAGATACAACAGTCAAACAAAATCTAAAGTTAATAATATAAGTGTCAAGAGCCCAACTAAAACAAACACTGATCTCCATAAAGTGGCTTACAATTTGTGATTTTCTCCTAGATAGATCGAATCAAATCAATATGCTGTCTGTCTGTCTGTCTGTCTGTCTGTCTATATTTATAAATCTGTATAGATGTGTTCTAACTCAATATTGTTTGACACTTTGAAGCAGTATTTTCAATTCACATTTGAAACTAAAACTTGCAAACTCAGCACACTGCCTTTTTTGTGCAGGAAAATCGAATATTAAAGAGGCAATCCATCTCAACTGTGACATTTTGGGAAGGCAAGGGTCAGGATTTGGGCAAAGGTCAGGATTTGTTGTCCTGTGCACTGACTGGTTTGAACTCCCCAATGACCTTACGCAGCAGATCTGAGTGGACACTGAAGCCAAATCAAACACCACACTGCCTCACACTGACCTCAGACCAGTCCCACTGGCATCCTGCTTACCAAAGCACTGCTCTAAACTGTTCTGGGGTCAGTTGGATGAGCCTGTCCATAGGGATCTCTCTGGAGGCTGAATGACAGTTCAGGAGACAAGCCTGGTGAGACTCTCTGTGGCCCTTACTGGCCCTATCCTGACCCAGTCTTTAAACACACAAACACATCAGAAGGATGCAGGAACCAATCCAGCTATCAAACACTCTATACATTTGTGCAGTTTCTACAATGGCATTCTTTAAAAAATTAAACATTATCTATATTTTAGATTTTTTTTTACTTCGAGAAAAACAAAAATTAAACCAAGAAAAGTTGACAAAATAACAAATACATAATATATGAAATTCACTGTTCATCATTACTCAAGTTGTTATTCTGATAATATAATTTGTCCGTAACAATGTTGTCTTCAATTAGAAAATGCAAAAAAATGGTCTTGTTTTGTGTCTCACTGTACAGTATATGTAAATATTTTGTTATTGGAAAAAAAAAGAAACATATTTCAGCTTTTAGCCACTGCAGCACTTCTCATCACAACTACACATATATATATATATATATATATATATATATATATATAAATAAATAAAAATGACAAAAACAACTATTTTTCTAAAACTTTAACTAAAATTTAAATGAAAACAGAAAATATAAAAATAAAAACTAATTTAAAATATGATGTATCTAGTCTTGTTCTGTTGAGAGTCGCAAGTTCACAAGAAGACAAGACAGTAAAATAAAATGTCATGGATTGTGTGGACTGTGTGATTGGAAACAATATGGTTATTATTTTTTGCAATTCCAATTGACTTGACTTGACTTGACAGACTTTATTGTCATTCATAATACAACAAGTGTATACAGAACGAAATTTTTTTACGTTTTTAGTAGTTTCAATGCAGTATAAATGTTCATCCCAAAACAATTGGTAAAAACAAAGTATAATAAATAAATATTTACCTAGCAAAGTGGAATAAATAATTTAACTATCTAAATATCTAACTCAATACCTGACAGCAGTCAAAGTGTAAGACCAACAGTACTAAGTAATTATTTATCAGTGTTCAACAGTCTGATGGCTTGGGGACAAAGCTGTTTTAAAACCTGGAGTAAAAAAATAAAATTGGTGCCTGAAATAACTGTACTGTTCCAGGATGCGGCCCTCATCTCATAAAGTAATCAGCAAACAAGATATTTCACAGCTTATGCTCCATACTGAAAATCAATGAACATGCGGATGGACTCCAATTGAAACAATGCCCATTCGTTTAGCTCTGATTCAAGAAATCTCTTAGACGAGGGACCATCGTTCACAGTAGCTGCGAGCGATTAATACAAATTATGATTAATGCGTGTGCGTCATTTCCTGTGCACTCTCAACTGCAATTTTCGATAAAGGCAAAATACAGGCTGAAAATAACATCCTCATGTGAACACTAACTCGCCGTAATGTGTTTATAGAGTGACGGAGAGGAAAGAAAAAAGAGAAGTCGCGGAGAGAAACAGGGGGTGGAGAATGAGGATTATGGGAAGGCAGAATTGAGCTAATCTTCTGTGATATGCTAATACGTGAGAGAAACTCTAGGGTGGAGGCCGGATTTACATCAATTCATCCTCCCATTTATCTCTTTTTCTCTTTCTTTCAACTTTACACCAATACCCTGTCCCTCTGTGGCTGGCGTGCTAATCTGGTAATAAAATGATTTAAGAAATAAAATTAGGACGTGATATACAACTTGAAAAAAGGAACTACGCAGCTAAAGCATATGAACATCTTTCTATTCAGTTCTTCTCTTGGCTGAGCGCTGTGGTGTCAGAGATACTGGCGGCTTGGAAACCCTACAGTCTAATAATGGATACCAGACGTGGCAAAATAAAAAAATCATGAGAAGCTCATCTGAACCTCATTTGGGATGACAGTAAACTGTTTTGCTAGAAGAAGAGAAATCACATAAGCTCCTAATTCTGCCTCTTCTGTTTTTAAGAGGATAGAGCTCAATCAATGTTCTCTCATCCCACCATTTCAAATCAACATTACCATCCAAAGTCAAGCAAACATAACCAGCCACCAGTTGAGAGTGACTGGCCAGGCAAATGCAACCAATCATATGATTCTAGATTACGTCAATGATGGCCAGATCGTGTAATCTGAATGATGATCAAATTGAATCAGTGTGAGGCTGGCTGATGGAGGAAATGGTTGCGAGCTGATTCCGGGAAGACGAGCCTTACCCAGCACAATGAGGTTGACTTGGCTCCAGTGGTATTTGCCGCCAGTCTCTGACCTTACAGTGGTATTCTCCAGAGTCCGTCAGCTGCAGATCACTGATGAGGGAGAGGCGTCTCCGTTCAGGTAGTCGCCCGCGAAGGACAGACGACTGGCCGTGGTTGTCATTGGTGTAGACCGCATTGTTGAAGAATGTGATGATCTGAAATGTAACAGCGAGAGAGACAGAAAGAGCTTTTAATATAAATGAAAGAAATCAGAGGAATCAGACATCTATTTAAAGGTGCATTGCGCAACATTTCATGTTAAAAATAGCCATTTTTCTAACCCATACATGTCAACATCAGGAAGGCTTTCAGCAAATGGAGAGATCTCCGGCCAGCTCTAGGGCTCAAATGGGTCCTATACAACGTACACTCTAAAAAATGCTGGGTTGTTTTAACCCAATTTTGGGTCAAAAATGGACAAACTCAAACATTGGGTTAAAAATATGGTGGCTTGTTTGTAACACTGTGTTACAACTAACCCTGCTGTGTATTACATATTTTAAGCCTTGAGCCAACAAGACAGTGATTAAGGCAATATAAAGTTAGATTTGGAAACGTATATACACTCAACTCAGAAACCGAAAAAAAACCTATGATGAAAAAATGACTTTCATGGTGTCAAAACACTCTTTGTCCAGTATCTTCATGAAATATAATCAAAACTTTCCGCAATTCGCGAGAGACCGTCTTCTGGCAGCAAGAAAAAATAGCGGAAAGACAACCTGCTTGATCCTGACGAACTATGTAAAAGGACCGTGTTACATTTAACCTCGCGTTAGGTTGTGCCCCGCGCTCCCCTACGCATAAACAATATTCTCTCAAAAAAACAAACATGTACATACAAGTTGCTCACATATTATGGTAGCCCCGTTTGTGCTAAATATAGTGTAGTTTCACCTGTGCCATTAATATGTTTATAAGCAACTGAAAAAGCACAAATGCCAGGGCATGTTAGAACATCTCAAGGGACCCAAATACACCTTGGATCTCAGTGGGGTTAAGTAATTATTGATTACCTAATAATGAACTCTCTTAGTGATATTATTGATTAGTTAAGCTTGTTTCCATATTAGTTAATGATAGTAGCTGAAGTGTTAATGTTGTACTACTCAGTTAGTCCTGCATTACTAGTTACTTATTAATGACGGACCATTATTCTAAAGTGTTACCACTTCTTGAGTTGAGCTCTTTTTTAATTTGGGCCAGTAAGCAACCACCTAGAAACCAACCAGATACATTGGCAGCCACCTAAATCAACCTAGCGATGACCTAGCAAATCTAGTAGCTACATGCTAAAAGCAAACAGAAATGCCCTTGCAACTAACCAAAACAAGCTAATGATGTAGCAACCATCCAGAATACATTAATAGCCACATGCATTGAAAACATTCAGAACACCTCATAAGTGCACTGCAGCCACCTAAAACAATAAATATGTTTGGGTATATACGTATATAACATCCTAACAACTGCCTGCAACACTCTAGCACTGTCAGCGAGGAACTTTGCATTAGAAAGCGCTTAAATTTTCTTCAGATATGTACAAATCTGGTTGTTTTCCTTATTTTTCTTCAAATGGTTACTTCGCGACAACTGTACTACTGTGCAAAAGACAAAAGGCTTGTTCTGATTTAAAGAACCTCTACCTTTACCGACTGCCCTTGGAAAAGATGCTAAATGGCTGTCACACACAAACACAGCTGCCAACACACACATTCACACACAGTCTGACTGTGACAACCACCTGAATGCCTGGGGTTAGGAACTAAACGCCGATGCCACGACACATCAGCAGACCTGCAGTTGGGTTCACCTGCCAAAGCTGTCTGCGATGACTGCTCGTTTCACACACGCACGCACACACACACACACTTGCATTTCTGCCCAAAACATCTGTGATTCTCATTGTGTGCATCCAGTATCACTGACAGTTATGACACAATAATCTTTGTCATTCTTATTTATTTAGATTACAATTGACGCTCCTCTTAACAAGAGTAACATCTGAGTCACAGGTTATGGCTTCACTTCAAAGAAAGAGGTTGTTTGCATTAGCCAAGTATTGGTGTAATTTAGCTAGAGAGAGCCATAGTATTTCCATTGATCTCAGTAACAGCGCATGATGCAAAGTCAAAGGCAAGTATTGCAGGTTTGCTGGTCAAAACGTTCTCTCTGTCTGGGCTGTTAGCAGGTTTTAAAGGGTTTTTTGCATTTGGAAGACCAGCTTAAACCACCTAAGACTGGCAAATGAGATTAGGCTGGTTTAAGAAGATCTTTTTTTCAACAGCAAGGAAAAATCTGTTTCAGAATTTCAAGAGCCCTCTAAAACAGTCAGCTACAACAGCAACCTCTAGCGTAATATAACAAAACATCTTTGCACACACAACCATACAAAAGTTTGGTGTCAGGAAGATTTTTTTCATGACCAAATATGAGTGTAAAGACTTGTATATTGCTGCAAAAGATCAAATACATGCTGTACTTTTAAACTTTCTAATCATCAAAGAATCCCGACAAAAAGTGTCACTGATGGTTTCCACAAAAATCAGCATATCAGAGTGATTTGTGAAGGATCATGTGACACTGAAGACTGGAGTAATGATGCTGAAAATTCAGCTTTGTTCAAAGAAATAAATTACATTTTAAATATATTCACATAAAAAAACAGCTATTTTAAATTGCAATAATATCTCACAATTTATTTATTTTCTTCCACTTTATTTTTGATAAAATACATGCAGACTTAGTGAGCATAGAAATCCTGCAGAAATTGTATTCAGTTAGACTACTTGGTAACACTTTACTTTGAAGGGGTGTGCATAAGACTTGACATGACATCTTCATAATCATGACATGACATTTGTTATGAATATGAAGGAAGTTTTATGCATGTTTGTGACAACTGTTATTAAGTGTCATTCGCTCAGTTATGACATTTTTAATGCAAATATGACATTTGAGATGTCTTTGTTATGACACCTTGACATAAACCAATACATCATAACCTGTCAGTGTCTTTGACATTACTAAGACAACCACAACCTGTCATAAACATGACATAGCAGATTAATGATCAAACTTAAGAAAGCACCTAGCTTTATTGGTTAACATTACATTAAACTGTCAGGTGGTTGGTTATGACATTGGCTGTCATGAAGCCATTATAACTTTTTAATGAGAAATTCAATTAAATCATTTTGAATATCGTTCATCAAAATGAATAAATCTTTTTTTGAGTCAATTCGTTCATTTCAGCAGAATGTATTGAAAATGTTACATGTAAGCCAAATTCCCCAAGCACATCAAATGTTAATCGCATTTAGAATAAGAAAAAAACTGCAATGCAAGGAAAAGGCCAAATTATGAGAAACAGAAACAATTAGTTAATTAATCAGGGTCTTCATGCAGTCTGTTAGTTTACCTCACATCCCGACCTAAGCCGTTCGGTTCGTTAGTCCCCGTGATATCCTCATAAACTGAGCTTTGCAGTCTGTCTGTAGTACCGAAAATGAAATGAACTAACCATTTTACGGTGAAGACAGTATATTCTCTATGGGACTGACGCAGGAAGAAACGGAAATACTCAAGAGATGAACTAATCATCGGTACAGAACCCATAGGATGTTGTGCATGAGTAGTCAACACAGAATGAACGAATCACTCTCTGAGACAACTCGTAGACCCTGAGTCTTATTACTGTAAAGATCGTTCAAAATGAACAAATCGTTCATGACCGACCCATCACTAGTGTTTATTACCAACAGGGGCAAACTGGGCCATGCTAAACATGCAAAACCACTGTCTATATTACTATTGTGTGTGAACACATCTCCTCAGAGTCTACAACACATTGCTAAACAAGCTGTGGCTAAATGTTGACAAGATGAGCGCTTCTAGTAACACAAGCCTTACAGTGAAACAAAAGAATGACTTATTTATTATGCCAGAGGCTCAGTTTTATTCCTAATCACATTTTCAGACATTTGATTTTAATTAATGACGTCTCAACCGTTGTCTTTCCTCTAAATATTACATGCGATGAGCCAGCCGTCCCAGAGCTTTCAAAGACCGTGAAGCGAGTTTCTTTATAGTGACTTTCTTTCTTCAGAAATGAAATCTCAACTGATTATATGAACAGATCTGCGCTGACTTTCAAACAAAGGAAGATCGCTGTCTGTCATGTGCATGGGGGAATAAAAAGCCTTATCACAATCAGATAATTCAATTCATCTGAAAGTATATCGCCTTTTGACTTCCCCCTGATGAATTATTGTGCGCTGCTACATGAAGGATATCTAAACTTGAAGCTGTGTTCAAACAATGTTCGTTTCACAGTGAAAGATTCCCACTTCAGGCAGATAAGACGAGCTCTTATCTGAATGTGTTTATGCGAGAGCGAGGGAGAAAGAGAGATGGGTGAAGCGTCTGTTAGGTGTACTGATACATGCGGACCAGACGGGTGTGCATTACAAAGAGATGTGTAGAAAAAGCGGATTTAGACCTGTGACCGACTCTGTGACGAAACTGTGAGAAAAATGACAGTCAAAACTAGCAGTTGCTTGGGTTATTTGCATGGTTGCTATGGTGATCTGAGCAAGTGCTAGACGGTATATTTTGCGAGGTTGAGATTATATGTCTGTCCCCTACTGACAAACACAAAATACAAAAAATTAAGGAGAGACTTTCACTTGCCCCAAAAGAGTTATGGATACTTTTTTAAAATTATTATTTATGGAATTTATGGTTTATTTTAAAGGGGTGATGAACTGAGAAATCAAATTTTCCTTGAGCTTTTGACATTTAAGAGGTCATCATATTATATGAATATCCTGTAAGTTTCAGAACTGAAAACATCCTTGTTAGTCCAATAAAAGCTTTTATTGACACCAGGCTCAGCAAACGGACTCGTTTTTCAAAGTGGGGAACTATGACGTCAAAGAGGATAAAGCCCCACCCCACTGAAGATGATCAACGCCTACTTCAACACAGCCGGTTTAGCCCCGCCCACTGTTTTGCGCATTACACGCATAGCTAAATAACATACATGCCTACTTCGTGATGATGAAGACAAACCGGATCGAGAGTGAAACCCATTATAATATGCAAAACTGTTCTCCACTCACAGCAGTGGGTGTTTACTTCCAAGTCTTCAGTGCAAGACGCCAGACAAAAACCGAGCGTTTTTCGGCTAGGCTCAAAACTAGGGTAGAAAATAGCCTATTACTTATTCAGTTTGATGTTTTTGAATGCAAAAACCAAGCGAATGTCATAAGTTGACCTCAGACAACAATATAATAAAATTTAAAAAGCCAGTTCATGACCCCTTTAAAAGGAAATATGATGGAAACCAAAATAACACAGAATTAATAAAACAATTATTATTTAGATTATATATACAAACACACATAGTAGTGGCCAATATATATATATTTAAACGAAGCCCAATTGGCACTAAGGGGCCTAAAGTGTGCCAAGAAACATCCGCTACACCATTACACCACCACCAGCAGCCTGCACAGTGGTAACAAGGCATGATGAGATAAAGATTGTGAGAGAGGTAAAAGTAAAAGATGTTTTACCACACGCTGTTTGACGTTAGGTTTCTGCAGGAGCCACTCGATATCCAGTGTTTGTCCATTCGACTGCCAGAACTGGTGATGGCAAGGCAATGTGGCATTGTCCCCGACAACCCTTTTCATCTCGGTCTGAGCCCCAGTCGAGAGCAAACTCAACAGCACTGTAGAGAAAGATACAAACACAGCATGTCTGTGAAATCATGCAATGGACTGGTGGACAATTCCACATTTAGGACATTATTTTCTTTCTTTAAAAAAGTTCCAGGTTGTATTGCAACCCAGTCTCAATGAAAACGTGCATGCAAAACAATATTATGTTGCCCCTTGCATGTTTTGTGTGACACTTGTTTTTTTGTCTTGTGAGTGGCACTTAAAAGCCTGGTTTTAACCAAAACAGATGAATGTGAACCTGGCAACGGTTTATTACGTTGGTTGTTGTACGTACATGTCCCAGAAATTCAGAAGTGAAATGTCTGGCGAGTGGTGCAATTGACCAGTGAAAAAACGAAAAAAATAAACGTTTTTGGCCTGCCGTGTCTTGCATTAAAGTACTAAATACTAAATAGTTTTAACAAAATCACTGGCATTGGCTTCAGCATTTATCATGCAGTCTAGACACACTGCAGCAACACAAAAAATACTTTAACTTTTGAAGGTTAGTCCCAAAACTCTTCCGATTCATACATTTACACCAAAAAATAGCAAGTCCACGTCAAGAATACTATTTCAGACTCTATGAACCTATAGCTCTTTCTGCCACAGGGATCCTGGCTAATTTACTTGAGGCTGTTGGACATTGCCGGAGGCTTGAGTAGCATTACAGACAGGCGTCGTAGGGATTTGCAGACTAGTTAGGTCCCATGAGGCAGGAATAGGACGAGCTGCGCAATTCCTTCCACCTGGTGAGAGGAGCTTGCAATACAAACAATGCAGCATAACTCACAGCTTCACCGCTCTTAAACCAACAGATATTTATGGAGTCCCGGCATTAGCATAACATTACACTTAATCTGCTGTCGAATATCACAAATAGCTGCAGACTCTTCACCTATGCAACAGTTGCTAAAATGATGCCAGCATACGGATTCATCCTGCTTCTGTAAATATTATGACATTTCCTCATTTGAGCTCTTCAACCCAAGGGAATAGGGAAGGGAATGAGTTGTATTGCTAAACAAAAGACTTGGGATTGATGGACGTACGGTTTTATGTGTGTTTTGTCTGGCTCTGCTCATTTGGCAATCACCACGTCATGGTAAGAATGCATGCGCCACGGGTCGCTAACAAAGCACTCGTGATTAGTTGACTGACATGCATGAGTGACTGTCTGCAACCCATGAGACACCACCTGTGCCAAAACACCGTTCCTACTGCGTCATAATACAGAATCAACAGGATGTATGCATAATGCGATTTATGGTTTGATCTTCCAGGAGATCAGCAGGGCGTGCGGCCTGGAGACCTCCACAACGTCATTACAATACTGTAAATCTAAATTAAATTATTATGAGATCGCATTCAATGATTCTAAAAATCATTGAATGAGATCTCATAATAATTGAATTTAGATTTACAGTAGGAACATTAAATCATATTTTATTAAATTATATGATTAATAGGTTTCATTATTATCTCTAAGGTGGACAACCATGTCATGTCAACAAATGGACACGTCAGCCAGATATTTATTATCAAGTTAATTATTGTGCCTTTAGCCCTGACAGCAGATGCGCCTTCCATACCTTTACATATTCTTCTGTTATTGAAAAACTGTTGGTTTAATTAGCTTGAACAACACTGAAATTATTAACAAGACCTTTGTCTCAGAATATAGTCAAGAATTATAGCGATTCTCATTTGCTGCTTGAACATAAAAAAACAACAACAAAAAAACCCACAATATTTTAGATCAAATAGGGCTTGGCGGCGCGCATTGCATTCTGGGACGTGGCGGCCATGTTGACAGCTTCGCGAATGTAAAAATACAGCAAGTCGAACGAGGAGAAGCAGCAGAGTTGGGAGAAAGAACATAAAAAAGATGTTAAAATCCCTAAAAGGATGCTGAATTTACCGGGATACGTTTAATAGGGGAACCAGGGACCGGTATGCGGGAATTTTGACGGTTCGGATCCATTTGAAATTTCCAACAAACAGTGGGAGCACAGTAACGTAATCCGGACAAAGGTCAGTTTACTAACAGTTATAGTGCTAACAGCCATTCACACATGTAACATGCTTTTAACAATGTTTCAAAAGTGTAGTTCGTAGCTTTTTTAAGCAAAACTTAATTTAGTAAGCAAAACTATGCTTAAAGCAAGGGGATAGCAACAGGACAACAGTACAGAGACTGATAGGTCCGATTGAAGGGCTAATGTTAAAGTTATGGGAATATTAAAAATATGGGATATTTTACAGGAAAATACTGAAACGGGAAGACACCGGGAAAAGAGTTCAAATGTGCGAGAACCCCGGACAAAACGAGTTGACAGCTAACGTTACTGACTACAATTTTGAAACACATAGTTAAAAGAATGATTGTTAGCACTAGCAGTTACTAAACTAACAGCTAGGTGGAGCGCAAGTTACCTTTGTCTGGATTACTCGTGTTCCCACTGTTTGCCGACTCTTTGTTGGAAATTTCATATGGATCCAAACCGTTAAAAGTGCCAGTTTTGCCAGATTGCATCAAGGCTCAGACAAAAAATCCATGTGTATCTTGAAAAGCAGATGTTTTGGAAAGTGCTCCGGCAAGTTTTTGTGCCATCTAGTGGATTAGAGGATAATAAAATCAAAGGAGCCTTTTACCCTGGCCTGTGGAGCCTTTAGCCCTGCTGTACCCGACATTGTTTACCAGACCTGTGGCCTGACGCTTAGAACATGAGATACTTTGAGCTCTAATGCTAATGCTAATTAGACTGAAAACTTGAGTCTAAGACTTTTTTTCAGCATTTCATATACAAACATAGTTTTATGTTAATGTGCAAAGCAACAAACCCACAAAGCCACTTTTTTCACAAAAGTATGTTGTTTGTCGAATCTGAGGCCTCATTGTTAACACACATGCTTTGACATTAGCATTGATGCTAACATGAGTTGCTTGAGTTTGAGTCAGGCAAATTATGTTTCCCCATCATCTCCTGCAGGCTCTCTCTGTTTCTATAAATACGTGTATGGTTAATCTATTCTACTGCATATTGTACCTGCATGTTATTCTTCAAAGACAAAGAACTGAATAAGCATAAAGTGGAGATGTTGATATATATGTATACCTGGTGTCAGCCATGGTGGATAGGTTTAATGAGAAAACCCTGAGGAGATCTGCATGGGTCTCTTCAGGGTACAACCTCAAGTCATTCTCATTAAAGCTGTGTTTATGATTCAGCACTATGATCTCAATAGGCTGTAGGCAGTGAGAAGAATAATAGAAATTACTACTCTGCCACTGCTCTTTGTCTCTTCGTGTGAACTGCCAAACTAAAACGATGAGTCAGCAAAAAAGCAGCATGAAGCCCCCCTGCAGTCAGCCCTGCTCATGATTTTTTAATGCGTTGCATCCACACTCCATCATCGGGTGTGATCTCCACAGTTAGGCGTGTGTGAGAAACACGGAAGTCAATTGATTTCAGTGGGGATGGTACGGCTCAAGATGGCAAAAGAGAAATGCAAGTGTCTGAAGGTTGAAAAGTTGACTGGCTGATTAACAAAATTAACAAAAGATTCAAAATATAGTGACAGTCAACTCAATTGGTGATGCATTATATATTTTTGAATACTTGTTCATTAGACTTCAACAATCATGTGTCTTTTGCGAACATAAAACAATACAATTATTTTAGCCAGCATATTGGCCTCAGTCTTTGAAAAACAAATTTAGTTGACCACTATTGGTGACTTGTCTGTGTTGAGAAGAAGCAGACACAAGAGTGGTTTCCTGAGACTTTCTCACTGGTTTAGCTGGTTTGATAAATGCTAAATGCCTTTGTTCTCTCTTACACACACACATCTGAACTCAGAAATATGATTAAACCATGCAATAACTATCTTTCCTGTCCTCTCCCCACATCCAGGCCCAGAGGTGAGAGGTGTATATCTATGCTCAGACCTTTGACAGCACATTTCTTAAGGCACATTGGAGCTCAGCTTGCTGAGTCATTCCTCGCCTGTTACCGTTAGGGATGGACATAATAATGTGTTGGAACAAGCTGGCAAGATATCAAAGAACAGAATGAAAGCTGTTTTAATTTTATCCTCCTTCAAGGAAGGTAAAGCTTAGCAGCAAAATATCCAGCGTGCTGCCAGCCAGGTGGTTTAATAGCACTGCTTCACATGTTGGTCTGCTTTATACTTCAATTCAGGCAGAAATGAAGAGCTACGTGATGTTGAAATTGGAAAATGTATCCTTTCCATGGCAACAGAAGCAATCGAATGTCAAATGAGATATCCTTGAAATAGAAATAAACCAACGAAAGGATCAACATCAAGAACATTCAACATTTTCAAAGGTTATAAGCATTTTGGTTAAAAGCTGCATTTCTTTGGAATGCTAGGTGGCACTGTCTTAAAACTTTTCAGGCACCTTCAGGACATGGTGATGATGATGTCTACCAAATTGTACGCCAATATGTCAAAGAGTGTTTACAGTTTATGACTAAATTCAAAATGGTGGAAAGGCGATCATCATGAGCTGAGAAATCTGATCGTTTTTCTGTTTTAGTGTCAACATGAAATCAGTATCAACCTTTTGAGCTTTCTTAAATGTTTCAAGGAAAAAGATAGATTTGTGAAAATCATTTCAGAATTGGAGAAAGTTTTTGCATTTTGATGAAAGATTTTAATCACAAATCCCACCCCTCAACACCCTGGCTCTGGTAATTAAAAAACCCTTTTAAAGTGAATCAAATTCCTTTGTAGAAGATCCAGGCCTTCACTTTTCCTTAAAAATACAATTTCACACCATCACACTATGGAAGTAAAATTGATTGAGATCAGGGTTTCATGTCAACTTTAAGAGTAAATAGCAACATTCTCACTGTTACTGTATATTTTCTGTGTACACTATCTCTCTACCGGACAGCTTAAAAAAAACTACAACACTTTTAATGTCTGAAGCCCTGACATGAGCGAAGGAGTCTTAAAGGCAATTATATTTATAGCGTAGTAAGATTTTGGTTTCTTTGGCTTGTGTTTTCACTTCTGCTGCAGATGTTTTAAATTGTTAATTTTCTTCATTCAATTTCCCCTGAGACTAAACTAGTCTGGTAATACCAAACTCTGATACTTAGCTTTGCTTCGTAGGCAGAGTCTAGAATGCCATAATTGAAAAGTTCGAAATTTTGACAATTGAAATGGAAAATGTATTTCTCGCAGGGTTGATTTGCATTACAGCCTTAGGCAAGACACTTTCACTAGAAAAATAAATAACAAACATGACTATCAGCCTGCAGACATAGGAGAGTTATCCTGACCGTTTATTTTGTCAGTCTAATCATGTATTATTTACTTGCAAGAATGTAGCCCCAACCAAATTCAGTAATCAGTATACTTTCACGTCTCGAGCTGGCGCGAGCTGCCCCGCCCGGCTCTACGGGAATGCTTGAGTCTGTTAAGCGCCCTCAGAAGAAAGCAATGCAGTCTACTATTGGATGTGGCGAGGGACGAAGCTAGACGAAGGTTTGTCCATATTTGACCCAAAGTTGGGTTAAAACAACCCAGCATTTTTAGAGTGTCAGGAGCGAGGACCTCTTGGATCGGCCGGACACCCCTCCTCCTCCTTTGGCTCATGCCAGCAAGCTAAAGCTGGACCAATATTGATCCTCGTCCAGCCTTTTATTTAGCCACTCTCCTGTCCTCCGACAAAACCTTTGGCTTCTTGGTTTTACTTGCTGCTTCAGCCATGACAACATACAGATGAGAAAAAACAAAACGCTCATTGGGCTCTCGCAAAAGGCTTTCTGAGGAAGTGGGGGAAGTGACGTATGCCGTAAAGCAGTCGAATTTTGTAGTTCTTTTTGTGCTTGGGTTCCTACCCGCTCCCTGAAGTTACAGAGTGCCAGTAAAAGCGATGCAGACCTGTCATTCAATCTATTGTAAGTCGATGTACCATCTCAAGGGTTTTGGCAAAATATCATAAAGGTTGAAAAAACTACAGAGTGCTGGTTTAACCTGATCCTCCATGAGTGCAACCAAGCGGTGCACAATCACAACTATCGCCTTGCCGGCCTTAGGCCTGCCCAGTTTCTAGATGACGATCAGTAATAGTTGATAAATGAAACTTTTCCCAAAACCTGTCAGGAGTAGGGCCACAACATCACCTCCATTCAAATGTTTAACACTCTTCTTGTTCGGGCTTCAGTCTGTTCTAATGCCGGGAAATGCAAATGTAAGTTCTGTGAAAATGCCCTAGGGGGAGTTGTGCTCCATTAGATTCCCCCCTCTCACACACTCAATGAAAACCCACCACACCGATCCAACAACCGATACCTCAAAATCTCGTCCTTAAACACCTCAACTCTGCAAAAAAGCCTGCAAATCTAATTTTCGACCACATCCATCCCTGGATTACATTCAGAGCACAAAGGCAGAAAAGGAGATTCCGTGCTGACCAAAACAATGACTGCTAATAAGCAATAATCTCATAATTCAATCTGACGCACTAGCCAACAGAAAACTTGCAGTCTAGCCGAGACAAAATTTAAATTCGATTCAGAGCTACAATGCAATCCCTCTTTAACCCACATGCGATAGGAAATCCACTGTCCCAGTGAAACCGGAACAAAGGCAAATCAAACTATGTCCAAACAGAAGTCTATCTGCATTAGGCAAAACGTGTGACCTTTGACCTCTAAGAGTCTTACTTTAAGAACAGATCAAGCTGAGCTTACACATCTTAATGCTGCTTGTCTTGTTATCCGCGATCTCTCGTGAGCTCTCTGTCTGCTGGGAGACTCAGGGACAGTCGCTGGCATGTAAAGTAGCACATACTGAAACTGACTTCCTGATGAATTTAACAGAATAATCAATACGTACTTTTAACTAACAGGCTGTTAAGCAAGTCATTGTCTAAGCATGTTGGACCTTTACAGCATGTACTAAATTTCTCATAGGCTATATAAAAAAAAGAGAGAATTTATGTTATATACTTGCGGTTACAATGTGCTGTACTTTAGACTTTGTGTACGACTTTATAAGTAAATGACATCTGTTGTGATTGGTTAACCGCATGCACTGTTGTAGTTGGTGGGCCATGTTTTTAAACACTGAATAGGCAATGCTATGCAAAGATGCTCAGTCACCCGATCTAATGTCAAGACCAAACTGTGGTGCAGTTTTCATGTATAATCTCTGAATGGGGATGGAGGTTTGCGTTGTTTAGTACATTTACAAAGCAACTCTTTATTTCAAAAGAGCAAGAACAATCATGTTCTCCATGGTCCCTTTAACCCTTAGAGACCTAGAACATGTTTGGAGAACCTGACTCACCTGTTCGTTCAACCTGATCTCATGACCAAGTCGTATCGAATTTAACGAATGATTTAAAAGTGGCTAATTCGTAATAATTCATACGACCTCACTCGTATCGAATTAGTACGATTTTGCTAAATCATACATATTTTACGAATTGGCCAATTCGTATGAATTCGTAAGAATGACCTACCCCTTACCCCGACCCTAAACCTAACCATCACGTGGGTTTAGACAAATCGTACAAATTGGTACAAGTGAGGTCGTACGAATTAGTACGAATTAGACACTTTTTAATCATTCGTCAAATTTGATACGAATTGGGCGTGAGATAGTGTTGGTTCGTTTCCTTGTTTTTCTAACTCATTATAGCAGTCAGTGCCAGTGCCATATCATTTTAAACAGGAGAACCTGAAGTTTTCATCTAGCTCATTTAAATTCCAAATTTTACATTTGTTTTGTCTTCGAATGAATGAATTTACCTGATTTAAGAAAAACGGCAGCAAGTTATTATTATTTTACTCACCTCAAACAAAACCTCTTGAAGTTTGGATTTTTTACCCTTAGAAAGTTGAACTTGGATATTCTAAATTTCCAGATGAAATTTTTGCCTACATTTAACAATCCCAAAGCAAGTTATAGCCATTTATTACAACATTATTATAACTGACTTTCAGTGAAAGACTGGTGTTTTTTTTATTTACTGACAATGTAGATGTGTCCAAAAAAGATGTACTATATATATATATATATATATATATATATATATATATATATATATATATATATATATATATATATGTATGTGTGTGTGTGTGTGTGTGTGTGTGTGTGTGTGTGTGTGTGTGTGTGTGTGTGTGTGTGTGTGTGTGCGTGTGAGTTCCATCTAAACATGGACAACACACACCGTGCAGCAAGTAGTGTAAACAAGTTTAAATATCCTCAGACCCCTGATGCTGCTTTGCCCTGTCTTACATCTCAACTGAACTCAATTCAATTCATTTATGAAAATAAATTCATGGGCGCTGCTGACATATAGCACACATCATCTGATTCTCTCTGACACATGATAATGTGCCGTTGCAGATGAGAAAACATGGAAATATTCATGCCTCCGGGGCAGAAGAGCACTACAGCACTACAGCACTTCCAGACAGGTGGCAGAATTAATAGGCAAAACTAATTTTTATATTCCCCCTTTGGAAGCTTGGCTGGATGTGTTTTAGAGGTTATGACACAACCATGTGAGAAAAATAGTAGGGCATGTCTGTGTGAGGAGAAACCAATGCTATAAATATATGTATATATGTGTGTGTATATATGCGTATATATATATATATATATATATATATATATATATATATATATATATATATATATATATATATATATATATATATATATATATTTTATTAATAAATAACTTCCTTCAAAAACATAAGTACTGTACAGGTAATGTACTGTTTATAGATGAATTTAAAAACAAAATAATAATCCATAATTTATTATGTTTCAAATGATTTAGAATGTTTCATGAAAGTTAGGTCACATTTGAATGTGCTGCTGCATGGACAAATATGATAAGTAAAAAAAGAAGAAGCAGAGTCACACAAACAGACTTTCCATCTGCTGTTTTAAAGACTTAGTCTTCTGTGAGATCATCTGTAGCCTTCATCTGTTTCGGAAGTTTATTAGCTTCCAACATCGATCCTTCACAATTTTTTAAATCCACATCTCAAGTTGTCTTCGATCACACCCTTATTCAAAAACATTTCATCAGTGAAACGTCTGCTCCGGGTTACACATGGGGACTTACATTATGGGGACTTTCCATAGACATAATGCTTTTTTTCACTGTAAATTCTACCTCCTAACCCTATACCTAAACCTGTCATCACAGGAAACTTTCTGCATTATAACATTTTCAAAAAACTACATTCTGTATGATTTATAAGCTGTTTTCCTCATGGGGACCAAAAGAATTAGAACAAAGAACAAAAAATGAGGGTATTATAGCGAATACCTAAACAAAACACCCCTGCACACACACACACACATGCTAGCTACTTCTGACTGGACAACAATTCCTTCAGACTAAAGACAGTCCTATGATGAGATAATATCCCATAATCCTATTCATGTCATGGGTGGTCACTGTAATCTCAGCTGGGTCGTCTCATTTACACTGCACTAATACCAGCAGAGCTCGTCCTTGAGAAACGACCGTGGGGATTGAGATCGCTGTAGTGCTAATAATGAAGGATGGGAATAACGGACGACAGGATGACTGGACGTTTACACTGGTTTCACATGGTATATACGAAGCCCGAGCTTCGTTTACAGTCTGAGACGCACGCTGTAAACAAAACAATCTTCACAAACATGTCTAAAGATTTACACACCAAGGAAGACTTGCATTTTTTTGCCCAGCCATATTTATTTGAACCCAAATACACGCACGCACCAGACACACGTCAGCAGCGTCACTGAACGCGGATCCACAACAGAACCGGAAGACAATACAAGGCTGAATAAAGTCGTATAGTTTTATGTGAACGATTAGGCAGGATGATTTTCAGATTATTGTAAAAAACTCTAGGCCATCAATTAGTCAAAAGTCTTGTGGACGCATATTTCGTATGTGTTTTATCGCCTTATTTCAGAAACTTTCATTTTATGTTTTTTCAATAACCACGCATAAACAATATGCTCTCAAAAATACTAACATGTACATACATGTTGCTCACATATTATGGTAGCCCTGTTTCTGCTAAATATAGTGTAATTTCACCAGTGCCATTAATATGTTTAGTAAGCAACTGAAGAAAGCACAAATGTCGAGGCATCTCAAAACATCTCAAGGACCCCAAAAACACATCAGACCCCAGAGGGTTAATTATAGCCATTAAAAATTACAGTGTAATTGAGTGAAAGCTATACATTGTTTTTAAAACATTTATTAGGCTTCAAAAAACAGAACAACTTTTTAAGTTGAACTTAACACTCCTCACAGAATCCCATAATGAATGTCATATTTACCGGCTCCCCTTTCTGTAGGATATTTATGAAATTGAGTTATCAAACAGTCTGTACTGCATAAATTATAAATACATAGAGCGTGGCTTTCTGCGCTGGAACTTTCTAGACCTCATCTGCTTTCCATTAAAACACAATACACACGGAACAATACTTTTGCCAAAATGCATTAAGCTCACATTCAATCACTCGTATTGATTAAACACTGAAATAATCAAATATTAATAAGAGCTGGATTCAATCTGTATCTAGGAAACGAGTCCATGTTTTTCCAGTAGATTCTGTCCCCTCAGGAATGCAGCTGCGATCATGGAAAACCTGGCCATGTGGTCAAGACTCACGTCACACTTTATGTGCTCAAGAAGAGAGGGTTACTCATATACAACGCTCCCAGAAACACCGTCAGATTTCCCATCATGCTTTTGCACAATGCCTCCGTCTCTCTTTGTTTGTAAACCTAAAACATGCTCATGACAAAATGGAAAAGGGTAGAGGACATTTCACACCGACGCAGAGCTCCCTGCCCACGGCCGTTCGGCTGACGCTTCACTCAAAGCCGGTTAGACGTTTTTTGGAATGGATGTTCGGCATTTACATTTTAATTATGCCTATGAATCTTTGAGCGTTCTGTCAAACCCTGAGACTAATCTGTGGATGCCTTTGGCCAGGAAAGCTTTGAAACAAATGGCCGCCAAATAATGGCTGGTCAACACAACTTTCCTTCACAGGTTTTAAAGCCGCAGTGTGTCTTTTTGGTTGCACTAAACTGAACTGAAAGGATAATGACCAAACAAAAGACTTACAGACTAAACAAGATGAGGTTTCCAAACAGAAAATACCACTGTTTTCACACAACTCTGTTGAAAACAACTATCTGAAACTGGCTATGCCTTGTGGAAATGAAGTGTCGTGTTGAATGTGCACTTGTAGTGTACTTCAAATCTTAAAAATATACTTAAAAAAGGTCTTGCAGACAATATAATATTAGTGAAATAAAAGGCCACTACTTAAAGATAGTATACTTTCAAAGTGTACTTTGTAGTGTCACATGTTGTAAATCACTTATTTCGCAGTGTTGACTAGTAACTGTAGTGTGTATTTACAGTAAATATACTAAATTGCACCATCATTATGTGTAATTTTAATTATATTGATCATGATGCATGTTTCAATAGAAAATACATAAACGTACATTTTAGTCAGTAGTCTTTTGAAAAGTATGCTAAAGTGTACAGTACTATCACAGCAAACATATGTTTACTTATCTCTCATATTTCAGATAACAATATGAAGAGTTCAGATGCAAAAGCCTCTAAATGCCATTTGAAATTTTCTTCTAAAATGACCATTTTTATCAAGCTTGTACATTTAAGTTCAGTAATTTCACTTAAATGACAATTAATAGGTAATCTTCATTGCCATTTAAGTGAAATTACTGAACTTAAGTATACAAGCTTGATAAAAATGATCATTTTAGAAGAAAATTTCACAATTGAGGCTTTGCATCGAACTCTTCATATAAAGATATGTGTGGGTGGGTCAGAAGAAATATAAGGGTATATTGTAGTTTGTGATAAGTGTAGTTCCTTGACTCTCCAGATATTCCTCATCTGTTTAAATGTTAAGCTTAATTTCTAGAAAGAATGCATTCCTTCCATCTTCTCCCTGTGAAAAAACAAGCACTTTTTTCAGTAAAGCACCAATCTCAGGATGACAGTCTGTTATTTTCCCTGGCAGATATTTCGTTTTGTGAAAATGAGGAGTAAATATCCATTACTGGAATCTAACTTGATGAAGGAAAGCTCTACAATTGCCTCTCCATTTCTCACTGTCAGTCTCTTTCTCTCTCACACACACTCAAACACACGTTTGTCCCTGCAAAGTTCAGGTTTATTCTCTGACCTTGATATCATAACAGATGGTCTGGGATCTGAGGAGGACACTGACTGAGGGAAAGAGAGAGAGAGCACACTCTCCGGGCTCACCTGGACTTTACTTGACAGCCACAACACTGTTTTGAGGGGTTAGAAAACTTGTAAAATGTGAAAGACATAAGAAATCTGCATTTACGCACTTTGAAGGTGCAATAATCTTTCCTAGTCAAAAGAAAAATATATAGAGATAGTTGTTTCTCCAAGATGAGATAAGTATTATTTCAGTATTAATTTTACTATTATAGATTTTATTAATATTCTAAATTAGCTGTTATTTTGATATTTTAGTTTTTCATTTTAATTTTAGTCAAATTTGTAATAATTTTGTTTCTTTTTAAATAGGCTATTACTATTTAAGTAGGCTAAATAAATAAAAAACATTTAGTTTTAATTCAGTTTTAGTTTTTACTTATTTCTAGTTAGATATTTAATGCTTTAACTCAAGCTTCTGTGTTTACCTATATATTATTTTTAGCTATAGTTTTGTATAAAATAAAATAAATACAAAATAAAATAAAAAGAAGAAAAAAATTCTGTCCACTGAAATATTGCACATAAGTCATATTGACCATGTTTATTGCTTATTTTATGTTTTATTTTTATTTTTTTTTTATAATTTTGGAACAAGCCAGCTTCCTTTTAACTATTTTCCCTGCCATTGATTGAACCTTTCTGGTAATCAAAGTTTTACACTGTTATACGGTAGGGGGCGCTATTACACATACAAAATCTCTAGCACACAATCTCTGGATCAAAACGCAGAAAGAAGCAGAAACAAGTGATAAAAGCATTGCTTTCGCATATTTAAAATAATGTGATCATCAAACATTCAACAGCATACAAATCAAAACTGCAGAAAGTCACTGAATGAAATGTCGACAGCTTTTAGGCTCTGTTCTTTCTTTTGATATATTGCATGTTCAGATATTCATACAAAACAAATTATCTCCATTTACGTTCAATAGAAGAAAGAAAGTCATAAAGGTTTCAAAAATCATGATGGTTTATGATTTTTGGGCCAACTATGTTCTTGAAAAAGATCAAATACAGGCCTTACTCAGATTCATCTCACACATTCATCTACAGATTCAACAATGTCTGTTTGTGGAAAATTTCTCAAAGAATTCAAGTCTGAGAACTCAACATGACCTCAAACATTTCTCATAAAATTCTTCTGAAACCAAATAATCTGAGCTATGCTACCCTCATTTATATCACTCTGTGTCAACATTTCTCTTCCTTTTGTCTATTTTTATTTCTCCTAAGGATTTTTTTTGTAATCTCTGAGCCATAAAAATCTCCTTTGGGTAAGTTCAGACCTGGCTGCAATATCATAATAAACTTTTGCAGTCGGGAAAGATGGAAGGTGGGTTCTCAGTTCACTGACTAAAAAGTGCAAGCAACTGTCTGCGGCACAAAAAATATCACTACTGAACATCTCTGAACTTTTTTCATGACTTCAGCAGAATCCGTCACAAAACGGATTCATTATCCAGCACAGAAAACACTCAAATCACTGACACGGGCCGTTCTGTTTCCATCTCCCACCTGACGTTCAAAGCCACAGTGCAGCGTTCCACCTGATCTGAGACGCCAGAAGAAGGACACCTCCCGCTTCTTTATCTGATAGCGTCTCATTTCCATTCTCAGCCAGCGGCGTCCGATCCTGTCACACAATGTGGGAGCTGAATTTCAGCAGTGACCTCCCTGGATCGATACTTAATAAGCTTTTGTGCAGTCGAGCCCATTTTGCCAGCAACCTGCAATTTTTTTTACGCCCATTATGGGAAATCCAGCTGACTAGGTGTATGAAGTGGAGTCGCAGAATGTATCTGCATCTCACAGCTATTGGATGATGGATGCCTGCAGACCAATACAAACGTGAAATACTATCATCTTTACCACTGCTCTCTCTCTCTCCCACACCGGTATATTATGAGCAATTCAATACTCTGCAGAGGGTTTAAAAATGAGTCAATGGCACCGTGTTCACGGCTCATAAACAACGGAATACACAAAAAATATAATAAAAAGCAAAGTGAATACAAAAAATGCTTGAACATAAAAGCTAATTGACAGTAAGTTCCATCATTCATATCTGATTGAGTCTAGGGCTGGGAAATATATCATTGAATATTCGCATTATATAATAATCCTGATAAGTTTGCTGATTATATAAGATTAATGCACTTTTTAATTTCAACTTTCGTATAGAGATATTTTTTCTAATAATAAATATATTTAAGTAGCAAAAAACTGCTTGAGTTTATATCCATGATTAAGCTTAAAGGGTTAGTTCACCCAAAAATGAAAATTAAGTCATTAATTACTCACCAGCATGCTGTACTAACCTCGGTCAGGACCTTCTCGTTCATCTTCGGAACACAAATTAAGATATTTTTGATTAAATTTGAGAGCTGTGGCTCTTGACGGCCAAGAAAGTCAATGAAGCCTGAAACGACGACTTGTAGTAGATTTCCACGACGCATGCGCGAGAACTGAACTGAAGTAGTTGAAGAGATTGCAATTCTCGCGCATGCGTCATGGAAATCTATGCCAAGTCTCGTTTCAGGCCAACAAGGAAGAAAAGGAATAGTCGAATAAAGTCGTTATTTTTGTTTGCTTTTTCGCACAAAAAGTATTCTCGTCACTTGATAAACTTGTAGTTGAGCCACTGTTGTCACATGGACTATTTAAACATTTTCTTCATTGACTTTCTTGGCCGTCAAGAGCCAGTCCCTTAGGCAGCCTATGTGGTAGTGATACAGCTCTCAAATTTAATCGAAAATATCTTAATTTGTGTTCCGAAGATGAACGAAGGTCCTACGGGGTTGGTACAGCATGCGGGTGAGTAATTAATGACTTAATTTTCATTTTTGGGTGAACGAACCCTTTAAACTGTCACGTTCACTGAATTGATTCAAAACACTTCAATGATTCATTTGCATCATCACTTAGGAACGTCCTGTGTGGCAATTTTCATTAAAATTTTAAATGTCTGTACTACAGTTTCAAGTTTACCAAATGTCAAACCTCCATTCAAAGTTTGGAATAATTACGATTTTTTTCATGTTTTGTTTTTTAAGTCTTAAATGCTGACCAGTCCAAGGCTGTATTTATTTGATATTAAAAATGCAGGCGCAAATGTCAGGTGCAAATGATTTCAATGTTAAGTCAATGCAAAGACATGTTACGTAAAAAATTCCTGCGGCGCGAATGAGGCGTAGAGTGCTGTGCGGTAGACGTGAATACGCCTCATTCGCGCATCAATTTCGCACTAATGGCACTAATTGAACGTCTGGCACGTAAAGCGCGTTACGCGCAAATGATTTAGTTAGTGCTATTTGTGCATTCACGCGTTTGACGCGAATCTCGCGCCTGCTGCCCGAGTTGAAATATCTGAACTTTGGCGTCTAATTCGCGCATAAATTTCGCTTCAAACTTTTGTTTTTACGTGTCAGTTTCAAGTTCAAGTTCAGTTTATTTGTATAGCACATTTTATAACAGCCACTGACTGACCAAAGTGCTTTACAGAACTACACAATTAAAAGACACCAACACCACCATGCATAGTAGCACATCAGTTTCACTCTTGACGCGCGAATTAACACAAAGTGGTCAAGCGTCAAATTAGACGCGGTAGACGCGAATTTGACACGCTATTCGCGTCCGGTGTGAACACACCGTTAGGACGTTGATGCCTTGGTAGAAAACAGGGAAGGATAAAGCCATGTAATTCTAATGTTGAGACTTGCTTTTTTTCTTTAACAATCTCAGATGAAACTATAAACCATATATTCCCTCCCTGCATGTTTGCCCACATAAATGTGCAAATAAATACACTACACTAAACTAAACTACAGCAACAACAACTAAATGTGTGCATTGTAAGCACAAGAGGAGTAAAAAAAAACCCCATCTAAATCCAAGTTAATGTTATTTTTTTTTACTGGTTTAAAGCGCAGTGTGCAGCCTTGTTAAGCATAAGAGACTTTTTTCAAAAGAACAAAAATAATAACTATCCAAAATTTTGATCAGTGGTGTACAGTATATCTCAGCTCTAAGTGACTGACAGTCGCCACATTACCACATTAGCAGCCCTGCCTCATGAAGCCTATCTGTGCAGGACTCTGACAGCATAAGAGTGAGACACAATGAAAACGCGACAGGACAGTTCGCATGTTGCACGTCTAACTGGCTAATTAGCAACAGACAGAGCACCAGCGTTGCCATTCCCCAGCATGAGGGAAATGCTGAAGCTGTCTTTGACTTCCTCCACTCATCTGTGGATCACGAGATGCTCACCTGCAAGAGGAGCTGGGCGTTGGGAGAAGAAAGCAAATGAGATTGATGAGGCATGTTCAATCTCTGGGTTTGGTTGGCATCAGCTGTGCCCCTGGAGTTGAGCTGGTGTCAAGGCTTTATGTGTTACAAATATGAGCGAGTGTTTGATGTGAAGGTGGTGTGACAGTGACAAACTGCCACCTGTCCTGACATGGCAAAAGAGGCTTATTTGAAGGTCCCATTAAAGCAAAGATGCTCACTAATAGAGCAGGGAACCATCTGTATCGTTGACTACTCAATAGGACCAAATCTGTTAAACTTCAACACTCTTTTTCAACTTTGTTTACACCCCAAACGTATGGCTGACTTGAAATTTTAACCCCAATTATTTCAGATTGAAAACGCCAATGGTGGTTTTAACTATAATTATTAAATATACTTCCAAAAGCTCCAAAGATATTTTTTTTGCACAGTTTTCTGAAGCTGTCCAATGGTAACACCATATTTACCGATATTTTCTGTCTTACCCTGGTGCACTCTAAAAACTGCTGGGTTGTTTTAACCCAAATTTGGGTCAGAATATGGACAAACCCAAATGTTGGGTTAAAAGAATGTTAAAATTCACAGTTGAAAGTGAAATCTGAAGTTGGGTTAAAATTTTAAATGACATTTTTAACCCAACCTTTGGGTTTGTCTATATTTAACCCAAATTTGGGTTAAAACAACCCAGCATTTTTTAGAGTGTGTACCATAACCACGTGTAACCCCTCCACCCGGGTCCTACTTGACCTGCCCCAAGCGGGCCTCGAACCCAGGTCTCTGGCACGAGAGTCGGGTGCTCTAACAACGAGGCTAAAGCCTCTAGCGTCTGACACTAGAGTGCATATTGAGATCAGAGGAGTGAGGTTTACTTGCACAGCAACTACTAGCTGGCCTCCGTTACACATGTAAATATTATATATCATAGTATCATGTTACTAACACCAGTATACCATGCTGACAGTACTACTACATAACACGACTTGCTTAAACACATTACATACTTATCACAAAGGGTTTTTTGTGAAGAAAATGCCATGTAATTAGGGTTGTGACGGTGGGGATATTTTCTCACCGGTTAATCGAGGTGTGACAACACCGGATAATACCGGTGTCACCGGCGGGAGCTTTTAAATCACTAATTTAAAGGCAAACGTAAAATCCACAAGTTTTCACGGGCATGCATAACATGCGGTAGTGCGGGAAAGAAATGTTTTGTTATTGTGCCCTAAATATGCACTAGTTTGAAACTAACTTTTGATTGACAGACATGTGATATGACCCAACAAAATCCACCATTTTTGTCCGACAAAAATGGCTGAGTTAGTAGATTAACGTCGGTGGAACTTGGCTTTATCAGGCAATCTGTCACAACACATTAAAGAGCCACAAAACGGTAGGCCTATTTATTGTTTGATTTTCTTTGACTGACCAGAAATGACCGCGCGTCTACATAACTTTTATGATTCTCAATTAATTGTATATTATGAAGACTAATCTCTGACTGTTCCACTTCATACGTGACTAATTTATTGCATCCCTTATTAATGTACATCAATCTTTAAGGGGCCATTCACACAGAATGCATTTTTGTAATCCTCCCGTTGTGAGCATGCCAGGATGTGGCACTCAAGTTTAAAGAAGTTCAACTTTTAAAAAACACATTGTCCAAAACGCAATCTGTGTGAACGGCCCCCTCTGACTGTGTTTCTTCTTTTCATTGACCCGCACCAGTCCCGGCTCGCTACTGCCTCCCTCTCTGTCCCTGATAAAAATGCCCACGCGTCCACATCCGGAGGAGGAAAGCAGAGAAGATTGAAAGCAGATGGAGGCGCTGGAGCGGCGGGTGTGGCGGACTCATATTTCACTCCCTAAAGGCTGATTAAAAGGCCACTCGGAGACTCTGTCTCTCTGGGCAGACTTCTGTTCTCTGACTGACATCCCTGCCGCTTTGATTTCCTTAGTGCAAGAGCGAGCGAGCCATCCAGGCTCATTCTTGCATTCTCTCACTCTTCGATTGGCCCTCTTGACCTTCTATTCTAGTCTGAGAGGATGATAAACACTGAAAAACAAACCAGCCTTCACATTCAACTTGGAAATATTGCTGCTGTGTAGGGGAGATACTTTAAGAGTCTTTGCCTAAAAGCATAAAAGCCATTTATTGTATGTGCACCATTTTTGGGAGTCAACTTAGGCGCCCAACAACATTAATTAATAAGCTAGACATACATTCACAAAAGAGATGTGGTGATGGCGCAGTGGATAAGGCACATGCCTTTGGTGTGAGAGACCTGAGTTTGAATCCACTGTGAGACACTATGAGCAAGACACTTATCCCCTAGTTGCTTCAGAGGCATGCAACTTCTGACATATATAGCAATTGTAAGTCGCTTTGGATAAAAGCGTCAGATAAATGTAATCTAATGTAAAACCATATTTTGAAGCTCTTAAAAAGGAAAGCATACAACACCAGGCGGCTACTGTACCAATGCCTGTCATATTTTTCCAATAAAGTGATACAATTACACTTTTTTCTCAGGTAGTTTGAGAACAATACTGAATAAACATCATTTTTAGAAATTTAGGCTGCTTAAATTTAGGCTGCCAAACAAAGCGTCACCCTCGGTCGGGACACATGTTCTCTGGCCTTGTGGTGCAAAGTTTGACTAGCTGACATTCTCAAACCCACAATTGCAATGGATTGAGAAACTCGGCCTATTTCCCTCTGGTCTTTACATTCCCTGAAGGACAGAAGAAAACAAATAAAGAGTGGAGGTCTGGTTTTTCCAGTCTGCGGCTGCCACGTGTGCCTGTGTGGAGGCTGGCGTGGTGCCGGAGCTCTGCGCACACAGAACAGCAGCGCTGGGGTTGGGTGTGGGTGACTGGAAGTCTTGTTTGCAGTGCCGTTGCACAGACGACAGCCCCTCTAGGGAGGCACTGCTGTGTTTTTTTCCCCTCTCTGGATCCAGGACTCTTTTCTCTCTCTTACTTGCACAGCTAGTCTGAGCAGCAACACTGTGCAGCTCGTACCAACCAGCTATGCACATTCCCATGACATTGCAGCAATGTCATGATGCAGCTGCTGCAGAACAGCATAAAGATGCAGCCATCTACTGTACCTAACACGCTTGAAAAAACTAGGTTTGATGTCCTTATGAAAACATATATAGATCAATCTATTGTCTGTCAACAAATTGGCAGATTAACAGAAATGTTCTCTTCGTGTCATATATATTTCTGTCATGAACTCTCAGAGTGTTTGGGTTGGTAATGGATACGAAAATGGTGGAATAGATCTGCGGCTGCTGCGGCAGAGCAAGTACAGGACTTACTACTAACAATACATAAACATCACACTGTTGTGAACAAGTAATGCCTGGTTCAGATTACACGATTTTAGCCTGATTTTGGCATGATCCGTTTGACGTAGGGTGTCTGTGCGGATTCGTAAATGACAACAGGAGTCGGGACGCAAGATTCGATCGTATCATCTCATACAGTGTGTCATAGTCTCATATACAGAATGCGACGCTTCACGACATCATGACAAAAAGACTAGCAGGTTTAATTTTTTTAACGGTCGTCCACGACGGTTCTGTCACATGTATGAGGTTAACCAATAGGAGCACAAGCTTTTCCGTACATAACTTTCAAAAATGGCGAAACGAAAGAGAGATGAATGTGTCCATTGTCGGGTTTTCATTCTTTTTTTTTTTTTTCTGAACACAGGACAGCCAACACAACACTCACCGATTCATCCATTGTTTGTTTACGTTCGTTTCCGGAACGTTCGTTATGTTCGTTTGTTTACATTCATCAATCGCTACTGAGTTTCGCCTTCTCTATGACATCACGCACCTTGTTAAAGACGGCATGCGATGACTGGTCAGGAAGCAAAGTGTAGTCCGACATGTGTCTTGTTCACGACACGACAAGATTTTAGGAGTCAAAATCGCGTAATTTAGTAGTAGTAGCCTTTATTTGTCACTTAGTCACAAGTACCAGCGAAATTAGCCATCAACATAATTTGACACAGTGACTCTTGTAGCAGACGAAAAAAAAGTGTGTAATCTGAACCAGGCTTAAGACATGCATCTGCTTTACAATATAGTGTACATTGATTACCAGTAGCAGATCTATACAGGTGGAGCTGGGGAAGGTGGAGGGTTTCTGAAAGTGCGCTGCACCACTATAGCAAAAGCTGACCAAGTATTTGAAGGCTAAGCAGCGAGTTCATTGGCTACTGATACAGCAGGATCCAATCAGCTGTGCACTATAGAGATTGCAGTTTGAGTTAAGGACTTAGCCTGAGCCATCTAGAGTTTCATGGCTTGATGCCACACTAACCATGCTTCACTCACCACACTTGGGTATTCCATTTATTGCCTCTATTTATTCATTATAACATGTGCAATATTTGGCTTGTAAAGGGAAGGTTACTCACATTTGTTTCTGGACAAAACCACAGGCATTGCTCTGTCATGAGCATCACAGTGAACATGCTGTTGTTTTGGAGGAGTGCTACAAGTCACGACCCCTTAAGTGATCCCAGCACATCAGATCCGTGAGCACTCGATCCAGTAAAGATCACAGTCCTCCATGCCACTGTGCCAAAGAGCCTTTCACTAAAGCCAATGATTCATTACAAAAGCAGAGCAGAGAGACAAGGAATTTTCCCAAAGAAGAAGCAAGTAGGAGATTTGGGCATGTGGTTCCCATCATGCCGAGAGAGAGGAAGTCCTGCTAATACTCTACCTGCTGGGAGAAACTGTTTTACGGGAGACTCACTCACACAATACAAGTGTAGGCCAATTAGTTTTCTAATCAACTTAATAGGACTAAGGTCTGCTTTTCATTCACCTTCATCCCTCTCTCCCCCTGCTATAAATCATAGCCTTAACCATTATGTGGGTTTTAATTCATGTCTGTTAGCTTTGAGGTCATTACATGCTAGTATACTTCAAAAAGTCAACAAAAGAAACCAAGGCTTTTCTCTTCCACAGCATCTATCATGCAGGGGCCTATACAACACCTTGACCCATTCACTTCAATAGCAGCAATAGCTATTTTGTCCATGGATGCTCACTTCTGGCCCATTTTAAAATGTAATTTGAGCCATGAATGCCATTTGACTTCTCTGGAGTTGCATGCAGAAAAAAGTCCTTGTAATGCTGACTAGCTAAAAGTACCTAGTGAATATTATGGCCATCAATGATACCGAATTATGCTGTGTATTATGCCAACTTATTGTGACAATCATAAGCTATTGTATGTATATTCATTGACAAGCATGTTATTGTAAATCAATCCTAAAAACTATAAAATACTGTTGTTTTGTATTATAGTATTATATTACAACCATTAATTTGTCAAAACACATGACTAAAGAAGGCTTTCAACCCAGATTTCTACTAGCCCTAGTTCTGTTAACAACAGAATCCCAAACTTCTTACAGAGATAATCAACCAAAACAAAATGAGGGGAATTTTAAATGCACTCTTACGCTTACCCATCCATCCATTAATCAACCAATCAGCCAACCAACCAATCAAACAAACCAACCAACCAAGCAAGCAACCAACCGACCAACCAAGCAACCAACCTACCAATCCCAACCAACCAATCAACCAACCAACCAACCAACCAACCAACCAACCAACCAACCAACCAACCAACCAATCCCAACCAACCCAAACCCAACCAACCAATCACACAATCAGTCAATCAAGCAATGAATCAACACATTTTGATTTCAGTTCAAATTCTAAGGAACAAGAATTTGCACAAAGTTTTCGGACCATTTGAGATGGACAGACCAATGATGAGTATCAATGTTGAATATGCATAATACTTTCATATTCAACATATTCTGCAACCCATTTCAACATATTCTGCAAATGCAGACCAGTCAAATCTTACACTCTGCTTGCAAAAATCTGGCAATAGCGAACAACGATTCATAACTGCGCTGTAAACTAAAGGCTACTGACTTTTAAAAAAAAGCATTTGCTCAAACTTCCAGCTTCAATAGTAAACACACAAACACATTATAAAAACTGCACTCGTCAAGCAATAGCACAGGACCAGCCCTGCTTCCCCTGTGGCACCACTAAAAAAGATCAGTGAACAAAGCTAACATCTCCCTCCATCTTCCACCAAACGAAGCTCTCGATTATTAATGAACGCAGCTCGTGTGCTCACGCACTGCTGGAATGAAAAAGAATACATTTACAGATGATCGCATTTGAGATGCATTCGTAATGTTGGCTTTCGGGAGATGAAAGAAAACATAATTTTCACTTCCTATCAGTCTCTGTCTCTTCCCTCCCTGATATATGACTTTCCACTCTTTTTTGTCTGCTTTTATTGTTTAGCATTTAGCATAATATAAATCAAACCTTCAATTTTCGCATTTCAATATGCCTCCCCAGCCTTAAAAAGCGACAGAGAATAGAAAGAGAGAGAAAGGAATGTGTGTAAAAGACAGAGCAAGAGAAAGAGAGCGAGTGCATTACGTTAATCAGAGCAAGCCCCCTCTCAGCCATGAGAAAGCATGCCCTGGAGTCCTACATAAATGAGGTTTATTTTTGGCAACAGAATGAAGAATCTTATTTAAGGCTAGACATTTTAAATGCCTCGTCTTTTATGTATCAGCCCAAGGGTAATGTTTTTGGCTGAATTTTAAAGGAAAAATAAGGTGTAGTGGCTTGCCGCCTAAAGCTGGTGTGGCGACTGCTGGCTTTGCGTAAAAAAAGGCATCTTTGGACACAGTCCCTTCTCACTCCTCAGCTCAAACCTCGATTCTGCTGATGCAAGAGCTTTGTCCGAAGATTAATGACAGGCATTTGGCTTCCTGAATCCAACACAGAGGTTAAAAAACAATCCCCTCCAGAAAAGCCCACCGACTTTGTGAAGCAATTTCTCCCTCTCCACCATTTTATAGCAATTTCATATAAACACCAATAGAGCAGGTCTGCTTCACAGGCAGGAAATCGGATTTGGACTGCACTGAAATGGCGATGCAGTCAGACCCAATAATGTTGTATGTTTGAGACCTCCCTTTATCTCCATCGTCTATATGTCATCCGAATGGATGTGCTCCGTTTCATAGAGTCGAGAGTGGGATACACATTCATGAGACCGGCGTTTATAAAGGTGATCTGCATTCAGAAATGACATATAATGAAACAAAAGTAAATGCTCGTTCTATCTTGGTGTGTCTGTATCAACAACACAAATTATCCCGAGTACCCTGAGTATCCCGAGTATCCTGAGTACCCTGAGTATCCAGAGTATCCCAAGTACCCTGAGTATCCCGAGTACCCTGAGTACCCCGAGTATCCTGAGTAACCTGAGTATCCTGAGTACCTGAGTATCCTGAGTAACCTGAGTACCCGGAGTATCCAGAGTATCCCGAGTACCCTAGTCCCTAAGTATCCCGAGTATCCTCGAGTATCCTGAGTACCCTGAGTATCCCGAGTATCCTGAGTAACCTGAGTACCCTGAGTATCCCGAGTATCTCCGAGTATCCTGAGTAACCTGAGTACCCTGAGTATCAAGAGTCTCCCGAGTACCCTGAGTCTCCTGAGTATCCCGAGTACCCTGAGTATCCTGAGTATCCCGAGTACCCTGAGTCTCCCGATACCCTGAGTATCCCGAGTATCCCGAGTACCCTGAGTATCCCGAGTACCCTGAGTATCCCGAGTATCCTGAGTACCCTGAGTATCCCGAGATCCCTGAGTATCCTGAGTCCCGAGTACCCTGAGTATCCCGAGTATTCCGAGTACCCTGAGTATCCCGCAGTATTCCGAGTACCCTGAGTATCCTGAGTATCCCGAGTATTGCAAGTATCCTGAGTGTCTTAAGAAAGTGTTTACTACGATCTTTGTCTGTTTTCTCTGAACCAACCCGTGACAGATATTTTCAATTTTTTTATTATAAATTATACTTATATACGATTTCAATTGTTTTGCATCAACATGCTGTTTTTGGAAAACATACACTATGTTCTTTCAAAAAGTTTTAAATGTCCAACATCAAGTAGCTTCAACATTGAATGCAATGAAATTCCAGTACTCTAAGCAAAGGATTGTGGGTATTGTGGTCTATTTATTTCCTTCTAAACAAGAAGCAGAATCATACAGAATAGTCTCAAAGTATATTTATTAATTCATAGCAAAATAAGTGCACTTCAGAGAGGAGTGAGGAGTAAAACGAGAAGCTTGAGCAGCTAAGTGTCAGATAACTGAACCCTGGAGACTCTCACTGTGTCCTTCATACAATATATCAAGTGCATCCCGCACTGTTAAGTGTTTTGTGATATTAAGCACCACACTACTTAAATGCACATGTTTTCCTCAAACACTATGGGTTGTTTTTAGAGTCAAATCCTGGTTCTCATAGGCATTACCGTCATCACCACCACATGCAAGATTTCAACAGAACCATAGCCTTTACTTTGAGATTAATCTGCCACTTTTGCTCTCCCTCTTTCTCTACCTTCCCTCTCTGTTTGCTCAGTCGCATGAATCCGTCTCGAAAATCTGCTAAACAAGCCGAGTGTTGCACATTCTTCGCTCCTCTAGTCCAGACTGCATTTGTGTCAACACTCAGTAACATTACTTTTGGTAGAAAATGCATGAGTGAGTCTACTACATTGACAACACTCCCAGTGGGCGATTAAAGACGGCATGAAAACAAAAATGTTTTTTTGTGTGGATGTTTTCCATGTCTATTAACTTTAAATGTCATCAATATGATAGCATACAGTTGAAAAACAAACAAATTAGATGACAGTCTTTCTTTTCCTGGAAAACAAACCAAAAATATTGATGACTCATCCTGCACTGAATGACTTTTGTCCAATCAAATGTGCTCTAGAATGAGAATACTCCTCCCCCTAATATCAACAGCCACTGACTAACAATAAAGTGGTGTCATGCCTCAAACATACACCGTTTAAAAGTGTTTTTTTAAAGGAAATTAATACTTTTTCAACAAGGAAGCATTAAATTTATCAAAAGTAAATATTAATATTAGAAATAAATAGTTTTATTCAACAAAGAATCAGTCAAAAGAGACTTTTTTTCAAAAACAAAAAAATCTTACCAACCAATTTTTGAACGGTCGAGCAAATAATGGGATCTTAAAGGGATAGTTCACTTTGAAATAAATTTTTGGTATATTTAAGCTTACCTCAAGGGCAAGATGTTGGTGTCTTTGTTTGCTTTGAACAGTATTATATCGTTTTTACCTCTTGTAACCACAGAGGTTACAAGGTTACAAGAGGTAAAAACGATATAAATATGTTCGTTTTCTCACACAAACCGCTCGTTTTGTGTCCATCAATGTGTACTTACATTTACGAGTCATTAAATCATGTTTAATTTGGACTTCTCTGTGCATGCTCTTTGAGGTGGTGACCATAGACCTCTATTATATGACTGACAGACAAGAACGGTTTGACCTAAAAATATCAAAATTGAAAATACTGCGGAAACAAAGACACCTACATCTTGGATGCCCTTGAGGTAAGCTAAAACATATCAAAAATTAATTTCAAAGTGAACTATCCCTTTAAAGTCATCATGTGTTCGTATTTCTCTGATCCTTAGAGTCAGTTCTCTGATCAGTCCCCCAACATCCCTTGTCCTGTTCATATTAATCACATGATTCCTAAAGCACAGTTTAGATTACCCATATTCTCTGTGGATTAGTCGGGCCTAATCTGCTCAGCAGCCCAAGCATCACTCCAGTGTTTGTGTTTCCATCATTCCAGGCACGGACAGCCTCCTGTGCAGCACGTCACAAGCCTCCTCGTGTGGAGGAGTCCACTAATGGGGTCGTGAGAGGAGAAGCTATATGTTACAAGAGACTCAATTTTCTTGTGCGTCGTTATCTCGGCCCTTTTTCATTAGCCGTCTCTCTTTTCACCCTCTTTCTGTAGGTCTCAAGTTCTCGCTTACAACCTGTCTCATTTGTAAACATGCCTCCATTCAGTCTCTCTCTGTCTCTTTCCCTCTGTGGGGCTGAGCTGACTTTGTGAATGTGGCTTGAGAAAAATGTCTCCTCAATTCATGCTCACAATCTCACTGAGATTACCCAGAATCCCTCTGGTGAGGAAGAGGGAGACACAGCAGGCATGATTTAATGAGCAGCGGAGCTTTCCCTAGAGCAAACATGCATATAACACCATGTTTGCACACACCATCGGCACCATCGGCCTCTGGGGAAAGAGCAACACGATCCATGATATGACCTTCAAGCCAGAGTATCTCTCCTGGTCCAGATAACGGTGGGATACTTGTAAACTGCCAGTCATTCAAAAAGGCAGGGATATTTGCATAAGCGTGAAGGGCAGGGTGATCTTGACTTTCTGTCATAATGCGTGAATCAAACTGTGGATACGGACAGCGAGTGTCAGAGAACACTGCCGAACAAAAAAATGTGCTAAACCTTTTATTGCTCAGAGCTTGCTCTTTCATAGCTCAGGAGACTGTTCATTTACAGTACAGTAGGTATTTTATCTCAGATGTTTCTCCTAAACCTCTTTACTAACTTCAACAGTGACTATGGCTACGATTCACACTGCAGGCTGAAACGACCAAATTTTTTTGCCCCTATGTATCTGATCTTTTTATGACAGTCTGAACGACACAGATCCAATCTTTTCAAATGCGACCCAGGCCACTTGGGTATGTGGTCCAAATCCGATATGTATCCGAACTTTTGAAATGCGACTTCAATCTGAACGGCCAGGTCCGACACGCACGCCATTGTATGCACCTGTAGCTCACCAATACACTCCAACTCCAACGCGTATCTGCACTGTTATGGGCCGCCACAGACGTGTCTCTTCCCGTGACAGAGTTGATCGAAGGCACTCATAAACATAATCGAAGGTGGATCTGGTCATTCGGAAGTTACTGATGAATTCTGTATCAGTGAAGCCACTCACATCAGTAACGTTAGCTATCCCACCACTCAAGGCTGCGACTCCGCACCCACACGTTTCTGTTTAATTTTCTTCTTAAAACGAGAAGATTGTAAGTGTGCTGGCTCTGTTGTGAAAATAACTTTAACATTGCTAAATGAGCTCCACTGTAAGACATCCATTTAGCTACTTTCGCAAACAACATGTGACGTCGTTGACCGCATGTGGGTCACTTCTGGGTCATTTCACGTTCACACAGGAGATCACAAAAGGTCGCATTTAATTGGAAATGTGAACGGCATTGGAAAAAAAATCAAATTTAAAAAAAAAAATCGGAATTGAGTATTAAGCCTTTCAGTGTGAACATAGCCTAAGTTTACATGCAGCCAATTTTCGGGTTATGGGTGGGTTGAGGTCACTATTCGGATTTCTGAAACATTAGGAATAACCCGTTTATGAGCAGAGAGAGTTTCTCCTGTAAACATGGAATTGCAATATCCCGATGTAAACGGCGACGCGCGGTTCAGCGTCTAGACGTACAGACAACCTTAAGACGCAATATATGCGTAATTTCTGATTCTTCTTCCTGTATCCAAAGACGATGCCGATACGCGTTTACATGACCAAAAATTCGGGTTTTAAAAGGGGTACCCCAGGTATAATATCCCGGTTTTTAAAATCCGGGATATGAGCATATTCGCGTTTTGGCCGGTGTTTACATGGCCGTTCGCGACCTGGTTACTGTTAATATCCCGGTTTTGAACGGGTTATTGGCTGCATGTAAACATAGTCAATGTTGTGCCTGAACGCATTCAATGAACACGTTTATATTTTGGGCGAACGTGAACTGAACGTACTGTATTACTGCCTGATGAAAGTTACTGTGAACGTGCTCACTCTGGTGTCTGTGAACACACACTCTCTCAGTTTAACTTCGTACAATAGGGTGCCAGATTTCTATAGAGCCTTCCAGGCGAAAACTCAGCTAAAACACACGTAAACAGGCCTTAATATGTAGCTAAAAACACCCAATCTGGCAACACAAGACACCAGTGTCGCACCGCGGCCACCATCGACAAAGCAGCGAGCGAGGAGGTGTCGTATGATCATTTAAACTGGTTTTATGACGAGGTCGGCGAGGATGGGAAAAATCTTACATTTATGTCCAAACTTTGCCCCTCGATAAAATAATTGTTGTCTGTGTCTGTGGTTGTATATGGGCTGTGGCCAAAAAAAAACCTCGCAACATATGGAAAAAAAAGAACTATGAATGAACTAGTTCATTTTTTGGAGTATGAACTATAAACTGAACTAGTTCATTTTAAAATGTGTGAAATGAACTTTGAACTAGCTCATGTAGAAAGTGAACTTTCACAACACTGAACTTCAAACATACTGAAAAGCAAAAATCTAAATTTCCTCTCCTTTAAAGCTCATTGCTATCCACAGCCCTGTTCAGATGGGACTTGTTTTCCTCTCTCCCACGCATGTCAAAGGAATAAAAGTACAGTATAAAGAAAAAAAAAGGACAAAAGCACCGCTTAATCATCTAATTTTGTTACACATGCACACTAGATGACCAGACTAGAATGACATTTCCAAGAACATCATCATAAACTCCAGACCAGGCATGTATTTGCCCAGAGAGGTGTGTGTGCGCTCTCAGCGAGTGATCAGCGGCGTAATGTCACTGGCTTTTATAAGAAATTAATCTTAATGTCACTCTGCCCACATACTCTGAATGTCAGCGCAGTTTAATTGGCTGCTCAAATGGCACCATTGTTTGTGTCCAAAGGCAACATGAGATACGGACAAATAAGGAAACTTATAAAAAATAAAACTGTATATTGGGCTTTTTAGTGTAGCGTCACACTCCACTGACTCGTTTCTGCTGAGGTGAATGTTTCGATGACAAAACCGAAAGGGAAATGTCACTGCTGCTATGATGAAAATAGAGGTCACATGCTGCTTCTGAGAGTCTATTTATATTAGTATTTGTAGTAGTAGTTGTTTGCAGTAGTATAATTATGAATATTTCATTTTTATGTTAACCAAATCAAGTGTTAGCAATCAGGCTAAACAAATGCTGCAGCTTTGTCATACCGTCAGCTAAACCAATTATTTTTTAAATCAGATTTGGAGAAACATGTCTCCTTTACATGTAGTCCTGGCAGTGCATTTAACCCTCTGGGGACTAAGCCCTTTTTGGTCCGTTTTCTCTATTTTTACATTTGGGCTTAGAAACTATATGTAATGGAACATTATGTGTTTGGTATCTATGGATTCAGAAGACCCTAAGCTAGCATAAGCATGCATGTAATGTGTTTTTAACGGAGGTATGAGTGACAAATTTACAATATACTAGAGAATTTCAAAAATGGAAATTTGATTTTTGTCATTTATTTCTGAAAATCACAGAACAATAGTGAACAGTTTTTGTGAACAGTTCAATAGTGAAAAAAAAGGCCGCACCTCTCTGTCATTAATAGTTTTTAAGATAAGTACAAATTTGTAAAAGTATGTCATTTTGGGCGGTACTGCCCAATCCGACTGAAGACTGCAGGATCAATTTGCAGTGAGACTCCATGGGAAATTTCCACCTTTGCAAAACAATTTCAAGTTCCCACAGCTGTAGGTTAATGGCATCCAAAAAGCCACTTAGCCGTGACAGTTACCCGTCCTTTCCAGTATCCATAAATTTGAGTGAATTAAACACAGCATGCCTTTATTTAATCATGTAAGGAAGCTTGGAACACATATTATTTATAGATTAAAATGTCCTGGACTTTATTATCAACTTAAAGGCGACTATATAGGAAAAGTGGGAGTGTGAAATGCCCCAGTCTTCACATCTTCAGTACCAGACTATGTATACACCAGTACTGCCAATACTGAGGCCTACACCCACATCAGAACACATTGTAGAAAACACAAATTTTACAAAGTCGTTTAAAAGACTCAGCATTACAAAAATATACTGAAAACACGCTCATGTGCACCAACACAAACACTCCCATTGCCTGTAAGAGTTGTTGGATTAAACAAAGCAGACCTGAACGTGTCAAGGGGAACAACGTGGTGGCTGTGAGAGCAGCACATTTCCTGTTAAGTCTCAGACACACACTCCTGTCACACAGCTGAACAGCTCCTCTCTACTCGAACCATATACAGACATGATGGGAAGCTCTTGCCTTTCATGGGAGAGAAAAGGTTGGAAGGAAGAGGGGGAATGAAAAGAGAGAGAGCGAGAGATACGTCTAATCAGCCAGGACTTTTGTCATGTGTTATTTTCCATGCTCATATCAATCACGTCATACAGAAAGGAACTGCGGTGAGAGGTAGGCGGAGGGAGAAAGTACTACGAGTAAACGAAAAGGCCTTTTTCCAAGCCTTCTTCAGGTTTTCTTACTGGTTAACTTGCAGTCCCTCTAGGACTTTGCAACCTTGATTTTCAACCAATGCACTAATCTAGAGGTCTAATAATCCTGTCACTGTATATTACAAATATTGTTGGCTTTGCTTGTGTTCCCCTTTTTTAAGTCACTCTGGATTAAAGCATCTGTTAAAATGGATACATGTAAGTGTAAGTGTAAGAGCAATCGCAACAATGACAATAAAAAGTTTCTCCTGGCCTGACTGACCAGTCCGTTCTCATCCCAAGGCGTCATATACTGATGCTTTTGACGTCAATATGAGACGCAGATATATATAGGCACCTCCTGGTGGTCTAACCCTACTCCAGACCTAAACCTACCCATAACCGAAGCGTGTTATATTGACGCTAAAGGGTGCCATGTGCATTGGATTTAGACGAAATTTCAAAAGCATCACTACAGTATACGACGCCTCAGGATGAGAATGCGTTGGACTGCCCCCTGTTGAAATGATGCTGCCAGTATTAACTAGCTTAACCAGCAGGACTACACTGGTCAACCAGCTTCACCAGAAACTGATTCTCCAGCTTTACAACCTTAGTATTGTTAGCAAACACTTGTTTTCCAAGCTGTTCAATCGGCTAGCCAGCATAAACCTGCTGGAGACACAAGAAAGCGATTCCTGGATTCCCCAGTACCTATTTTAACCAGTAGGTCTGCCTGTTCTACCAAGTTCCTCTGATGAACAAGCACCAAATCAGCAGCCTGGATTCCTTAATTCAAGTGCAGCAGCTGCTCGGTCTCAGCAAGAATTGTGACTTAACCATGACACAGAGCAGATTCTTCTGTCCTATAGGACGATCTGCTTGACTGCACTTTAGGAGTTTGCTCTCCACACCTGCAACTCTGGGGAACAGTGGCAGACTCATTATAAATGGATGACAATAACTGCTGCCACACATGCACATTAGAACTGACATACCTTAATGGAGGCAGTTAAAAAGCCACAACATTTTAAACAAGTTATGGGAATTACAACTGCCTTATTGATTTGCGCTCACAGTAAAGCAAGTGGCTTCACTTGTTACAGCAATGATAAGACATGATTGCACAGATGTGGAGAAGGATTGAGACTTGACAAAAATAACCAAACAAAATCAGAACATACAATATGTGCATGTCAATGACGCAGGAATGGAGGAACAAAACCGACTCCTGTCCTGTGATGGATGACTTACACTAAGCCACGGTCTGTTGAATGTATGTACAGTTTTCATCAGGTCAAAAGGGCCTAGTAATGAGACAGAAGTGTGCAATGTCTTCACAGAGAAAACAATTCAACCTGACAATCCAAGCAGGACTTTGGCAATCCAGTAAGGGAAATTCTACCATTTCGTAACTTAAATCCCCATTTCGTAACTTAAATCCCCTAGAACTTCCAAGACTAAATATCTGCACTCAATTTAAAACTCACTCACTGTTCATATAGTTTGATTAAACATATCTAGCATTTTCCCCAAAGTTTCCCACAATGCTGCAATCACTGTACTTTCTAGTTTAAGGCTAATCCAACAAATATAAATCCAATGGTTGTGGGGTTTTGTAGGCTCAGTGTTGGCCCCTTTGGTATCTCTTTTATAATATCTACCAATACAGAGGTGAATACTGATACGTTAAAGTCTCAATAAAGAAGCAGTGACAGATCTTTTCTTCCATATTCCGATGCACATCCGAGTGTAACAGATTGGGGGGGGAAGGTAGGGAGGGGACTTGGTTGTAACCATCCATAGTTATTTGGATTTTGAAATGTATTCATTGCACCCAAACGTGGAGGCAGAGGAATGTGAGCTTCAATTATTTCCAAATGATCGGAGAGAGTCCTCCATTCGTCACTAGAGAAGTCATTTCGGACAGTGTATAACGTACAGGTAAATATCAAAGTATCATGGCATATATCAAAGTGCAATGGAATCTCTATCACTATGTTTTTTTGTAAGTTGCATTGGTTGTTTCACCGACCATAGTCTACATTTCCCTCTACAATCCTGTTGAGAAAATAATGTACCCTCCCATCAGTCATCTGAGGCTGAGTTTCCCAGCTGCCCTTCCTTGGATTCACAACCATCCATCTCTTTTAGCTGCTGCCTGGTGAGCCACAGCAAGAGGCCAGTTTCTCAGCTTCCCTCTCTCTCTTCAGTCTCTTTCTCTGCTCTTTTTTTCTCTGTGTAGAGTGAACAGATGGAGCGCTGGCATCGACAGTAAGTCAAGAGCCCACAAACAGGTAAATGGGACCACAAGGAGTCTGACTTTACATAGTCTAAACCCGCCTTGCTCTAATGTTTAGTGTGGATGTAAGGGATATTTGTGCTCTTAAAACTGGGGACCCTTTGGTTTTGGTATGTCTGGCTGTGACAAATTAAATTAGCCATTCAATAAATCTATAGTTTTCCTCTTCACCAGACTCGGGTCTTGTTTCAGGATAATAGTCAATCCAATTACAAAAGGTAATGAAATTACAATTTACATACATTACATACACAAGCAGGGAGAATTCTATCAAAACTAGCATGGGCTTTCTTGATCACTGCTGCAAAATCCTGTTTAGGCTACTACTGTAGCTGTGTTTTGGAACATGTTAGCTGTTTTCTACGGGGCGGCAGTGGCTCAGTGGGTTGTCTACAAACCGAAAGGTTGGGGGTTCAATCCCGGTTCCGATCGCCGTGACCAAGAGCAAGACACCTAACCCCAGCTGCTCCCGACGAACTGGATGGTGCCTTGTATGGCTGATGTGGCCGTTGGTATGTGAAAGGGTGAATATTCGAGTCTGTGAAAGCGCTATATAAAAGCAGTCCATTTACCATTTCTTCATGGTCCAAGCTGACCATCTTGATGCAATTACAAACTGGAAAAGCTACTGGGTGGACACATCAAACTGTATCTTGGCACATGGTGGCCTGGAACCAGCAAATGACTAGTTTGGACTTGTTAATATCTAGCTTGAACTAGCTAATGACCAGTTTGGACCGGCCAATGACTAGACCGGCCAATGACTAGAACCAGCTAATGGCCTGTTTGGATTGGCTAATGAGTAGCTTAAAGTAGCCAATGACCAATTTGGATCAACTAATGACTAGCTTGAACCAGCTAATGACCAGTTAGGATCAGATAATGACAAGGTTGATCCAGCTAATTACCAGTTGGACCAGATATAATTCAGTTACCATGATGCAAAACATAACTATCATCTTAAACTGTATATTTTTACCAGTCAGGCAGGTATAAAGCATGATGCACTCATAACAACGTCATCTTTGATTACTAGCATCGGCCTTCTCTCTTCATCTTCACTCTTTTCATTATCTGTCTCTTCTGAACATTCCTGCACCTTCGTTCTCTCACTCCGATGTTCCCCTGAGAGCTGCAGATAAAAGCTAGTGAGCGTAGCATGTTGCAGGGACCTTCCCGTAACCCTGTGCGCCATTATCAGGTGACAAGCTTTCATCCTCAGTCCTACTCTCACCTCGCCCGAGGCCCCAAGGGTTTCATTCTCATCGTAAATACAGCACTGCTTAACCCTCCCAGAATCAGCGAGGCCACAAGGTTAACAGAGCAATGGGCGGCCATCTTTCCCCCTCTGCTCTTACCAAGGGTGGGGGCTGAAAGTAAGACCTTGAGGTTTGGTCATAAATACAAGGCTTTACCTTCTCTTCATATTAGATGCTAGGACTAATGGCCCCTGCTGTGACCTACACGACTACTGTTTATCACTGGGGACGGTTGCTTCCACGTTTAACACAACACCTATGACCCCAAGAGGTCAGCTTTTACCCTCTGCACGGTTCAATGACCAGGTGACAAAGATCCGATTTTGGGTTATCTAAGGTTATCACTGTTAACAAGCATTTCATCAGCTCCATCACATTCAGACAGTCTAAGGTGCTTTATTAGAGATGTGACAGAGAATCTTAATTCATTTCTGATTAATTCAGTTTCCACGCCAGGACTTGACAAGACTTGAACCAATTTAATCACACAGATGAGAAAGCTAGCCATCCAATCACTGCATTTACAATAAAAGGAGATTTCTAAGGGTCCCTGAATGATTCAGCCATTAAGAGCAGATCCACAATGTGCCAATTAAGAGTCACCGTCTTTAGGAAGGAAAGGGATGCACATCTGAATAGTAGGTGGGTTTGATTGCTTTTGCTTTTAAGTCTTGATTTGTTGAAGGAGAAACTTGATTTGGAAGATGAGAGGATGAAAACAGAGGGACTGAGAGAAAGTTGGCATCTCCTAGATTGCACTGCTCAGGCAGAGAGAAGGCCTTGCTGTGCCAAGAAGAAAACACAGTGAGCCTTGCCAAACCTCCTCACATCTGGGAATGAGAGTAACAGGGCTGAGTACACTCGTCCCCTCCCATCAACCATTTCTCCACACACTGTAAACATCTGGTGTCCAAACCGCACACTGAATCCTCATCCCACACTACGACTCAAAGCCAACACCGGGTCATTTGATTGGCTGAGAGTGAACCAGGGCATTCTGATGATTCACTCCCACCGATAAGACATTATGATTGTGAAGGGTCTCATTGGGAGGCTAGTTGCTATTATCTAAATGATCCAGGAATGGGAAAGAAAATCATATACAGAGAAGCAATGAACCATTGAAAAGCTCTCTCTGAGGACAAATGCCAGAAAAAAATGACAGAGTAAGCCAAGCATACCTCATTTTACTCAGACATTCTCACACACAAATGACTGTCAATTTACACATTTAGTAATTTTGTGAACTTTGAATCATTCTCCACTGACAGTGATGAGCCTCAAAAATTCCTCTAGGAGTGAATAGCTTCAGAAAGTAATTTCTTTGAAATTACATTACCATGTAATTTCTGTTCATTGCTGCTTTTCTCCTACATAGAGGTGGCAATTGTTCAAAGAGTTGATTTGCTACAAATGAAATTCATGGTAAAAACAGAAAAAGTTTCCATCATTCCACGTCAGTCATTTCCAGTTTTTTCCATGATTCAGCGTATTAGTCGTGATGATGATGATGATGATGATGATGAGGAGGAACGGCATCTGCATCGTGATAATCTGCCTGATGTCTGTACACGAATTGATCTTGCAAGAGTCTTCTTTCTCATGACATGAAAGAAGGTAAATCATTTTATCTATTTATATCTCAGTTCAGGCTAAACTCATTGCTTATCAAGGTCTACAAGTCCTCACTAAATCAAATTAATGTATGATAGGCCCAACTAAACTAAATACAATCAATATTTCATAATTTGATAAAAAAGAGAAGTATGGGAAGAAATACCACATCAAATGCATACCACATGCTATTTAAAATATATAAGAAATATAAGAAATTATATATATATAATTATATAATAAATTATATATGTATGTATGTATATATACCGTGTATATATATACAGTATATATATACAGTATGTATGTATGTATGTATGTATGTATGTATGTATGTATGTATATATATATATATATATATATATATATATATATATATATATAACTATAAAATGCTGGGCTGTTTTAACCCAACTCTGCGTCAAATATGGACAAACCCAAACGTTGGGTTAAAAATTTAATTAAAAAAATTAACCCAATGACTGGGCTTGTCCAAATTTGACCCAAAGTTGAGTTAAAATAACCCAGTATTTTTTAGTATGTGTGTGTGTATGTATGTATGTTTTTGTGTGTGTATATATATATATATATATATATATATATATATATATAGTTGTAGATATTTTCTTTCAATCATACCATTCAAGCTTCTTCACCAATCTCAGCAATCCTGCCCACTACACAAATAGATTTACCATGCCACCAAATCACATGTGGATTCACCAATCATAGCACTGATTCACCAATCTAAACACTAATTGTGTGCGCTTGTGAACAAATCTCTCTCAACACGCTCTTTCTGTCTGATCGAAGAGAGACAAATACTTAATTCATTCATTCTTTGGTGTCCCTCCGTGTTTTCTTATGCTAATCTTTTCATCACCGCTCTGTATCATTTAGTTATCATTCATTTCAGTAATAATCTTGTGGTGAAGCAGCAGCCGGGGTTGTGTGCTCTGCTGAACCTCTCCAACACCACACTCCTGTAGACTGGTCCAAGGCAAATACAATCAGATTGATTCGGAAGTCGCTGAAGTTGAGGTGCACAGATGTACTTGTTAAGGCTGGATTACACTCCATTAAGTGAGTGTGAGGACAGAAGTGACCTGCCACACTTCGCACAGTGTGTCTCAGTGATGGAACATTACGGGTGCTGTTTGCTTTGAGTTAAACAGGGTACAGTCACAGTGTCTTGGGATAGATGAAAGAACATTGGATAAAAAAGTAGCCCAAGTCAAAGAATATATTCACATATATACAATGCAAAACATACAAAACATATTTATTTTATTTTTCATTTCCAGAACAAGTTCTTTTTATTTGTTGATACTATTAATTACTTTTATCAATTAAAGAGGACCTTTTTTACATGTTCATCTTCTCTTTATAGTGTAATGCTGCTGTTTGAGCATGAAAAAGGTCAGCAAAATTCGAAAGCACAAAGTCCCTCAGGCGAAGTTATTCTTCTAATTGGTCATGCAACCACATTGGTTAATCATGTCATGCAGATGGTAAAGTACTAGTTTTAATTAATCTGTTTAAGATCAAATTAATGCTAGATGTTTTGCTATAAATTACGGACATGGCTTCTGAGGACTACTTCTCATTTTTTGGCTTTATTTCCAGATTCAATCAAAGATCACACATAACACCCTAGCAACCACCCAACATACCTTAGCAACCACCTAGCAACCAACCAGAACACCCTAGCAACCACCCAACATAGCTAAGCAACCACCTAGCAACCACTCAGAACACCATAGCAACCTCCAGGACAGCCTAGTAACCACCCAAAATACATTAAAACACCCTAGCAACACCATAGCAACCAACCAAAATACCATAGCAACCGCCTAACAACCACTCAGAACAGTTATTTCTCAGAACAATAATTGTCACAGTTATATAAGAGAGTGAAATCGCATCTATAACTGATATTAGGCATTTATTTACAGATCGGCTAGTGTGGACCCAAGCCCACCCAGTTGTCAGGTACATCTTGCAGACATTTTATTTCTATAAATAAAATTGTATCAAGAAGCCAATATTAATCAACCATCGCATTAGTTCAGGCAGGCCATGTCAGCCAAGCTCGCATCACCTGATCCTGACGCACAACTATCCTTTGTAATGTAAATTCACATTTAATGGCACATATAAATTCCCATTCCTTCAGAACTTCCTCCATAACATCACTGCTCGTATTTAAACTCCCTCCTCCAAAACCACCCAACCAACCTTTAATCATTCTGACTATTTCTATACAGTCCAATACATTGCAAGCTTTTGCATATACTGGTCCTGGTTTGACTGTTCTGAGTTTACAGTTTTGCCCAGAACAGAACCATTCCGCCAACACTAACTGTATGCTATAATCGTAATAAATTTATATACTTGGCGAAGTGGTCCTGACTGAAATGTCCCTATAAGCCCACCCATTTTGGAGGCCCATGCAAATGACAAATCCAGCTCACTCTCATGGTTTAGAAACACTGCAAAAGAGTTTGCTTTCAAAAATACAACATTTTGCTCCTGGTTCAATACATGGAAATATTAAAGCTGTTAAAATGACTACAGGGATTTCTCTAGCAAACTGAAGACCTTGCTGTTTTAGCTCATGTGTGGTGGTTTTTAAGAATTAAGAAATGAGTGAACAAACAGTGCTAAACAAAATGTTCCAGTGTTCTGCACTAATTCATTTAGAGCTAAATTGCACCGTTGTGAATGAATCCCCAGGGGCGTCTCTCCATGAAGCTAATTGAGCACTTGAGGAGCTCAAACTTGCAGCTACTCCTGATTAATGTACCTGTGACCATTTGTAAGAAGGAGAGATCTGAGAGAATATGAATGAGTCAGAGTGCGGTAGGAAAAGAGGTCATTCAGACTGTTAAGAGACAAATTAGCATTCCTGCTAATCGCACAAAGAGAGGACAGGGAGACGGAGAGCTCTCGGAGGCGCTATCATTAAGAACTGCTAAATAGCTTTTCATTAGCGCGTGAAGCGCCGAGGTCCGTGTATCTGCACGGGCGACCGACTGAAAAGACTGAACTCTGTGACCGAAGAAACGTTCTGGACTGGCAACTGCCCTGAGAAACGAGCGATATCGATCGCTTTCCCACCGAGGGACGTTTCGTTATCGGCACCATCATTACAAATGACTCGTTGCAACACACACAAAAAGCCAGGAACCAGCGCACAATAAAGTCTTTACTCACGTTTCCACCCTGCCTCTGTAATTTATTTAACTATTTACGGTGGTTAATGATGTTACTTTTAAAGATGTAATTACACACTGCTCACACACTATATTTTCCTGCAAAATAAGGAAGCGGTTTGATCGGAGAATAACATTCAGTCAGCCGGCGGAATAGACTTGGTCCGTTTTATTGCTCATGCAGAGCTTGCTCTTTTATTGCTCAGGATAATTAATACGTTATGTCTGTTATGTGTCTGTATTTTGCATCAGAGGTTGCTCCTAAAATGGCTTAGGATAAATAAAAATACACCATAGCATTTAAGATTATTTCATAGTAGATGCAGATTCAACAATAAATACAAAAATGTAGGGGGGACAAAAGGATAAAAACTTAAGATTTGTACACTTTGCTTCCTGACCAGTCATCACATGCCATCTTTAATGGTGCGCGTGATGTCCTTAAGAAGGCGAAACTAGTAGCGAGTGACTTCCGGACGTAACGAACATAAACAAACAATGGATGAAAAAAGTAAAAGAAAGAAAACCCGACAATGGACACATTCCTGGATTTCTTGAAGAGGACGGTATGGGCTGTCAATCCTCCAAAGAGAACTTGAGGTAATATATTGTTTTATTATATATTTATACTTTTAGTTTTTTTAACGTTAGCACCATCATCTCTCTTTCATTTCGCCATTTTTGAAAGTTGTGTACGGAAAAGCTTCTGTGCTCCTATTGGTCAACCTTCATACATGTGACGGAACCATTCGTGGACAACCGTTAAAAAACTTGAACATGCTAGTCTTTTTGCGACGTAGGTTGTTGCCCACTGATGACACACTATACGAGATGACCTGTTGTCGTTTACGAATTCCCACGACACCCTGACGTCTAAACTATCTCGTGCCAAAATCTGAACCAGGCATTAGTGACATGATGGACAATGCAGCTAGAAGCTAACATTAACGTTTTCTAATGTTAGGCTAACGTTACGTTAGAGATTTTAATGATGGCGTTAAAATACGTAGTTGGCTTAACTTAGAACAGATACAGTAGACCTCCTTGTTTAATATATCCACATTTAGTTGGTGTTGTCTACCTCTTCGGGAACCTAGTGTTGGAGTTGCATGTACCCCATCCACACCGTTCTGACTATTTTAAACTAAAAATGTCAAGAAAAAACGAATAATAATGTCCAAGAATGTCCGAGTGTATTGGGTTAGCTGCGCACTGTTTTCGAGTGTTTGAGTTTGTATGTATGACAAAAGAGACAAAAACAAAAAAAGTATCCTTTAGCTAAGAAAACAAGATACCACACCACACAAATGACTTCACAAATTATTTCGTTAGAATTTTTGCAGTGAAGAAACAAAATATCTCCTTGATGTCAAGGAGAGACATTTGATATTTGTCTTTTCTATTTGGCAAAAGCGTGAATATTGAAGAATTGAGATCTTTTAGTCTTTGTCTTGCATTCATCCTGATACATCTCTGGATAAATGTCAGCATGAGTTCAGCATCTTAAATTTTTGTTTTGTTAGTACCACAGTTGAGATGAGAAAATATAGAGGAAAAGGAAGACAAAAACACAGAGGAACATCAAAGGTCTGCTCCGAATCCCAGAAAAAGCCATGTTCTCCGAAGAACCCCTAGAGACAGGCAGAAGAACAGGAGCGCTGTGACTGTAATATCTGATATTTCAGGTGAACGGAGAAACAATAAAACACATACACACACACAAACATGGCTCAGCTCTTTTTTGAAGGGCTCAGCTTTTGTCCTCTAATGAAACAGTTCCAGCACACCAGGCACAGAGACTATCCGTGTTTATGAGAGATGGACATGTAATTCCTTTACTGTGTATCTGTTGTGAATGGCTCAAGCACGAGGCAGCAGGTGCACCAGCACTGTTCATTACGGCTGACTGACTCAACTGACAACTCCCGCTTAACTGAGACACACACACACACACACACACACACACAACTGAAAGTGTATATGCATGCAGGCCCCTACTGAAACAAACACACAATCAGAATTTAGGAGGGTAGCTTTCTCACGCGATGCAACTATGCAAATTTAGGACCACAAAATTACCTTTTTAATTTTCAGATTGAAGATTGAGATGATAATATATAGATATGTAATATCTAGTGTATATACTAGAATTGCTGTACTACAATTAGTATATGCATGATGTGCACGAAAATATTCTGTATGCATGGAGTATGAAGACAACCCGCTACAGTACATTTTGCAAAAAGTGCATTGTACAATAGGGCACACTATACAGTGAGTGACACAAATGAACTGGAGGTAATATCCGACACAGGCATCTTGACTGACAAAGTTAAGACATTTGACACAAATATGCCATAAAATGCAAAATAAGCATATCTACTTTCTGCATGATAAATAGATGCCATTTGAATAATTGAATATGCAATGTAACAAGGTCATGTGACAGTAATGTTGCATACTGACAGATTCAATAGCGTGTTGTTAGATAATGTATGCTGTTCTGTTTCACATAGTATTTAGTAAGCAGCATGCTTAGAGTTCAACAGGGTTTCCTAAATGGGGGTTTGTGAGGAAAGTGTAAGGTGAGTTGATAAAGCTAATATATATATATATTTAACAGAATGTTGCAGTGTTTATCATAAATAATATATATGTGCACGTCTTTTTTTTGGTCATTTTTCAATTAATGTCCACCCTCCCCTTAAAACGGCATCTGTTCTCTTCATGACGTGTGTCTCGCGGAGGGAGAGATTGAATATACGCCGCAAACTGCAAACTGGCAGTCAGACCTGCCTCTACGGGACCCCTAAAGGGACATGGTGAAGAAAAAAATATGAGATGGGAGGAAAACGTTTTGCTTTACCCAAAAAACGTTGCATTCACTCGCAAAGAACACAAAACTTTTACACTGAAGTTACACAGATCATTACCGTATAATGACTAAAGCAGATAAGCCCATATAGTCACAAACAAGCAGAGCCAATGATAATCAGGTGCAAGTGATCTACTAACAACACTGGCACAAATAGCTTAAGATATGCTTTTATTGGCCATTGAATAATGGCGAAAATGCTACTAGACTGGTGCAAACCTAAGTAAGGCACTTTGTGTGATTCATTTAAATCCTCTTCTTAACTAAATTTTGCGTCTGAAAGGGAAACTCCTACAAATACATATGCAATGAAATTTGTCCTTGTCTTTTCACCACTAATTTCTCACTACATGACTTTAGTAAATCAGTAGTTTCCAAAGCCAAAATATTTGATCTGTTTTCCTACATGTCAATTGACTCTAAAAAAATGCTGGGTTGTTTTAACCCAATTTTGGATCAGAAATGGACAAACGCAAATGTTGGGCTAAAATGTAATGTAAAAATGTAACCCAACGGCCGGTTTGTCCATGTTTTGACCCAAAGTTGGGTTAAAACAACCCAGCATTTTTTTTAGAGTTTATTAACCAACATCAGAGAATTGTGAATATGCAAATGAACATTTGAATTATTGAATTATTAACTTAAAATCTCAGTTAACATTGCTTGGCTGACAAAAGAAAAGTTTTGGAACCCCTGGTATAGAACATTGATATAAAACATGCTGGTCTTCCTGAGATGGGTGTTTTTCTTCTTACATTTCTGTACTAGTGAAATTTTTCCGGTGGAGAAAGATGACTGACAGAGCGGGTGGATTAAAGCACTGATCCTCCAGCTCGTATCATGACCTCTATACTTTAACTGCATTGTGGATTATCGAATGAAGTGACATATGCCACCCCATAAAAAAAGATTACTGTGTTTCTCGATAAGCCAATGGCATGTGCTATTCACCCCTTTGTTACACATGACTGAAACATGGAGGCTCTTACGTCTGGAAGGGTGAACTCACTGAAGAAAGATGCATTATTTATTCTTGAAAATGTTTCAACATGTACAAAAAAGTCAGCCGCATTAGCGTTCAGACGCATGTGCGAATTCAGGGGAATGCTTGGGAAATTCATAGGTTCTCAAACCTTGGCGAAACTGTCTAGTATTGATTCATCGGCAGGAAGGAAGTCTTCTGAAGTTGCTCCCCTGACAAACTAAACACAACTGTGCAATTGAATGCAGATCAATTCAGACAACCCAAGAATTGTGTGTAAGAGGGTGGGTGAGAGAAAATGAATAAATGTGCATGTGTGGTTAAATCAGGAAGTGTATACATGACTTGAGGCTGAATTCTGAGCAGATGTAATGAACTCGGGTGAAGGCCGGGATTTTAACGATGCGTCTATGACCAATAAATTATTTTACCGCTTACATGAAAAATGATAGGGTTGATGAGACAAGAGAGGTCAGAAAGAAAGAGATAAAGAGGGTATAAGAAGGATTTCATGATGGATGGATGGATGATAGATGGATGGATGGATGGAGTGGGTGCGGGTGGGTGGATGGATAGATGATAGATGAATGGATGGATGGATGGATGGATGGATGGATGGATGGATGGATGGATGGATGGATGGATGGATGGATGGTAGATAGATAGATGGATAGATGGATAGATGGATGGATGGTTGATGGATAGATAGATGGATGAGATAAATGGATGGATGGATGGATGGATCAATAGATAGATGGATCGATGTAATGGATCGATGGATGGATGGATAGATGATAGATGAATGGATGGATGGATGGATGGTTGGTAGATAGATAGATCAATGGATGGATGGATGGTAGATGATAGATAGATGATGAGATAGATAGATAGAATAGATAGATAGATAGATAGATAGATAGATAGATAGATGGATAGATGATAGATAGATGGATAGATGGATAGATGGATAGATGGATAGATAGATGGATAGATGGATAGATGGATAGATGGATGGATGGATGGATGGATGGATGGATGGATGGATGGATGGATGATAGATGAATGGATGGATGGATGGTAGATGATAGATGGATGGATGGATGGATGGATGGATGGATGGATGGATGGATGGATGGATGATAGATGAATGGATGGATGGATGGTAGATAGATAGATCATGGATGGATTGATGGATGGATAGATAAATCGATAGATGGATGGATGGATAGATGATAGATGAATGGATGGATCGATGGATGGTAGATAGATAGATAGATAGATAGATAGATAGATAGATAGATAGATAGATAGATGGATAGATAGATAGTTGGATGGATAGATGGATAGATGATGGATGGATGGATGGATAGATGATGGATGGATGGATGGATGGATGGATAGATGGTAGATAGATTCTATTTTCATTCGTTTGCCTCAAATTCTGTCTCCCCCAGTGTGTCTCCTCTGGGTGTGAAGAGGAAAGGGCATTGGGTATTCAGAAACTAACACTGACCTTGGCCCACCCATCCCATCTGAGACAGGAGCAGTGAATTTCATATCATGCACCTGTACGTGAACACACACACACTTCTCTCCAGCGAACTGGGTCTTGCTGATTCACACATTGGTTGGTGTGAGGAACGTGACATCCCAAGGTTACAACACTGCCTGCAATCACATATTTTCAAACACACAAGAACTAAAGCAGGACAATATATCATATTCTTAGGATAATTTCACAGTAATTTAAAGTAATAAAATTAAAAAGCAACATATTTAATATTGCAATGATTAGTTTCTAATTAGAAGACTTATTATAAGGGGGGTCTATTATGTCCTTTTACAATGTACTGATTTTGTATTTGGGGGCTCCACTAGTATAGGTTTCCATGCATGAATGTTCAAAAAACAATTTTCTCCATATTTGAGATAGTTGCAGCTTCTCCCTCTTCCCAGTCAGTGACACTCTGTTTTAGTTCCTGTCTCTATGAAGCTTCTCCTCCTGAAAACCACACTGTGCTCTGATTGGTTGGCTGGACCAGTGTGTTGTGATCGGTCAACCGCTATGAGCGCGTGTTTCAGAAATGTCACTGAGAGTATCAACACACTAATAACGCAACTCAACCAGGCCCCGTCCCCTTTTATGTGTATGCCTTGGGCGGAGTCATTTCAAATGAGGAATATTGTGGGATGTTCGTTCCCAGAAGAAACCCAAGACTAAGTCCCCTTTTCAGTCATATCACAGATCAAATAGATATAAAAATACTTATAATCCTATAGCGGTCTTGTTTTGAAATGACCTATTGTAATGTGTGTTACAGTGTGTTTGTGTTGCTGTACATTTATATATACTGCTGTCAACATAACAAATTGCCTTTCAAGGACAATAAAGTGAAGAGCAAATACATCCAAACTGAATTATTTTGCTATATTGCCCTTCCCTAATCTGAAATAAGATATTTTCATACACAAACGCACAAAACTTTTCACAGTAATTTTCTTTGTACCGACTTCATTTTTCTGATCAAATTATCAGAATGACAGCATGTGTGCACTCTAACAAATGCTGGGTTGTTTAAACCCAAATTTTGGTCAAATATGGACTCTCAACTCTGTGTGATTATGAGGACCCATCATCATCATCATCATTTTCATAGCTCAGCCCCCTGTAGCGGCACGTATCACACACAGCGGGAGTGAAAGAGAGGCGACCGCATGTTCAAAATCAGTAAAATGGGATGATGGAAACGTTTCCTCACACAGGTGTATGTCAAAGGGAACAATACCAATTCAGAGAGTGAATCAGGGCTGTCCCTTCAGATTGATGGAGTGAGGAGTGTGATAGAATAGCGCGTGTGTGTGTTTGTAAGGGTCACAGGAGTGTTAATGTGTATATTTTGAAGTGTGGTAACCTTGAAATGACAGGTATTCGCCACGGCATGATGTGTAAAGTACACAGGGGGATCAGGTCAGACCCGAAACCCTGCGGCCGTTGAGCACGGCAGCCTGCAAAGGGCAAACTACAGCAATCCCTTAATTTAACTGTGTCCTTCCTGCCACAACACACATGCACACATGGGACTCCTCATGATGAGGTCTTTCTACCAATCAATTCACAGGAAGGTATTGATTTGCTGCTCAATCCATGAACGACCACCAAGAGCACCTGCGATAAGCAGAAACTTAAGTTCTAAAAATGAGAAGAGAGGGGAAATGAATAGAGGCTTTGAAAACCCAATGTTCTCGCCCTGTGGTCAATGCATGCTAATGCGTTCACATGATAATGCGTCGAGAAATCAAAATGTCTGCCTGCCGAACACGATGGGTTAAATGCTTTTCTCTATGCCGCAGGAAGATCCTTTCTGAATCAATAGTGGGAAGTAATTAAATATAGAATAAAATGCCAGGGAATAATACAAGATGAGGTTCAATGGCACTGAAGAAAAGGCCATTACCATTTCAAGTCTTACATATGAAACAATAGTCATAAAAATACATTTTCAAATGGAACAGCTTCTGAACCGTCGGACAAAATATAAAAGAAAATGTTTGCAAATGTGTTTTTTTTTTCATGGCACGTACATCGTGTTCGGTAAGATCTTGAGCGACAAGCAGTTTGAATGTTCTTGTCTCCTTTAAGTTATTTTTTAAGATCTGAGGTGAATTATCCATTGTTAATTTTCAAATGTCCAAAAATTATATTCAAAATCACATTAAACATTAAATGAAGCACATAAACAGTACTGATTATCATTATCATACTTTGCATGTTGTTGTTCCAGCCTCAACTTTGCAGAAAAATAGAAACCGTTTCTAAAAAAGTAATGCGTTGGCATCGCCATTCACGTGAAAACTCTGGATTCAAATGGAAAAGATACCATTTATCGCATATCACGGCATCCAGTCTGGTTAGAACACGGTGTTATAGTCAGTGAGAATATGGAGCTCATACTCTCAGGATGATTAAAAAAAACTCAATTCTATTCAGAAACCCATGCTAAAGCAAAAATATGCAATTTGGAGCATTTGTTATTTATATGAGCAAAAAGTAAGATGATAGCTTGTAATGTAAATGATATCTGTATAACACTACAGCAGACTAATTACAGAAAATGGGTATAAATATCAGCTGTCACACTATATTTTCCATGTCTGTAAGATGATATTAAAATTTTTAGTTTTAGATTCAAAGCTCTGTAATTTTTGTTGTGTATTTGATACACTATACCACAATTAAAACAATCATGTATACATTTGAGTATCAGTCTAGTAAATGTTTATGTTTGAAAATTACTACACTGTAAAAAATATTGTTGGTTTAACTTAAAAAAGTAAGTAACCTGGTTTCCTTAAAATTTTATGTTGATTAAACTGGAAAAAGTGAGTTAATACAATGAAGGAGATTAATTTAATCATCAGAAACTCAAAATAATAAGTTACCTCAACTAAATAAATTATTTAAGTTGATTTGACAAAAGAAAAAATGATGCTTGTAAAATCTGATATTTTTTCAGTGTAATATACATTTAAGTATTTAATATTGTTACACTGTAAAAATATTCAATTGTACTCACAACATTTTTCTTTTGCAACAATGTAAAAATGACAACCTTGATTTTATCCATCATCAATTATTTTACTAGATTGGGACCTAAAACATCTAAATATGTGTTTGGCTGTTGGTTAATTTAATTGACTGTACCTGCTGGAGATCTTACAAAGGAGAGTCATTTTAGAAGAGGATGTAAGTGTCCAACACAACAGCAAATGCATTAAGATGACATTAAATGTGTCTAATGTTCCTTTACGTTGACTTCAAAAGGAAGCGTTAGGGATGTTGCTTCCCCTCAACAGTGAGGATGCTGTTGTTAGAATAAATTCAATGCTTCCAGGCAGAAGTGTAGAAGCGGTAACCAGCTGGTCAATATTCCCGTTCCCTTCATGCCTCAATGTGCCTGTAACTGATGCTGCAGCTAAAAAGGTGCCATGTTGTCGATCCATCTCTCCAGTTGATTGTTGAGATCTTGCTAACAAGCACATGTCAATCACTCATTACAGCCGAGACTCAAAAGTCAGGTCTTGCTACATACCCAAAGAGCAAGTAATGTCTTACACTGTTAAAGCCAGACATACACTACATCTAACTCTCCAAGGCATTTCAACTCCAATTCAAGTCATTTGTAATGAAACAGACCAACACAGCCACGCTACGAAGCAGAACCTTGGCATGGCGTCTGGATGTTTCTGTGAAACTCTAGAGGGAATAACTTCCCTGAATGCCCTACAGGCCCATAAATACATCCGTGCTGGAAGGACGACCTTCCTCTTGCCATGATAGAATTGATGTACTCAGCCGCTGCAAACCAGAGCACTTTCAAGGACCTGTCCTTGAGCCCTAAAGCTGACCTTTAGAAGCAAGACCGCCTTTCCGTCCCCTCTCTGTCACTGAATACAGGGCAGTGATTTCTGGGTATTGATTCTGGTCACATGATCCAAAGATCAATACACCACCATACATCACCCCACATGGTGTTCTGAGATGCTAAAGGCAACCAAGGATGAATTAGTTGCCTAGCGTGGGTCTGAAGAAAAACAGACAAAAGCTAATTACACAGTTCTTTCAGAGCAAAGCAGCTTCAGTTAAAGGAAATGTTTTCTTATTGACCAAGAAACAGGTGCACACTGAGATATAAGTGTTCTGTGTCAATGACAAATAAGAGTGCCCTTGATAGAGAAATTTCAGCAAGTCTTCTAAGATCTTATACTGTAAAACAAACTGTTAGTTGCATTTAGTAAACATTAAGTTACTCGAGATTCATCCAAACAATATTTTAAAAAATGAGTTGAAATTACTTGTACCGGAGCTAATTTGATTATTAGGGATTATTTGATTATCTCAATCAAGTTTTTTGTGCCCCTGATTCCAATCCGAGTCACTGAATATTGAATATCTGCCGATATCCAATAACTGTTTTTTTGCTAGTGCTTGAGGCTCACTTCAAGCACATTAAAGTTATTAAAATCCATCCAATGTATACAGGAATGTGCAGATAGTTTCTAATGAGCTCAAATGTAAAAAAGGGGCATATCACAATGGAGTAATTCCATTATAACAATTAGTACAGTAATTATATACAGATTGTTTATATACATCAACATCTGCTACAATGGTAGACATTGTAAACAGACTCTGTGGTCACTATGGGACTACTGATATAAGCTGGCATTTTATATATACAGTATGCAGAATAATAACAATAAAACAAGTGGATTTAAGGTTAAAAAAGGAAGATTTGATAAAAAAATGCTTAATCTGAGCCTTGAGATTGGTTCGGGACATCCCTATTGATTACCCTTAAATATTTACGTTGAATTAGATGGACATTTTGGATATTACACAGCAAAAACAATGAACTCTCCTGGGAGTTTATATGACTCCACACTCAAGAGTGTTAAATTAACACTGAAGCAGTGTTAAAGTTAATGAGATAATTAAGTGATTAATTGAGTGATGATTGATCAACATTGAAGACACCTTGAAAGTATAATCACTGAAGGTGAAAAATCACAATTTTAAGTCATCATTATGGAGATCAGTGTTTGCTTCAGTTGGGCAGTTAACCCTTACATTCTTTACTTTAGAATTTGTTTGGCTGTTGAAACAGTGTTATAACTGCCAGTTTACAAAGAGAAAAGATGATCTGATGGTGTTGGTAATGTTTTAACAAAATCATCAGTTGACCTTAATCACTAAACTAATTTAGAGCCTAATCTCTGACTTAAATTTATATTGTTGATTACAGCATACAGTGATTCTACAGCGTAAGATCCAGAATTTTTGATACAATTCAACTGCTTTCTTAAAAGTTGTTCTGAAAAAAAGGCACACAGACATCAAGAATCAGTGTATGAATCTCAACAATGGTGGCAAACAGAATATTCAATTAGGAAAAGGAAATTACTAAGACAATTCAGTATCACTGCAATGCATGATGGGAGCCATGCATGAGTTTTGATTGGTGGCATCCAGAATACACTTCAACATGCTTTATAATTGTCACCATTGTTGAGATTCACAGGGAGATTGTTGACGTCAGTGTGTCTAAATAAAATACATATATTTTTTACCTCTGTTGATCAGAGCAAATTGTGTACAAAATTTGTTAAATTATATATAAAGTGCTGAAAAACATTTGCTACAGAATTATAGTGTTGCTGTAATCAACAAGGTAAACTTAACGTCTTTCTAAAAAAGAATAATGAAAGATTATGCTGAAATAATCTGAATTAAAAAAAATTAAGAGTATGCAAAAATACTTCAAAACAACATTCAGATTTGAAAATGTGTATCAAGTCATTTACCCGCTATGGACTGTGCAGAGACACTGATATCACAACACAGTCTTGAGACATGCGAGATAGACAACAATTCTGTCCAGACCCCACCTGTATAGCGATAATGAGTCGTGCTCTGCATCACTCAGCACGAGACGTTGCCTTTCATACATTCGCCTAAACACACGCCACACCAGTCATTCTCTTCTGCCAGCAAATCTGTCGGATAAGCCTCACATTATAAGACAGACAGCTATACTCTGTAATTCCTTCAGAGTAGCTGTAAGCCTGTCGTTATCAGTCGGCAGCGTTCGTTTTAATTGTGTCTGCTTTAAACACATTAGCCTGGTGCCCTAATGCGCACCCGTCATGGGCGTAACATTACAGTGAACCGCACTGCTAGCAGCTAATTGATGTCACTCTAATTAAATTGCACAAAAGGAGGCACTTTTATTTCCACAATTCTCAACTTGTGATGTGGTGTAAACAATCAGAATCAAACTATGAATAATATATCAGGCCAGATGGGAGAAACTGCCCTGCAATACTTCTGTCCAGGAGCTAAGTGCTGTAGAGGTCAGAATGAGGGTGAGTAACAAAAGATGAAATTTTAAAAAATTGCTTCCTCTGCCCACTGAAGTGCAGCACGCTGCGGTTTACATGGGCATGCGTTTTCTTCTGAAGTGTAGCAGCTCGCACTGTGCTATGAATAAGTCATGGCGGTAGCGGGAAGGAAAGGTAAACACTCTCCTAGAAGAGCGGAGGGCTCAGTGACCACTTCCTAGATGCTTCTGGCTGTGTTTGCCTGGGTCAAACGCTCTCTAAATAGCAGAGCACACACAGACTCAAGGACAGCAATCAGGCAGAGGAGATGCTGTGTTAAACTGGCTTCGGCAGACAAACACCAACTGTGACACTCCGTGCCTATGGGAATTGTTACAAAAACTATATTACTAATCAAGAAAAGTTGTCACCAGTAGTTAGTCTGCCAAAAATACTAGCATAGCTGTTTACCAACAATGTTGGTAACACTTTACAATAAGGTCCATTTATTAAACATTAGTTCATGCATTAACTGAACATGAACTAACCATTTGTTACTGTATTTGTTATTCTTTGTTAACGTTAGTTAATACAAATCTAGCTGTTCATTGTTTGTTCATGTTAGTTCACAGTGCATTAACTAATGTTAACAAGATTTTAATAAAGTATTAGTAAATGTTGAAATTAACATTACCAAAGATTAATAAATGCTGTAATAAATTAATTCATTTTGCATCCTTCGGTGACTTTTGACAGATCCAGGTATTTTGTTAAAACGATAGATCAACATTGTCCAGAACTAAACTGAATGACGACACTATTATCCTCTGCTTTATAGCTGAATTAAACTCGCTTTATTGATGAATTTTTACATTATTGAACCGAACTGAATCAACACTTACTCCAGCTGAAAAAAAATTAAAGTATTTTCTACTGTAGAGCTGCTTTATGGAAGAAATCGAATTTGTCTAATACATTTTTACATTTACGTTTATGCATTTTGCAGCCGCTTTTTTCCAAAGCGACTTACATTGCATTTCAAGGTACACATTTACATTCTTATCTGTTCTTGCTTTCCCTGGGAATCGAACCCATGACCTTGGCATTGCAAGTGCCAACGCTCTACAGGAAAGCACACATACAATATTTGATGAAGTTTGCTGGATGGATGGTTGTTTTCGTGTTTTATTACTGTAAAGCTGCTTTGAAAAAAATCTGTTTTGTATAAATTTTATTACCGCAAATCCCATCCACGAACTCTCAGGGTGGCGCCAAAATCAAAAGTGCATGGGCATGCTCTCAGAAATCAAACCTCACAAACACTTAAAAATAGGATAATTGTCTACATGTTGATGACTTCTTTGAAGGTTGCTTGCATTGGTTGAGCTGGAAAGAGATTGACGCTCTCAATGTTGTGATGGGACTCAATGTTTTATACATTTTTGGGTGATAAACCTTTAGAAAGGCAAACAAATAGTAGTCAATGGACAATAAACTGGGTTTGTCAAAACGATCCCTGTTCACATGGATCTGTGAAAATGGTTGTGTTATGCATGCCATTTTAGTTGGCGAATGTCACTTTGTCAACTAACACCCTATGAACACGTAATATGCATGCAAGAACATGTAAAACACATGCACATGATGTTACCATTTTTACAAATTCACGTTTTTGTTGTTAAAGGCATCAATTTCAAAACCCTTTTTCAAAAGCTTGTGTTTTCAGGCCCCCAAAATGCCATTGTCATGTAAATTAAACTGTTTAAACTGTTTTCAGTTGAAACTACCTTAGTTAATCAGCAAAAATCATGCAAACTGGCACCAACCACATCTTGTTTGCTGTTGAAAATCTTAATTTACTTGTGCGAGCTAATATTGGTCAACTACATTTTCTAAATTAGATAGCGATTAGAGCCTTTTGGTGAATGTCACAGTGCTCTGATTGTATCTAAATGTGATTTCTATGATGTTCTGGGTGGTTGCTTAATGTGTAAAGTTGAAAGAGAGCACCTCGATATGGCATCCCTCTTCCTGTTTTCTAACCTGCTATATTTTATCGCAGATCTCAGATCTGAAGTTGTGCAATTTTGTAACCGTATAAGTCATCATATTATCACTTGCATGCTAACCAGGGCCTGTTCTCAGACTAACAGTCATATCTCACTGCAATAAGCCTGTAAAAAAGGCACACCATTAGACAGATTTGAATCTTAAGCACGTTTCAATTCAAGTACTCTGCGATGACATGTGACGGGACCGTGTAGCACCCAGCCGAGTCTCCGCTTCTGCATTCAGAAGGAATTTAGAGTCGCTCTGGGCTGTTCTTTGCTGAGACAGCACACTCCCTTTCCTCCCTCATTCCCAGCCCTCTGCACCACGACACCAGGGATTTAACTGCCTCATTAGCACAAAGCCTGGTGAAGAGCTGAATCCACCACATTGCTCAATGTCAAAAGAGCATCCAAGAGGAAAGGTTAACCGACTAAGAGATCACATGCCCTTTCACATCACAGTGTGTTGGTTTTGAATAATCAGAGGCGAGAAGATCCTAAGAGCAAACAAAGACCAGAGAAACTCTGAGTTAACAGATGTATGGACTCCTGAGGAGCTGAAAATAATAAGTTGGCACTGGTGCTCCATATGTTGCAATATATCAAAAAGTCGGAGTCAATAAGACTTGTTTACTGAAGCTGTAAAGCATTGTTTAAGGTCTGCTGCAGTCCTCGCTCAGGTTTTAATTATTCTGAAAGCCTCATTTTGCAAACGTAGCCATTTTCCAGCCCACCAGGTCTCTATGGACCAAGGCTAACAAATCAAGGCAAATCAGAATACTCCACATCCTACATCTGACCGGCACAAATATAAGGCTGATGGACTTGATCTCAAGCCACTTCTTGGCAGTGTTGGGGAGTAGTTAACTACAAGTGGCGTAGCTACTAACTTAACTAAATTTGTCAGTAGCTTGGCAGTAGCTCAGTTGCTTTTTAAACAGTGTAGCTTTTCCAGTTGCTAACTACTTTTTGCAGTAAGTAGCGGTGTAGCGCGAGCAAAAGCTACATTGCTACATTGTCGAGCCTGCGCGAATCAGCGCAATGCAAGGATATTCTTCTTCTTGTTAGGTTACAAACTTATTTTTTGCCATTACCGCCACCTGTTGTTTAATCACGCATCTTTCGGCTAACAGTTCACTGACGTACAGAAGTGTGTTGACACACCCATATTATGATTATATAGCAAGACGTGACGGCAGATTTGGAGGATGGAGAAACAACTAACGTTAATTCCCATGGCCTTATTTGTCCAAGTTTAATCAGTATTTTTGAGAAAATGTTCTACATGCAATTTACGTTGGATGTATATTTCGTTCTTGCAATGTTGAAGCCTATTTGTTGCAGTTATTTGTAATATACGATTGTTCAAAAAAAGCAAAAGTAGTTTCAATGTAGCTAGCTACTTTTTGATAGTAACTTCTTGTAGTGTAGCTAACTACTTTCTAAACGGGTAGCTTGACTGTAGTTAAACTACTTTAAAGTAGCTTGTAGTTTGTCAAACTACAGTTTCAGAGTAGCTTCCCCAACACTGCTTCTTGGTTGTACCTACAATTTGGACAGAATCATTGTCTCATTGAAAAATAACACCATTCCTCTTTAGATGTCTTTTCAGTTGAGGGAAACACGCCATTCTGCTTTATTCTCCTGTACTCCAGAGCATTGAATGACTTTCCCAGTAAAGCAGTTCCAATGTGAGCAGCTAAAAAGGCTCCTCACACAATGACAACTCTTCATCTGTGCTTCACTGTAGTAGAGATGCATGTATTATTATATTTCTAAGACACCGCTCTGGAGTATCACCATGCAACTTGTGTATCCACACAACTCTGCTGAACCCCTGAATCAAACTTCCCATTTTCGACCCAAAACTTTGCTGTTTTTGAGACCGCAATGGATTCTTTAAGTAGTGCATTTGCTTGAATATTTGCTAATTTCCTGACTAATAACTTGTGGTTAAGACAATTAAAAGCTTAGTATTTAGCCATTTTGGGCTATTTATTTATTTTGCCTAGGAGTGCATATATAACATTTTACATTTGTAAAAATGAATGTGCTTTATCTAATCAAAAACTTTGTGGCAACAGATTACAAGCAATATTATTAAGTAAATTTAACAATAGAATTGAGTAATAATTAATCAAATTAATTCCTTAAAAGTTAACCATTTAAAATGAGTAAAACCTAAAAATAAAATACATTCAAGTCACCATTATGATGATCAGTGTTTGTTTTAGGTTTGTTTTAAAATGACGGTTTTCTCCTTCAGTGATTCTGCTTGTTAACATCAGGTGTCTTCAATGTTGGCAATTTAAAATAAAGAGTTCTTAATTAATCTTTGCATCTGTCAATTTTTTGGTGTAAACGTTATGGTCAACTTTTAAAGAATAATTTGATTAACTATTACTCAATTCTAATTTGCTCAATTGAATTAATAATATTGCTTGTAATCTGTTGCCACAATTTTATGGATTAGATAAAGCATACTCATTTTTACAGTGCATTTTAGCACAACACATCTGGATCTGGGAACAGATTCAACAAAAAAATGCAGTTATTTATGTGTAGTCTAGGCGAGAGTACAACTTTAGACGGTATAAGGAAATGTTTGCAGAAAGTGAAGAATGACTGAGCCTTTATATGGAGATTATTCGCACACACCAGCATTTAGAATAATCCGGATTCATCAACATTAAGAAAGGCCAAGATTCAATGTACGTACGCACCTGTTCCAAAATAACATTTTCTGCTCACGTAAGAACCCTTGTGTGCAATTAATAGTGAATAAAAGCCACAGTGTGCAAATACATTTATGCATTTTTCCAATGTCTGACTCGCAAAACTGCACTGCTTATTTTCCATCCGTCCCAAGCACAGCTTTACTGTATTCTAGTTTTAAGGAGACAGCTTTCCTACATGAACATCATGAATACTCAGCTGTAAAGAGACACAAGGGAGGCGAAAATGACCAAACAATTAAGCATGTACAGAAGAATATGGCTGCAGGCTGGGATTCAGGAAGAGGACGGCTTTAATGTTTGATCCCTGAGGTGCGGTAAGCTTGTTATGCCATACGCAGACCTAGTCTCAAGGTCTCAATGTGGGAGCGTGCATGTTTCGTCAACAGAGTTACAGCCAACGGCTTTGGCTGCATCCCTAAGTAAATCTGCTGTGTTTTAGACCTCCCGACATCACCTCCATCAGATGCTGTGTAATGCACAGAGGTGCAGTCGGCTATATAGCGCTTCCTGCACATGATATGCAAGGACACGGACGATATATTAAACTGTGAAGATACACTTCTGCATTAGCTAGGTAGCGGAAGGTCTCCATTTCATCAACAAGTCAAGTCTAACGACTCGTAAAAAAAATGAGGGTGGGTACGCCATCTGTTCTGAAACCATTGCCGGAGAATAAAGAAGGAAGGTGGGTGCTTTTACAGCAGACTAGTGCACAAAACCGTTTTTTTCAAGGTGAAAGCTCCTGGACAAAGGGGCTCAATCTAGAGTGCAAACAGTGAGTGTGTGCAGCGGCTGGCCGTTTAAAAGGTTGAGGCACTTAGTTAAACGGGCGCGCTGGAGATCGGTGTAATCAGGCGCATTAGGGAGTTAATTGCAGACAGGCTTACGATTGATCAACGATACTCCTTTATGCAATGTTTTTGCTCTAGTATGAAGAACGAAATGTCTGACACTGAGGCCTGGTAATTAAGCCATTCATCACACAAGCCTATTACTTCCTTGTACAAGTACCATTTAGGAGCTCTGCAGATTTCTCCAAATAAATTCCATTAAACTTGGAAGAACAAAAAAGTGACCATCCATCAAAATATTTAGTTTTTTTTATGTATGTATATATTAAATTTGAGGGAAGAACAAAATAAACGAATTTGGCAACGAATGCAAGCTACAACTGTAAAAAATATTTTCATGATTTGCAATCACAACATTTTTTCTTTTGTCAAATCAACTTAAATAATTGATGTAGCTCATATAACTTAATATTTTGAGTTTATGATGATTAAATCATCTCCATTGTATTAACTCAATTTTTCAATTTCAATTAACTTAAAATTAAGGCAACCAGGTTACTTCATTTTTTACAGTGATTTTGCTTGTGTACATAATTTCTTTGTGTGACATGATGATATGATGTCAGCACTATTTGACAAGTTTCATTGCGATATCACAAATAACCCAATTGACTTCAACATTGCTTGCAACATGACACATTTTCTGTAGTAGTTCAATAAAGGGTGAAGATGTCCATTTTCCTCTTGGTCACTACTGTATTTGGTTTATGGCCAAAACTGTAAATTATATTTTGAGTACTCTTGTATAAGTGACAAATAAAAGAGTTTAGATTAATGTGCATGTGATGGTGGCTATGTCTGGATAAACTCAACATTGAATTTAACTACAAATCAAAGATATCTTATTTAATTATTTCCTGTTTGGAACTTGATGGACACAAAGCAGAATATCACATTCAGATGAATCCATAAGTTTCATGTCAAAACAAAAGATTTAAAATAGTAGAGCCAATACTTTTTTTAAATTCGGACTAAAATGGAATTGCTACAACTTTTGCAAGGGAGAAATAAGCCAAACAGTTGGGACTCTTTTATAAGAAAAAAAAGAGCTTCTCTAAAAAAATCCAGTTTGCATGAATTTAATTATCAAACCTCAGAAAGTATGAAATATAAGTAAAACACTGGCGATTATTTGATGTAACATTAATGTTTGTCTCATTTCAGCCTGTTCTCAAGTAAATGCGTCTCTATACCACGCATTGTCTATTGTTGTGCAATTTATGCGTGAAAATGAGTTTTTTGTGCATATAAGACACAGTTTTTCATGTTTTTCAAACTACCCAAATGTATAATACACATGCACACCACTACTAAACCTACCCTAACTAACCAATGGATATAAAAACTCACTTTAGCATATAAATTGCACTACAATACACATGCATGCTATAAAAACGCATTTAGTGTGATCGGGTTGCTCATTTATGTCTGTCTAAATTCATCACGGTCCATTAAGGGAACTGTGAATATAACCGTCATCATCTTGGAAGTAAAAACATCAACTTAACTAAGTTTCGAACAAAGCATTGAAAAATCCTCAGTCCTGGCCTGCATCTCATCAATCAGTTCAATAACTGATCATTGCAAACATGTTCCGCTTGTACCATTCCCTTCCACTAATTAATGACCTTTCAGAGGCAAAACAAAGTATCCGCCAACAACGGATGAGTCATTCCATCAAACAGATTCCTTTTACATTTTGCAATGTGATTTTAGCCTACATTTCTGTAAGAATGCTTAAAATGGCTAATATTCTTGCAATGTTTTAAACTGACTCTATGATATTATCCATTGTCACTTAAAATGACCGTTACGTGGTTTTAAGCATTTCATTTGCAAATATTTATGACTAGCTACAAATGCATAAAAAAATGCATGCATAAAGCTACTCTTAAAATTACTCTGAAAATAATACACTCTCATCACATGAGATAATAAAATAATAACTAATATGGTTTGGACATGGAATGACTCAAATGCCTTCCTTTCAACATCAGATCATGACTGAATTGACTGTGGATTCGGAGCAAACCTGTAGACCAACACTGTGGTCGAGGACGAGCAAAAGTGAGGTGGAGGAGATTTTGGCTAGAACGATGGAAATGAAGTGAGACCCTGGAGCAAACCAGTTCAAAAGAGCAAATGGAGAGGGCTGCTAGCAGAGCTAATCGACTGTTTCAAATTGCAAGGAACAGCAGGTGTCTAAATAGAGCGACGTGGAACATTTCCCCTCACTTTCCATCTCCAGCCTTTCCCAGAACAAAGAGAAAAAGATGCGAGCAAAGCAGAGACTAAAGGCCGTGCTCCGCGTGGAGAAGATATCTATCTATCTATAATCAATTCAATTCAATTACAGCTGCCTGTCAAACCAATGGAAACAAAGCAGGAGTCTCATGCTAATGAATTCCTGGTGGGAGACAGAAGATGCTTTCCTGCCTGACGATGAAACATCCCTTCCTGCTGTAATAGAATATCTTGTTTTGAGGCATTCTGTGCATTAGCTATGAAAACATCAAGCAATTAAAACATAAGCATCCTCTTCAGACTGTCATATTCGGATTTCGCGGCTCTCGGATAGCAATTATCAGTTGATTTGGATGGATGTACAGAAAACTCGTGGCAACAATGCAACAAAAACTCATTTGGAAGACGTTGCGTCATTGCATCAGACACCACTGCAGGTGCATGCAATCTTATCAGAAAATGAATACAAAAGCACAGTGGGAAGCTGCAGATAAAACAGAGAGAAATTAGCACAGAGCATCAGTGCAAAAACACATTTTGCCTACGAATGCAAAACAACTGCTGCATGAAATCAGATCAGAGTAGAAAATAAAAGCTTAATGAAAAGAATACACAATTCTAGCAGATAACCACACACCCTGAAAATGCCACCATCCATCAGTATTATAAAAGAAACTTAATTTTGACATCAAATTAAGTCAGTTAGTCATTGGTGCAATGCATATTTACATGTATTTTTTAGATGCACACAAGCGCAAAAGACAAACACAGAAGAGGCGAATTAACTTAAATACTTTGTCGAATTAAAGTCAGCATAAAATGAGAATTGACCGTATTTACTTTGTTAGTGCGTATTTCTAGTCTTCTGGTGAATAATTAAAGCCTAGTTCACACTACAGGATTTTAAGCCCGATTGAAGCCCGATTTGAAAATCGTTGAGCTCGTTGAAAGGTCAGGGTGTTATCGCGAGCAAATCGCGGGGAATAGCGGACGATGAACATTCGCCAATCTGTTAGTATGAAAGAGCCAACAACGCATCAAAGATGCTCACAGATGCATCATCGAACCTAGAAAAATATCTAGCATGCTAGATATCCAGAGCTGTCGCACGACTCAACTTCAGTGATGTCATGAGCTACAGCCAATCAGAGCAAGGCATGGGTTGAGCATTTTCGGTTATGTTGCGTAATTTTTCGTGACAAAAAGTGGTTTGTAGACAAGATAGAATCGTTGGGTGACAGAGTTGTTGTCAACCTCCTGTTGCGGATAAATCACGTTGTGTCGTGTGGTGTGAACAGCTAAACAACAATCCTGATTTCACAGAGAGCAAGTCATGTAGTATGAACCGCACAGTTCAGCCCAACGTTTTAAAATCATGTAGTGTGTACTAGGCTTAATCTATGGAAGCTTGTTTTCGCCACTGAATTAAAAAAAAAAAAAAATATTTGCGACTTTTTATCTCACAATTGCGAGTTATAAAGTCAGAATTGCGAGATATAAAGTCAGAATTGCGTGATATAAAGTCGCAATTCTGAGAAAAAAAGATCGATGAGCGAGATCATCTCACAATTCTGACTTTTTTTCTAACAATTGCGAGTATAACACATAATTGCGAGTTTATATGTCGAAATTCTGACATTTTTTCTCAGAATTGTGTGAGATATTAACTCGCAATTGCGAGTTATCAGGCCAATTCTAGACTAACTTTTTCCCCCTCAGAATAGTTTAAATCTCACAATTCTGACTTTATATCATGCATTTCTGACTTTATAACATGCAATTGCGACTTTATATCACACAATTATGACTTTATTTCTTGTAATTCTGACTTTATAACTCGCAATTGCGACTTTATATCACGCAATTCTGACTTTATATCACACAATTATGACTTTATAACTCGCAATTGCGACTTTATATCACGCAATTCTGACTTTATATCTTAGTAATTCTGACTTTATAACTCGCAATTGCGACTTTATATCACAATTCTGACATATATCTCACAATTGCGACTTTATATCACACAATTCTGACTTATTTTTTGTAATTCTGAATTTATAACTTCGCAATTGCGACTTTATATCACGCAATTCTGACTTTATATCTCGCAATTCTGACTTTATATCTCACAATTCTGACTTTATATTCTCACAATTCTGACTTTATATCTCGCAATTGCGACTTTATATCACGCAATTCTGACTTTATACCAGGCAATTCTGACTTTATATCTCACAATTTTGACTTTACATCTCGCAATTCTGAGAAATAAAGTCAAAATTGCAAGATGTAAACTCGCAATTGTGAGAAAAAAAGTCAGAATTGTCAGATAAAAAGTCACAATTATCTTTTTTTATTTTTTGTTCTGTGGCGATTCATGAAAAAAATGTCTTTGTAATCTTTGATCAAAACTTGAACATGTAATTCAAATCAAATTTAAAGGCTGAAAATCACTCAATCATTGAGAAATTGGGGTAAAACTCTCATTTTCATGATAGTATGTGATCTGGTGAGTGGTGACAACACTGAAGAACATTTGCCATCACAGCTTCTCTAACTCCAACAAAACCGCCTCAATGGATCAACAAAGCCGTACCTCTCAGAATAGAGCAGGTAATCTCCTGGGTATTCTTTCCTGAGCAAACACTTACTTTTATATCTATGATCCTCATGTACACTCTTCAAAATTTGATAAGATATGCATTTTTTTCTTCCAGAGCCGCAATCTTTTTGAAAATCGGGTTATTTATTTATTTATTTGTCTCTCTGAATAGACAGATCACTGCTCCTCACTGGAAATGGAAATATACCTGCTTCCCTCCCTCCCCAAAAAAGTCTAGATCAAAAGCTGAGCTCAGAATAGATGAGCACGCCAATCTCATCCGTGCTGCATGCTTTCACTGAGGTACTGTTTCCTTTCTCGAGAGGAAGTAAGCAAAGCCTCTGACTCAGGCGAAGAGTCTTCAGTCGATGTACATCCATGATGAAATCACTGCTACCAACATGATGCAAAAGCTGAGACACTGTATTTGCTCTCTCAATGCTTTAAGAAAGAGAATACATGCGGACGCAACAGGGGGATTCACAAAGGAATAACTACATACTGCATTGTTTCTTTTACATAAAATGTACACGATACTCGATTGTGAGTGTGAAAATAGATCCAAACGAAGCTGAAGTTAAAGCCAAATTACACTGTAAAAATGAATATGCTTTATCTAATCAATAAAATTGTCGCAACAAATTACAAGCAATATTATTAATTAAATTGAACAAATTAGAATTGAGTAATAATTAATTAAATTATTACTTAAAAGTTAACCATTTAAAATTAGTAAAGTTTACACCAAAATAATGTACAGACGTCAAAGATTAATTAAGAACTCTTTATTTTAAATTGCCAACATTGAAGACACCTGACGTTAACAAGAGAATCACTGAAGGAGAAAACAGTCATTTTAAAACAAACCTAAAACAAACACTGATCATCATAATGGTGACTTACAGTAAATGTGTTTTTTTGTGTGTTTTTTTTAGTTTTACTAATTTTAAATTGTTAACTTTTAAGGAATTAATTTGATTATTTTTTACTTAATTCTATTGTTAAATTGAATTAATAATATTGCTTGTAATCTGTTGCACAATTTTTTGGATTAGATAAAGCGCAAGTTCATTTCTAGAGTGGAATCAGTGTTTTTGAATGAATCAGTTGAACGAATCGGTTGATTCACTCAAAGGCAGTTGAAATTAAAACTGACAGACACTTATTTCTTCTTTGAATACTGATTTATCAGTGCATTTCACATCATTATTTGTATTTGTTTAAATTAATTTGCCCTCATAACCTTTAACCACAATAACTTCCCCTCCCTCGTTCAGCGACTTCTCTTCTCTTTTCTGATTATGTGTTTACAGGAGTGAAGGCGGGGCAACCTGTCACTAACATGAGATCCGCCAATAGCAAACCATCCAATCAAATCCCCACAGACAAAATTAAGTCCCTTTCTACAATTCTTCTTGTTCAAAAATCCATTTAACATTGATATACATCATAATAGGGAAACTGTTGCGACTTTAGTTTCATGCCGAATTTAATTAAGATTCCAATCTGAAGAGAGCGACAGGGAATAGGGAAGCAACATCACTTCACATGAAGTGGAGAGTGAAATTTACCAGTCCTTTTACAGCAGTCCAACTTGAGTAGTTTGAGTAAAAGAATGAAATGAAAAGGAGATGAGGCGTATTGTTATTATTATGATTATTATTGAGTCCTATTGGCATTAAGTAGCCCCGCCCCTTGTCTTTCGGTTTATATTTCCACAGCATGACGGTAAGATCGTATGGATTTATTAATGAACCGTTTGTTTTAAATGTTCCTGGTCTAAATGACATTTGTTATGACATCCACTTCAAACATTATAATCATCATTACATTAAAAACATTACAAGTCCACTTCACCATAGCTGCCATAGAAATATACAAAGCTACCACAAAAACGTCAAGTTCAAAGACAAAATTCTGTCGAGCTTGTTTCTCTGGCACATACAATCTATAGGTACACTACCGGTTTAAGATTGGTAAGATCTTTAAGTTTCTTGTGCTCACGCAAGGCTGCAATTTTTTGATAAAAAATACACAAAAAACACAGTAATATTGTGAAATATTATGACAATTTCAAATGACTTTTTTTATGTTAATATATATTAAAATGTAATTTATTCCACTGAAAAAAGCTGAATTTTCAGCATCATTACTCCAGTCTTCATGTCACTGATCCTTCACAAATCACTCTAATATGATGATTTTATGCTCCAAAAACATGTATGATTATTATCCATGTTGAAAACAGTTTTTTACATTTTTATTTCAGGATTCTTTGATGAATAGAAAGTTCAAAAGAACAGCTTTTATCTGAAATGGAAAGCTTTTGTTACATTAAACACTACCCTTTAAAAAGTTTGGGGTCAGTAAGAATTTGTATTTTATTTTTGGGGAAAATAAATAAGAAATTAATACTTCTGTTCATCAAGAATGAGTTACATTGCTCAAAAGTTACAGTAAAAGACATTTATAATGTTAGAAAAGATTCTAATTAAATAAATGAAAACTGTTTTCAACCTGGATAATAATCATGCATGTTTTTGGAGCATAAAATCATCATATTAGAGTGATTTGTGAAGGATCATGTGACACTGAAGACTGGAGTAATGATGCTGAAAATTCAGCTTTTTTTCAGAGGAATAAATTACATTTTAATATATATTAACATAAAAAAGTCATTTTAAATTGTCCTAATATTTCACAATATTACTGTGTTTTTTGTGTATTTTTTATCAAAAAATTGCAGCCTTGGTGAGCAGAAGAAACTTCTTTTAAAAACATAAAAAATCTTACCGATCTTAAACTTTTGACCGGTATATCGTATGAGACTGTTCGTGAGTAGACATAAAACTTAATTCAACTATCTTGATTATGGTTAAATAAGATAAAAGATACAACTAATATAACCAAATGACATTTATAACAGACTTTTGCCACTGTTTAGCTCTTTTAAATAGGATAATTTACATTAATTCAATTAATAATAGGATAAAAATAAATTAATGTATATATGAATACTCATGGGCATATTATATAGTACACATGTAGAATGGCACATGTAGCCTACGATATCAAAACACATTTCACGATCATTATCATATCATTACACAAAAAATCTCCCCAATATTCATTGTTTGGTTCATTGGCAATTCTCCTGGTGATCTTGTTTATCATTGCGCTAATCTCAGCTCCTCATTGAGGACCCTCATCAAACTGTTTACACTCACTGCAAACAGAGTACTTCCAGGAACCAGGAAGAAATTAACTGCCCTTGCACCATTGACTTTCATAGTTATTTACTGCATCAAATAACGCACTCAATCCTCTATTCTATCTCTTGCAAATAAGCATGGAGGTGGCGATTAGCAAAAGCCATGCGATTCTAGAGGCCAAAACCTGTGTATCGGGGGCTGAGCGAGGGGCGGGGGCGCTCGTGACCAATGACTTATGTAAGAGAGCCGGGCTTTGCTACAAAACCAAGCAGCTGGATTGAATTATTGTCAAACCAGACCATTCATGAACATCTGTCAAAGGTTAGCCGTAAAGGAAAATAGGCAGTTCCTGTTGAGCGGCTCCAAAGTAATCTGGGAGTAATTTAACCAAGGGAGTCAAAAGAGTCTGAGATTTATAGGCTAGAGAACGACTCAAACGTGGCCTGGTGTTTACTGGGGCTTCCTTTGATTTTTTTTTTTTCAGTGTTATAGTTGTTCATTGTTGCAGATATTAAAGTTTTCTTCATTAAGAGTTTTATTTTTATATTTAAGACAAACACAGCTAACATTTTCTTATAGTGTGTAGATATGAGAGAAGGGTGGTTTGAAGTGCCAGGAATGATGAAACTAATATCTCTTTGCATGAATATGACTTTTTTATTTTTATTTATTTATTTATTTTTATTAAGAAATGATATTCCTTTATACTCTCACAATTGGTTGGACAAACAGATAAAGTTCTGTCCCAAACAATTATGTATATATACACACACTAATGATCAAAAGTTTGGGGTTACTCAGATATTTTTTCTTGAAAGAAATTAACTTTTCTTAACTTTTATTTTATTATCCAAAAAGAGACAGTCAAGACATTTACAATGTTACAAAAATATTTATGTTTCAAATCGAGTTCCTTTTTGTTGAATTTGTATTCATCAAACGATCCTGAAAAAAAAATCAGTTTCCCACATTGATAATAATATTGAATGTCAGGCAGACCTCTCTCTCTCCCTAGGAGGATTTATTTTATCAAGCAGTCAATAAGTAATGGCCTAAAATCTTCATAGCCACACCATAGCAACCAGTTACAGCACCCTAGCAACCATGGGCGATAGGCATAGACCGCAGGCTAAACTAAATACTAAATAACTCTATAAAAACTCTATAAAAACTCCTTTTAAAAACTAAATAGTAATCATCTGTTAAAAAATACACGCCGACATCGCAGACCCCTGATTGAGGCGTCAAATTGTGCGGATTATTGAGGAGAGTTGTGCTGTGACTTTTCGTAGTGATCGGGGGTACGATGTTCGTCTGGCGGGCAATAAATCGGCCGAAAAAAAGTCCCATAGACTTAACATTGGCACCAAATTTGTGAGATCATATCTTTTGACCAGTAGGTCATGGAGACTTGAGGTTGGGCTCTTTTCACTCGGCCTATCAAGCAGCCAACAAGTAGTGACATACTAACTTCATATCCACACCCTAGCAACCACTTAGGTCAGCCTAGCAACCATAAAACAACATGTTCAAGCCATATCTCAGCTCCAGAAAATAGAAGAAACATGGATTTTGCCTTGTTTGACTTAAACTGCCAACTAGTCTTTAAATATCATCTCATACCTTGTATAAGCACACCATAGCAACCATATAGGGTACCCTAGTAACCCTACAAACACATGAATAAGCCATATCTCAGCACTAAAACATCGTACAGACGTGTTTGGTGTCTTGTATGCAATCATGTGCCACCCCTAGCAACCGGGTGGTGAGATTTGCCACTGCAAGCACCACTTCATATTTTCTTCTGGAAATGTACATTCTAGTTTCAAATTGTAATGATATTTCACAGAATTACTGTTTTTACTGTTTTTGATTAAATGAGCAACCCGATCACACTTAATGCGTCTTTATTGCACGCATGTGTATTGTCGTGTAATTTATACGCTAAAGTGAGTTTTTATGTGCAAATGATACGCATTGGTTGATTAGGGTAGGTTTAGGTGTGCGTGTGTATTATACGTTTGGGTAGAATTAGTGGTGTGGGGCGCGTGTGTATTACACACAAATGAACTGCGTATCAAATACGAAAAACTATGGAAGCTTGTTTCCGCTATAGAATGAAAAATAGTAATTGCGACTTTTTCTCACAATTGCGAGTTTACTTCTCGCAATTCTGACATTATTTATCAGAATTGCGAGATATGAAGTCGCAATTGAGAGATATAGTCAGAATTGCGAGAAATAAAGTCCGAATTGCGTGATATAAAGTCGCAATTGCGAGATATAGTCAGAACTGCGAGATATAAAGTCAGAATTGCGTGATATACAATCAGAATTGTCAGATAAAAAGTCACGTCTTTTTTTCTCAGCATTGCGACTTTAAATCACGCAATTCTGACTTTATATCTCGCAATTGTGACTTTATATCACGCAATTCTGACTTTATATCTCGCAATTGCGCCTATACTTGTATCGACTTTCAGTCGCAATTCTGACTATATCTCGCAATTGCGACTTTATATCTCGCAATTCTGACTTTATAAACTCGCAATTGTGAGAAAAAAGTCATAATTGTGAGATAAAACGTCACAATTACTTATTTAATTGTTTTAATCAGTGGTGAAAACAAGCTTCCATAAAAAGAAAAGTGTCTCATATGCACGTAAAAACTCATTTTCGCGTATAAATTAGACGACAATTCATGATGCGTGTTACAGAGACGCATTTACGCTGAGAACAGGCTGAATGATTACAAACATTAAAAAACTTGTATATATTTTATACTGTTTATAATTTTCATTTTTAACATATTTTGACTTAAATGACACACACAACCATTAAAAACACATCTATCACATAGATAAAGCACTTCTCACAGGCTGAGTCACAGCATATTTACCAAAAGAAACAGCACCACATGTTCCTCAAGGCCAAACGAGCAGAATAACACATCTGGAGAACTCTTCAAGCTGTTAGTCTGCTCTGAGAGGAGCGGCTGTGTGACAGCACAGCGAGAATATTGAATTTCAGGACAGAGTTGAGACAATGTCACCTCAGATGTTCAGCAGGACGAGGAGAAGGTTGTTCTCACTTCAGCAGCTAACTAGAAGCTCAGAGACGAGTCCTTAATGTTAATGTCCCATGACAAAATGAATATCCAATGATACAAAAAACATAAGTTAGAACTGGAGCACTGTGTTTTTGTGCGGCAGCTTGATTTGAATGATATCCTGATGGAAAACATCAGGAATGTTTATGACAGACACCCAAACCACTTCGGGAAAATTGCAATGCTATTTATGTTGCCTAACCAAACATCTGAGCTTCAGTAAACAAGGCAAAAAATCAAAATCTCCAGATGAAAATTTCAGCCACTCGAACCCACTCAGATCATTCTGCAATCTGCACATACTAAATTAAAGTCTGCAAAAGTTTTCTCATAAATATTTATTGCAAAAAAAACAACAATCCTCTCAAAATGTAATCATAAGAGCGCACCATTATGTATTAAAATCCCAAAGATCTCATCAGTACGCAGCATTTTATCGTAAAAGTTTGCAAGTGTTCTGCATGCTTATTCATTCTGTGCACATTTCCTGTGATTCAGGAGCGTGCGCATCGAGCTGTCATTTTATAACCTCTGGGTCTGCAGTGTCCTGTCATTTTCAGATATGAGAGATCTTCTTACTGCCTGTGGTTATCAGCCAAATATAGCACAGGGTGAGAAAATGAGTTACTTTAACCAACACTTTTTCGTGATTGCGTAACTAATGGCAACCTGATTTTCAAAACATTAGGCTGATGACTGCTTTCATTCACTGCGTTTATGAAAAAAGTCAAACATCTAGTGGTCACGCCACATTCACACAACAACAGAATCCAGTTGTCAGTCCTGTATTTGAGTCCTAAAAGGAGACCTATTATGCAAAATTCACTTTTACATGGTGTTTGCACATATATGTGTGTTGGAAGTGTGTACACAACCACTAGCCTGTTAAAACCAGACCATTCTCAGTAGTAACTAGGGTTGCAAAATTCTGTGAATTTTCAAAAATGGAAACTTTCCATGGGAATTAATGGGAATTTAAGGGAATTAACTGGAATTTATGGGAATAAACGGGAATAAAGTGGGAATTTTCAAAGTTGAGGGTTGGCTCATCCTTTTATCATCCTTTTGGTTAGTCGTGATTTCTGCACAGTTGGGTTGGTTTGTCCTTTTTTAGCTCATTTCCAGAGTAGCAGCAGTTCATTTTTGCAATTAGACTGTTAAATAAATATTTCTTTCCTCTAGGGTGCTACACTTAAGTAATGTAAGATCTTCGAAAGCATCAAATCAAATCAAATGGAAATCACCCCATTATGCAACATTGATTCACTCTATCATTGAGGATACTCAGCAATGAGATGAGCTCTACACGCCAAACATACCAGTTATTATGCTTTTTCTTCCATTGATGGAGTTATACATTGTTGAAGAAATGCACTTATAATGATGACACTGCAGGGCTATTAAATTAAACTAATTTAATGCAGAACCCAATGGGATTTACTACAAGCACAGTGTCATTTCTCAATCCATTCCTCTCTCACAACACAGACCAAGATAATCATTAACCAAACAAACAATAGCTAATAAGCATGACCTTTAAAATGCAGTAACCTGATGGATAAATCAATACATCAAGAGAGTAAAGTGAATCCGAATTCTAGCCCTTTATATTGCATTTAAACAAATACGCTTAGAAATGATTAGTTTGAATTTGTATATCATATTTTAGATATAACCATCTCACTTCATTTGAAGCAAATGTACAAACATGAAGGATTTTATTCTTTACATAAAACAAATTTCCCATGATCTGATGCACGTGTCAGGGCGCATGTAAAACACTTCTCTTGCCATCTTGCCATTACCATATAATGGGATTACACCAACTAGCAGCATCCCATAGGTGTGTGGGTTACAGTTTCAGTGCTACACTGTAAAAAATATTGTTGGTTTAATTTAAAAAATTAAGTAACCTGGTTGCTTTAAAATACAATTAATACAATGAAGGAGATTGATTTAATCATCAGAAACTCAAAATATGATGTTATCTGAACTACATAAATTATTTAAGTTGATTTGACAAAAGAAAAAATGTTGTGATTACAAATCATGAAAATATATTTTTACAGTGTATAAGCAATGCATTTCTAAACATTTCTAACTAATTAGAATTAGGTATGCAATTAATTGCAAATTAAGTCATGGACACTTGCGTAAAGTGTTACCAGGCATTTAATATTTCTATAAGGCAGATATGTTAGCTGTAACATTATATTTTGCTGATAGTTTAAAGCTGATATAGTAAAAAAGCAAATACAAACATACCGGGTAAGATTTAAACAAGGGTGCATGCATAAAATGAAAGTCGATTCTGAACCCAAACATTGAACTGTTTATTAACATTTTATTTTTGTATGTTAGTCTACATTTTACATTTATACTCTTTGTGTTTCGTAATTGTTTGGCTGCACATTTAGCTGAAAACAATCTTTATGCTACAGGTTCCCAACATGACAACTTACCCCAGACAGTGTGACAACATGCCCTGGTATGGTAGGGTATGTTATAAATGCTTATTTCGGAAATAAAATAAAAATAAAAAAAATAAATAAAATAAAATAAATTGGAAAAGACATATATATATATATATATATATATATATATATATATATATATATATATATATATATATATATATATATATATATATATATATTCAGGATTTGTAATCACAACATTTTTTATTTTATCAAATCAATTTAAATAATTTATGTAGTTCAGAAAACATAATATTTTGAGTTTCTGATGATTAAATCAATCTCCATTGTATTAACTCAATTTTTTTCATTTCAATGAACTTAAAGTTAAGGCAACCTTTAAGTTAAAAACCAACAATATTTTTTACAGTTGCTATTGGGTTGTGTTAAATCAACTAGCTATAGGCTATCGTTGTTCCTCTATACGAACTCTTTAAGAACTGAATTTCAAAACAAACTAATTTCTGTGAAATAGGCTATTCACAAACACTTTACTGAAATATTTGAGGAAAAATGAAACCATGAATTATGCTGATATACAATAATAGTGTGAGGAGGTTTTCGGCAAGCTGAAGCTTCTATCACGAGTGTTACAGCAGCGTTGACCTTCTCAACACGCCACGGAGAATGCGCGAGGAATTTTAATACAGCTTATCATACATTTAAGGAACACAATAGCCAGTCAGACTCAACACACACCGCGTTCATGCTGCATCATATAGCCCGCAGATGACACGAAAGATGGGACAAAGTTTGGCGCAGTGATTATAATAAACGATGGGTCACGCGCACTCAACTACAAACGTGCCGCCCGAAAATTGGACAATGAACCGCGCGCGAGACGGTGGAGGACTCCCAATGTGACCCATGGATGCATGCATGCTTTCACACATCCTCCAGCACACGCAGACACGCGAGACCATCGTGCCCACCGGACAGCAGCGGCTCGCGCCACCGGCTCATCACTGGACGTTTAACATGAGGATCTATTTTCGTCATCAGATGTCACAACAAATTAAGTGATCTGGATTGGGCGGCGTGCCCTGTCTTTGTTCCGCTCTGCAATTTAGTGCCGTAGCACAAATCTTATTACTAAGAAATGCTAACGTTTGTTTTGTATTTGGATGATGCATAGCATGCATTCTGATTTAATGTTTCCATAAAGGCACATTGTAGTCTAGCTACCGTCTCTCCCATTATTCTGATGATATTGGGGTCTCAGACACAAATACAGTAGAACAATTTAAAAAAATACAAATAAAGAACCTCATGTTCGTCATAAAAAAGATATGCCCTTTCTGGGTCCAAACCTGGTTCAGACCTTGAGATTTCATTACTGGGTTTTGGGATCAGCATTTTGGTTTCTGGGTTCATTAAAGCACCAGTACATTACGGATTTCTAAAGAACTAGTGAATAAAAAGTTCACTACTAGTTTTGGAACCCTTATTTTTTCAAGAGTTGTCTGAAGGGTGTAACTCACCAGAACCCCCAAACCAAAAGCATCTGGATTTGATTTACTCCACTGGGTGGGGGTCTTGTTATGAACAGGACTTTTGACTATTCTGTAAAGCTTATAGGTTAAATTTGTTATATTTATGCCTCCGTATTGAAAACTTCATCCACTGCTCAAACTTATTTGACATGGATGAAGGTGAAGAATATGTTACTAACGATAGGATCAGACAACTTAAAACTCAAGGTTAGATTTCCAAAAAATAAAACCGCATGCCATACTCCAAAGGAATAAATAACTCCGTTTACTTACAGAGGAACAAGGAGCGGTATGTTGCAGACATCACGAATCCCGAATGAACTGGAAGTCCTTTAATGATAATTGAAAAGATGAACAATGCGCCCCGCTTCCTTCACTGTTCTTCACGCCGTCTCAAGTGTTCAATCACCAAAGCTGTAGTAAAGCAGAAGTACTTGAGGAGAGAAATGAATCAGCTGTCTATTAGGAGACGAGCACAAGGACAGCATAGCTGGACATGCTGAAAGACGAATCCATCATCAAGGACTGGAACACCATCTCCACGTTTCCACCCGTTTCACCGTCAAATCATCAAAGTTCCCGTTCGCACTGAGGGAGGACACGCGTCTCAGGTTGCCGTTGCGCGGCGTCTCTCTCTCTCTCTCTCTCTCTCTCTCTCTCTCTGTCTCTCTCTGTCCCTCCCTCTCAGTCTGTGGCCGATGCAGAAGAATGCACAGCGCGTGGATGCTGAAGGATGGAGACCTCTAGAGTCTGAGTACACTAGTCTCGCACTGTCTGGATGGAGAGGGACAAAGCACATGTGCTCTGATGGAAGCGGATGCAAAAAGCCACAGTGTAAGAACCGTGTGTTAACAATAGTGGTGCTGCATACGCGACACGTCATTCTTAATATTTCATTTTGAGTATTTTTGTTGTTGTTGTTCTTCACAATATATAGGCCCTGCCCTATAGTACAGTTATGCTATAAAATGATTTTGCAAAATCAACGATTGTTTTATCATGTGGTGCATTTAGCATCCCATGTAATAAAAGTGTTTAATAATAATAATATTAATAAATACAATAATAATTAATTAATTAATAATATTGCAAAGTTGCTGTTAAATGCCTATGGATTTATATAATAGGCTACAATTAAAATAAATAGTATACTAGTACTTATTTGGTTATACCATATTGTACAGTTTTTACAAATATCAGATATTGTGTGCAACAACAACAACAAAAACAGCAAAATTTTAACTTTGGCAGGTTACACGGAATATATTATAATATATTTGAATATATTGTATCAATACAATAAAATATATTAGACTAAAAGTTAAATATGGTTACACTATTTAGTGCGTCCTTACAGTGTAATTATACATTTAAGTGAGTAATATTAATTAACTACATATGGGTTAGGGTTTATTGCTTGTAATTATGCATAATTTACTGCTGTTACTTTAGAAAGTACATGTTGCATGACACTGTAAAATTAAGTGTTACCTTAAATGTTTTTGGTTGTTTTTCCTAAAAGAGAGAAAATAAGTGACTTTATCAAACTTTTGTCCTTTTTTATCCCAATCAATGGTGTGAATAAGTGCATAAGTGCATAAATGCAAGATTTTCCACAAAGATGCTACATATAGAATTCACTCAAATCATGTTATGCATCCTCATGAATAATTTGGTCCTAATTAGCAATATCAGCTTTTTGAAATATTATAGTATAAAATAGAATTACTTTATTTTTAGATGCACAGATTATCTGTCAGCGTTGGTTGCAGCATATGAGTGCAGCAGCTTTACCTTTAAGTTTAGGCGCAAACTCAAATTTTCACAAAACACTCAGAAATAACAGGAACATGAACAGAATGACCAACGTAGTAATAATGTGGAACTGACAATAAACCGAAAGATGCACATGGTTTAAATACACAGCAAAACGAGGAACTAATGAGACTAATTAACAAAATCAAATCAGTAACCATGGTAACGAACAGGCAAAAGACAGAACTAATTACAAACATAGACAGTCACTGACTTGCTTTAGCATGATTTAAATCATACTTATTGGACCTTTATCAGTTTGTAGCAGTAAAGGAAGAGATGTCATTACAAGTTCAGTATGGAGTACCACAAGGCTCAGTACTAGGACCGTTGCTTTTCACCCTATACATGCTGCCCTTGGAGAGATATCATTCAGGAAACATGGCATTAGTTTTAACTGTTATGCTCTATATTTCTTCAAATCCTGATGAAACGAATCAATTTACAAAATGAATGGAATACATAGCTGTATTTAAATAGGGAAGACGTGGAGGTGTTTGGTCGCTTCTCTGCTTGGCCCATGTTAAACGAACTGGACTAGTTAAGTGCGATCGAAGTGTCTCGCACGCCAGAGCGATTAAGCGCACGTGCTAAAACGGAAGAGGTATGTATCAACTCGTTCTTAGTTAAGGGAATAACATAGTTTAATATGGAAAAACGAGGCAGTGTCCCTTTAATAATGCTTGAAATTTATAGTAGTTAGTCTAGTTGTTTTTCTATAAACCACAGGCAAAAGTTCCTTGTGTAAGTGTTCTTAGTCTGTTGATTTTTGTTTACAGATATTCAGCTACAATTAAAGGTTTTGCAATAAGAATAAATGTGAATGCTATCTACGTTTTTTTATTTTAGTTTAGCAGTACAGCAATCGATAAGAATCAGAATCGATAAGCAGAATTGAAATCGTGAGGAATATGAAAGTATTTTAACACATTTTATCTTGAACACCTGCGGCACCAGTAATAGTAAAGCGATGAGAGTAATGATGCAGCTCTCTCTTGTATTTTTGTAATGTCAGTCACAGTTCATGCATGACATGATTAGAAACAATGACATTAAATAGAATCCAGCTTTGATCTATATTCAACGTGTTCCTGAGAGAGCTAACTTCCCACACTACCACACTCCCTTCACAGCAGTTTGGGCTAGTGATTTATTTATTCTGTTTCTAGGAGAATTGAGATGGAGGTTTGAGCAAGAACAGGCTGAGACGGGCAAACAAGCTGAATATAGAGAAGAATACAGTGGTGTGCATGTCTCAAGACTCATAAAGAAGCACTGACCTCTCAAAACAATTTACCAGCACTGCAAGAGGCCTGAACTCTCCTAATCCGGCCCGGACGCTTATCACGTAAAAGCACGAGTGAATACATAGATAGAGTTTGTGTGCACCCACATAAACACATACTAGGTTAATTTTGACCTTGCCTTCTGTTCTTCTCAAGATTGTCTTTCATTATAAGCAGAATAACTGCAGAACGGAGGATCATCACATATCTATTTCGGCATCTACATCTGCATCCTTATTTAACATGAATTGAACACCGGAGGCTATTTTTAGGCTCTTGTCACAGGGGACTTTTTATTTTTTGGGAAAGGATTTATTACGGTCTGCTAGGGAAATTGTTTTCCATCTTCTTAATCACATGGAAAGAAAGTTTTGTAGGAAGAAAGCAGCCTGTGATGTATTCTGTGAAGTTGCCTTTCATTTTGTTTAAGCTGTAAGGAATAAGAAGCTCATTTCTGTTCTCTCATTTCCCTACAGGACTATACAGTGAATTTGTTCTAACAGTGACAGATCCAAGGACACTCTCTCATTAGCAAATCAAACATTTTGTTCAGTAACTACTTTCAACACAACTATTTGTTAACATTTAGTACTATTATTTCATTTTCTATGGAGTCCTGTGCCTTTAAGGCCTCCCTAACAGTGTTTAGGAGTAACTAATAAGCGGCTTGTCCACACACTTTTTTTTTTTAGTTTTCATCTTTTTGATGAGATGAAGTTTTTTCGAAAACACAGATAAAGTTGAAAACACAGTTTTCATGTTGTAGTGTGGACTGTGAAAACGGACTGTATATATATATATATATACACCGATGAGATAAGTTTAGTCATGTGATGCATATTTATGTGTTCCGATATTGTGCCCGTTTCACTTTCACACAGTTGCAAACTATATATACTATCATATGCAAACATACTTATAAGTAGCATTGGTAAAAAAAAAAAATTCTAAAAGGTACACTATGCAACTTTTTTTTTTCAAAATTAACAAAATGTAAATAATGAGTCAATACATCATCAATCCCTCTTCCAAAACATTTTTTTGTCTTACTCTGATTTACTATGGTAAGCCTGCTATAGGTGTTATAGCGGGAATATTTTCACTGGAAAATGAGCATGTGTCACTCGTCCATGCGTGTTTTGTCATAACTGTAAATACAGAAAAGTTGCACCGTCTACTTTGTCAAGGTTAAATGGTCCAAAAAATAAAAATAAATAGTCACATTTGTACTGTTCACAGTCAAAAATGAGCCCATTTAAAACAAATGTGAAGAACATTTCATCTAGTGGAAGCGTTTGGTACTGCACCCCAAACAAAATCTTACTGAAAGGTCATATTTTGAGATATCAACCTCAAAACTGGAACTCAACTTGTTTAGATTTATGGCTTTGATATTCGCACACTTTTACATGTTTTGGAAAATATATGCATTCTTTTATATTTAAAAATAGTATTTTTATCCATTTGTCATAATAATGAACTGAAACTTTTTTTGTTTCTTTTTTAATTCCAGCAGTAATCTGCCACGTGTAGGGTTGGGTATCGAGAATCGAGTATCGATTGGAACCGGGACTGAACTTTTCGTTTTTCCTCGTAAATTGTCAAAAGTTAATATTTCGATTCCTAGTTTCGATATTCACAGTCCGGCGACCGGAAGAAGAAATCGCCGAACAACACCAACAAAGAAGCTGTCTACCGGAAGTGTTGGCATAACCACGCGAGTCGAACATGAGTAGCTTACGTCGGCGGTCCACAGTGTTCACTTTTCTAAAAATAACGAAATCTCGGCAAAATGCAAAATTTGTGACAGAAGGAGTATTTCCTTCAGAAAGACCGTTGGTTAGCAAGGTTAGCTAAACTTTTTTGACCCTGCCTCTTAAAAGAATCGGAATTGAGAATCGTTAGGAACCGGAATCTGAACAAGGAATCGCAATTCGGAATCAGAAATCGTTAAATTCAAAGATACCCAACCCTAGCCACGTGTCTTTAAAATAAAACTGAACTGCAAACTACTACAAGATTTACGACATTTTAAGTTGTTAATTTCATTTTCAGGTCTATGCTCAAAAATATCACCATAAAATCCTCTTAAAAATACAAAATATTCAATAAATAACATTATTGAACTAAAACATTAATTTTATTGAAAAAAGCCATGCGAGCAGAACCAGAGATTTAATTACACCTTGAATTCCTTCCAAGGTATTTCATTTCATTTAAATGCTTCTATTTGCACATTTACAGCTTTCAGATTTAGATTTCTTATTGAAAATTAGAGGAATCTTAGTGTTTAACACTACTGACACAATCACTTTTAACTGGCAATTTTAGCATGTAATATCTGATTTGAATCTGTGACTATCAAATTTGGATTTAGATTGTATCTGCAGAATGTGTATGGATCATTGTATTTCCATTTTGCTGAGTTACAAAAATATTTGCACTTGCACTGGACATATAGATGGGACTCAGCGCCAGGTATGATGTCGTAAAGTCCAGCCGAACTAAAAACAATAAGTCTTGGATTATCCTGCCTCAAGGAAAAGCAGGAACAGAGACTTTGTAAATGGAGGACCAATATGAGGGTGTTTGGTGGCTTGGCCTTTGCACTTGATGTAGCATCTGAATGCAGATGGTCACACAGATGGTTGATATTTATATCACAGGTCCCAAAAACTCATCCGGGTGGAACAAGCTTTTTAAAACTGATTGGTTTCGAATTAAATGCATCACATTGTAGCACTAAACAATGACTCTGGCCTTCTATCTATCTAAAAGAGAGAGTGAGTCAATTGCTTTCTGATCTAACACACAAGCAATGACTTGTGAGTGTGTTTTTTGTGTTAATGTTGAGAAAAAGACCTCTTAATGAGTGAGTAATATTTTGCAAAGTGCATGATTTAGCTAAAATAAATAAATAAATAAATCTATTTTTATTTTGAGCCCTTTTTCTGTACATGCCACAAGCGACTTCGTGATGCTAATTGTGAGATGTGAGTGTACCGTCAGTCAGCCGGTCGTGCCGCTGCGAAGACTTTCCGTCTCCTCACGCTCACACACACCTCTCTCCGTGACATCTTTCACAGACGTGTGAGCATTATTCTGACAAGAAAACGAAAAGAGACACATTTGCACTGAGGGAAGGAGAACGCATGTCTTGGTGACCTCTGGGACTGAGACAAAGATAAAATGCTTCTGAAGAAACAATACGGAAGGAAAAGTCTGTCGAAGTCTATTTTTAGGCACCACTGGGATCTTTCGGCCTCAGAATTTCACGGCTCATGGATCTTTTATAATTTAATGAACGAGTGGCCTTCTGAGATTTATGGACAGCGGCTCATGGCCTCGGTCGCCACATGGCTTATTGATCCACATCATTTTGTTTGTTTATGGATCAGCAAAGAGCATTCCTATTCATTTTAATAGAGCAGGGTCTGGGTCACTGCACATTTGCATCCAGCACCTTTTAATCTAATATAAAGTCACCACCTGTATCATTTTATATATCAGTCTTAATTTAGTGAAGAGGAAGAATGACCCACAATGTGTGTGGAAGTAATGTCAAGCAGCGGGGTCCAAAATTAACACCTAACGCGTGGTAAATGGGCTTGTTGCGTGAATGAGTGTGTGAATTATATGCATTATAATATATTGTTTGCACTTATATGCATGCTCACACCCACACACGCACACACATATATATTTATGCAATATATCAACATTTTTATAGGTGATCATCGACTTTAAATCTGACTTTGAAAGGGGAGTGGGACTGGAAATGTAAGATAGATTCTAAGAAAGTCCATTTTTATTACCTTTTATTCAGGACCGATTCCCATTACTACATTAAGAGAGATAAAGAGTGCAGGAGGCTGGAAGTAATGATGATGGTAAGGAAAGGAAAGAATAAAAGATAGGAAAAGGAAAATAAAGGAAAGGAAAAAAAAGAAAAGATAGAGAAAGGAAAAAAAGAATAGAAAAGGAAAAGGAAAAAAAGAGAGAAAAGATAGGAAAGGAAAGGTCAAATATGGACAAAATCAAACATTGGGTTAGAAATGTAATTCAAAGATGTAACCCAATGGCTGGGTTTGTCCAGTATTTGACCAAAAATTGGGTTAAAACAACCCAGCATGTACATTAAGAGACATAAAGAGTCCAGGAGGCTGAAAGTAATGATGATGGAAAGGAAAGGAAAAGGAAATTCAGGAAAATAGAAAGGAAAAGGAAATTAAATGAAGAAAAGGAAAGAAAAGGAAAAGGAAAAGGAAAAGCAAATTCAGGAAAATAGAAAGGAAAAGGAAAAGGAAAAGGAAAAGGAAATGAAATTATAGAAAAGGAAAGGAAAGGAAAAGAAAATTCAGGAAAGGGAAGGAAAAGGAAATTCAGGAAAATAGAAAGGAAAAGAAAGGAAATGATAGAAAAGGAAAGAAAAGGAAATTCAGGAAAATAGAAAGGAAAAGGAAAAGGAAAGGAAATTATAGAAAAGCAAAGAAAAGGAAAGGAAAGAAAAGAAAATTCAGGAAAGGGAAGGAATAGAAAATGAAATGATAGGAAAAGGAAAGAAAATGAAAATAAAAGGAAAGGAAAGGAAGAAAGGGAAAGGAAATCCCAGCAAATGAAGCATGAGGTCAAAAACTATCCAACAGAAAATCAATGCCAAACAAAATGTGGATGTTGTATTTGTTTCTGATGTACTGTAAATGCAGATACTTTACTATCAATGGGATATAAGCTTAAAGACTGTGATCAGAAACCGATGTGCTTTCAAAAGATGGACATTGGCAACAAATTATATTCAACAGTATATTAATACCAAATCCAAATTCTTACTCCTCTCAAAAAGTATGTCTGCACAAAGCATGGATCTACTGTCATATATATATATATATATATATATATGTACATACATATATATATATATATATGTAGTCTCATTTTTATTCGTGCTTATCAAACAATTACATTATATTCAATTTATTCACTATGGCTCCTTCCCATGTATTATTCATAAAGTAATATCCACATTTGAAATTGAATTAGGTGAATATTCATGTAGTTCATGAGCATCTTCTCCTCCACCGTCTTGTTTGCACTCTCTTTACATTCCTTCTACAGGACCTGATGGTGAACTGAGTGCTTCAGCACACCGAGACGACAGAGACACTAATGAGATGAGATCAACTGAGATTGTGGCTAAATTGAGTTACAGCCTCAGTGGAAGATCTCGCCATCAACCCCCAACTCATACCCTGACCAGACTCAAACCAGTGCTCTTCTCGCCTCTGGGGATGTCCTGTTGGGAGTTCATTCGCAATTAAAATAATCACAGCCAATAATGTTTTAGTTCACGGTTCCTTGCTGGTGGAATAATCTTCCCAACACTATCTGGATAGCCAAATCCCAACCAGACCATTTTCAAGAAACAGCTTTAACTCATCTCTTCTGTGAGCACTTGACTGCAGCCTGCTAAATATACATATATATATATATATATATATATATATATATATATATATATATATATATATATAACTATGAAACGTTCCTCCCTATAGATGCCAATAAAGAACCTTTATTTAAGACTATGTGGGATTGCAGGAAGATGGAAAGGCTTCTAAATCAACAAGTCAACATCGGAGGGCAAACTCAAGCACAACCAATCGCTTTGGTTTATCAGTCACGTCATGAATCAAATGGCTAAATGAACCATTCAGCCTTGACCACAGAATAAGATGTCTGTGATTTACACACTAGCCAGGCGGTTCAGTCCAGTCAACAAAACCCAAGACGGACTCGTGCAATTTATGGCTTTGAATAAGAAACTAAAACTTGGCAAAGCCCATGACTGAAACTGAAGAAAACTGGCAGAATTGTTATTTCAGGCCACAAGGGTCTCCTCATGCGATTCACCTGAAGGGGACAGTGTGGACGGCAGTCTTCTCTGACCTGGAGCTTTGCTCTTGGGTCACTGGAAATCACCTGTCCACGTCGCGCGCTTTCTCGCTTAAACTAGCACAGACAGCACTTTTCTTTACTGCTGTCTCTTAACCATCAGAATCACCAAGGTGAAAGGTGAGATTGCATTTCTGAGAGTTTCGACCCCGTGCACAAAGGCAGTGTGATGAGCCGGGCAAAAGGGCCAGCTTTCAATTTATAGAAGTGGAGAAAGATGAGACGACTCATATCTCCGTGTGTAAAGGCTCACGGTCACTCAGAATTCAACGATAACTGTGAGGTTCACCTTTGCTCACCTCATAATTCTAGCAGAAAGAGAAATGTCATCATTTTCTCTCATCTCATCAATAGAGGGAACATTGTATGTTGTAATGTATCATGGGATTTTAGGCTATCGCTCTTGCAAACTTCACAGTCATGTGACGTCGGCAGTGTCTCAAGTCGGACAAAATTTGTAACCAGCATGCAATTTAATGGCTATAATGTAATGTGGGGTATAAAGGCATTTGTGAACCAAGATGACATTTGCACTTTCCCCAATGCTATGTTCTTATAATTATAAGAACATCTCTAAATTATCTACTTCCTCAATCACCGACCAACACAGATAACATCATCAGAAAACAAGGAAGAGACAACACAGCTCAAATTATTTTTGTCTGTCCTATGGTGGAAGGAATCGATTCACAATTAAATCAAAATGGACAATTGTTGTTGGTGTTTTTAGTTTTCTTTTTATATTGCAGTATTTATAATACATGATTTATCCATGCACATTATTTTTAATTAAAGGCATGTCAAGTCCCTCCCTAAATGTATTATTTTTCAAATAGTCGTTTCACTTGGATATACGTCACAATAGAAAAGAAAAGACGATCATAACTTTCATTTCATGGCGTCTGTAAGGCTCTACGCTTTAGGTAAAGTCATTAAAACATACGACCCAAAGGAATTTTCCATATTGATTTTTCACAGGCATTTACCCACATTGCATTACTACAATTTAGTTTGTAGGGACTGTCCAGAAACTTAACGAACTATGTATAAACACAACTGATTTACTTTACAGTGTAATAAAGAAAGAGTTAAGCCAAGCAAGGGCATTTCTTTGACAAAACAAAAAAGTGACAGTCCATCAAAACCTCAACAGGATTAAAAGACACTTTATCTCCAAACACTCACACACGCTGCAGAGACCTCATTAGACGGCCCTGCAGCATATGATATAGAAGATTATACGCTTTACATTTGCTCCTAATGAACGCACAGCAGAGCCGATGTTTCAAAAACCCTTTGTATCCTGAGCTTATTCTTGTGAAGTAACGGCCAGTGAGCTAAAAATAGATTTCCTCTAGTCTGGGATTCAAGGAGCCATGAATTCCTCCTCACAGCCTCTGAAAACGCAGTCCACGGACAATTAAAGAGGAAAGAACGGCTTTTTGTGGAAATACCAAAGGTTCCTGGGTCTTTCCAGGCAAAAAGATTTTCAAGGTTCGCTATTTAGCATTCTCGGCAGCCGTGTGTAGATTACGCTGGGAGTCCACAGTCTCCCCACAGGCTTCCAGCACTCACACATTAAAAAAAAAAGAAAAAAAATCAATAATTCCGCCCTCGCTCACAGACTCTCCTGGAGACCGCATACAGATTATATCCAGAGATAAGGGCGCAAATGAACGATTTGTGACACTTGAATGTGAATCAGTTGACAGATAATGTGCATGTAATTGGTTGTTTCAAAGGCTTTGTGCTGGAAAATAGCTCAGACGGTATTATTTGATGTCGGTTGAATGATAATGGCATTCGCCACATGAGTACCATCCTGGAACGTGTCAGATGTCTGCGATATACATATTCGACATGTGGATCGCCTAAAGGATATCAGACGGAGAGAAAACACTATCGTTAATCCTATTTTCGGATTATAAGCGTTTACTCAAACGTCTAAAGTCTGCCTCTTTTTTTTCCGATATTGGTTCTGGAACCAGTTTCATTTATCACCAAAGTAGATAAAGAAATCTCCATAGATTCTCTTCTTCTGTAAGGGATTTTGGACGTTTAACAACGATCCTTGAGTGGTAAATCAAATGCCCCACGTCGTCTCAAATGCCATTATGATTTAATTCCTCCGTCGTTTACCTTCTATTTGAGCCCATTCTCATCCCCAAGGCGTCATATAGGTGATGCTTTTGAAACTGCATCTACATCCGACGCACATGGCACCCTTTAGCCTTAATATGAGACGCAGATATATATTATGGGCCAGAAGGCGCCTCCTCAGTGGTATAACCCTAACACTACACCAGACCTAAACCTCCCCATAACGGAAGCATGTTATATTGACGGTAAAGGGAGCCATGCACAGTCAGATTTAGACAAAATGTCAAAACCATCACCTATATGACGCCCTAGGATGAGAGTGCATTGGGTATTTCTCTTAAAGGAGTAGTTCACTTTTGAAAAACTTTTGCTTATAGGTTTCATTCACTTTGATTATAATTCAATACATTTTGATGAACGAGTTCGGACAGGAGAGTCACGAACGTGCATCACAGTACAGAGCATTTGTGCTCATAAAACTTAATTTTTTTTTTAATTTTTAATGAGCGATTGTTTCACTTGATAAGACCCTTATTCATCGTCTGGAATCATTTAAAGCTCTTTGAACAGTTTGCACTGAAACAGTCTTTTGGACCTTGAACCGTTTGGTTCCCAGTATTGTCCATTATATGGAGAAAATCCTGGAATATTTTCATCAAAAACCTTAATTTCTTTTCGACTGAAGAAAGAAAAGACATCTTGGATGACATGGGGGTGAGTAAATTATCAGCAAAAGTTTTTTGAAAAGTGAACTACTACTTTAATTTATCAGTCTTTTTTTTTCTTATCATGCATTTCACCCATAAACTTTCATGACTTCTTTTTCTCCCCATCTAGCTTAATGCATTTCACACACCCTTTTTATAAAACGGAAATCCAACAACTGAAAGCTATTGTGGATCTTTGCCCATAAGAGGTGAAGATGTCAACTTCGCAGGCATGTTTTCCAATCAAACAGGTAAGGGTTTTGACAATAGCAGCCTGGTTTCTAAGTAGGGAAGAGAGGACTGGGCAGGATTGCGCTTGGGGCTTCATGAATCGAGGCAAGAGCCTCTAAAGACAGAAGAGCTTGCAGGCTGAAATTCAGCACTCATTTAAGTGGAGCTCTCCTGCTGGGATCTGAGAGCGCTCTTTGAGGAACTGTTGTAAGAGCTAACTCTTGTTCTACTTTAATGCTTCTCACAATTTTCCAAAGAAAATGAAAATAACAGCCTGTTATGAAGCAGCCCTTATCTGAATTGCAAGCTATCGTGGGTCTGATTCTTTATCGAACCACCAAGAGTAAAGGGTTATGAGGACAATTTGAAGATCTGACCGGCCATATTTATACTACATAAAGCATCCATACATCAAGATTTAAGCATTTTTTGCTGGAAATTAATTCATTTCTTTATATGGATATTTTAATAACCACTTTAAGGGATACTCCACCCAATGAATATTCTGTCATTTACTCAGTTGTTGCAAACCTGTATGAGTTTCTTTCTTCTGCTGAACAACAAAAGAAGATATTTTGAAGAATGATTGGAACCAAACAGTTGTTTGGCACCATTGACTTCCATATCAGAAAAAAAATAATAATAATATTACACTATAAAAAATATATTTTCATGATTTGTAATCACAACATATTTTCTTTTGTCAAATCAACTTAAAATAATTTGTGTAGTTCAGATAACATAACATTTTGAGTTTCTGATGATTAAATCAATCTCCTTCATTGTATTAACTCACTTTTTCAAGTTCAATCAACTTAAAATTAAGTTAACCAGTTTACTTCATTATTTTAAGTTAAACAAACAATATTTTTTTTTTTACAGTGTTCAATGGTGCCAAACGTTCTTCAAAATACCTTCTTTTGTGTTCAGCAGAAGAAAGAAACTCATACAGGTTTGCAACAAGCTTGAGGTGAGTAAATGATGACATATTTTTATTTTTTGGTGGAGTATCGCTTTAAAAATTAAATATGCTACTTTAACTTGAACACATTTCAATCTGATTTTTAAATGACTCTCAACAGCATGACCCCAAAATATTACATTTTGGCACTGTGACTTTATTTTGTACAACTTAAAAATCAAAACTGCTTGTCTTGCCCAGTTGCACATATTGACTTTAGCTGCGAACCCCAGGACGGCATCCTAGTTATGCCACTCAGTAAGAAGCCTTTGTTGATCCCGCTGAGCCAAAAAAATCCATCAGCCACTCTCAGACATTCACACTCGGGTTTCATGAAATACAAATGACATCTCCGCATGCCAGCAGACATAGAGCGTTACAAGAGCAGAGCACTCTCATTAAACGCTTGCCGTCTCTTTGCTCATTATTCACATCAGAGGAAAGCAGGGCTGTTCTCAGGACGCTTCGTGAGTTTTGTCATGTATGCTCTGAAACTTTATATATTGGGATAAGAGAAACTACTTCTTGCAAGTGAGTAATTACTACTTGGGGATTTTGTTTCAATAACAGGCTCAATGAACTTTGCATGAATTGTTTATAACATCATAAATTGAGTTTTTTGCTGAATACGACCACATATTTGGAATCATTAAGATATTTTAAATTTTGAAAGAAGTCTCTTATGCTCTCCAAAGGCCATTTGATCACAAACAGTAATATTTTTGAAATGCTTTAACTATATATATATATATATATATATATATATATATATATATATATATATATATATATATATATATATATATATATATATATATATATATAAACAGTTTTACTGAATTGTCAGCATCATTACTTCAGTGCTTCTGTATCACATGATCCTTCAGAAAATTAAAATATTAAGAAATGTTTTTAGAGTATAAGTAAATCAGCAATAAGATTTTTTTTTAAATATATAATGAGTGCCTCACTTAGAAACAAAATGACTGCCTTTGAAAAAAAAGTCATAGTTCCTCGACACATGATCATGAGACATGATATAATAATGCATATAATCAAAAGTGCGGATAAATTAGATGTTAAATGACTTTGAGATGTTAAATAATGTGAGCTCACAGTTAAGTGTATTTGTTTTTGCATAGATTTGTTTATTTGTCATATTCTTGTATGCGTCTCGTATGGTCATGCATATAAAGAATAATATATACTACATATATGTCATCATGTTCCTTCCTTCCTTCCTTCCTTCCTTCCTTCCTTCCTTCCTTCCTTCCTTCCTTCCTTCTGTTTCCTTTCCTTCTGTTTCCTTCCTTCTCCTTCCGTTTTCTTCCTTCCTTCCTTCCTTCCTTCCTTCCTTCCTTCCTTCCTTCCTTCCTTCCTTCCTTCCTTCCTTCCTTCTCCTTACCATTTTCTTCTTTCCTTCCTTCCTTCCTTCCTTCCTTCCTTCCTTCCGTTTCCTTCCTTCCCCTTCCATTTTCTTCCTTCCTTCCTTCCTTCTGTTTCCTTCCTTCTCCTTCCGTTTCCTTCCTTTCTTCCCTTCCTTCCTTCCTTCCTTCCCCTTCCATTTCTTCCTCCCTTCCTTCCGCTTTCCTTCCTTCCATTTTCTTCCTTGTCTTTCCATTTCTTTCCTTCTTCCATTTCCTTCCTTCTCCTTCAATTTCCTTCCTTCCTTCCATCCATTTTCTTCCCTTCTTCCATTTCCTTCCTTTTCCTTCCTTCCGTTTCCTTCCTTCATCTTCCATTTCCTTCCATCTCCTTTCTTGTCCTTCCTTCCTTCTGCTTCCTTCCTTCCTTCCTTCCTTCCTTCCTTCTCTTTCCATTTCTCTTCCATCCTTCTCCTTCCATTTCCTTCCTTCCTTCTATTTCCTTCCTTCTCTTCTCCTTTCGTTTTCCTTCCTTCCTTCCTTCCTTCCTTCCTTCCTTCCTTCCTTCCTTCCTTCCTTCCTTCCTTCCTTCCTTGTAAAAATATTATTCAATATTGATAATAATAATAATAACGCTAATAACAATAAAAGTGTTTCTTGAGCAGCAAATCTGCATATTACAATGATTCTTGAAGGATCATATGATGCTGAAGACTGGAGTAAAGATAACGAAGCATCACACGGATACATATAATTTATATATATATATATATGTATGTATGTATGTATGTATGTATGTATGTATATATATATATATATAAGAAAAATCTATTTTAAATTGTAATAATATTTCACATTATTTACTAGTTTAAAAAAACACTTGTATATGTGACACATCAAAAAGTGATCTGCTTACAGGCAAAGATCATTTTCATACGCAGCCGTTACTCGTTGCAGATTTTCTATATCAATGCAGCCTCCTGTATACCTGACACACACGCACGCTTCCACAAACGCTGATTTGTGGGCCGGCTACAGTAGGTGATACTGGCCTTGTGCCAGCGATGCAGTCTCCCTCCAGCCTGCTGAAGAGTTGCTCTGCTAGTGTGAGTGATCACTGACTGCAGGCGCGCTACAGGACAACACACAGGGTCCAACACTCGTCCACTCACACGTGCCAATGAAACATCAGCGGCCACTGATGTGTTCGAACAATAGGTTTTGTGAAGGAAAAGGTTTGTTAGTGCCTCTAACAGTGTGTGTCCATTGAAGCAGAGTGAGGAAAGCATGAGCAGCCGTTTCCAATTCGTTCTCTATGGGAGATGAGCTCCAGGCTTGTGGAGGGATTGTGGGATTGACAGTGAAGTGGAGCAAGCCGTGAGTGCATCAAAGTTGTGGATGCAAAAGGTAAGGTGAGGTAATTGCAGGCGGTAACCAATAGTTGCAAGCCAAGATTACAACGTCTTATAATCTGCTGCCAAAAGTGCATTAGCTATGCATAAATAGTTAAATAATCCTACATATTACTTCATTTACTTTTAGATATGTGCTATATGTACACACACCTGATTGATCCCAAGCAGACCTAGATTCGAAATAAGAAAGAGGGAACAGGATGTTCACGCAACAGGCTGACACGCCACATGCTGTAGCCTTGACAACACAGCTAACTTCACAGATGCTCATGGTTGGCAGGGTGACCTCCAGCCCTTCATCAAGGCAACAGAGAAAATGACATGTACAAAGTATAATTGTACATGAGTACTAAAAATAACTGACTTACCGACGAAACAATTATACCAGAGCTCACATTTTAGCTGGGGCTTTAATTACTGCTGTTGTGCTGAAGTTCAGCAGTCGCACGGTGGATATTTTATGTTAAATTAGCCAGATATATTACTTTTTAACAGAGTCATCATTGGATGACAACAGTTATAACAAAAGGGCAAAGTTAAAATTGGAAGCAGATCTATATATGGTTTCCGGTTTAGCAAGGCTCTGGGTGTTCCCTGTTGAATTTATCTTAGCTTAATTCAGTCACTTTTTTTCAACAAAGGTGACAAGAGGTCACATGATCATGTAATTTAATGAGAAAAACTTCCACATTTTTAGAGGAGTTGAGATGTAAGATATGGTCTAGCAACACCTAGGGATACTGAAGCAAGATTATGCACAGGACATCTCCACAAGCCGAAGCATGTATTGATGAAATTCAATTGAAAGAGTCCTTTTTGAAGCTGAAGAATGAAAGGAGAGAGGAAAAACAGTGTGGGAACTCAGAGGTTGCTTGAAAACAAAAGAGGAGAAGGTAAAGGGAGAAGGAATGAAGAGGACACACAGAACTGCGAAGGAAGGATTCATGTTAAAGAGCCCCTATCATAGCATTTGAAATGTTCCTATTTTTGTTTTAGGAGTTCCCAAAAAGAGTTTAACATGCATGCAAGGACTCCCAAATGATTCGTACAACGACTCATTTTTCCAAACCACTCCTATGCATGACGCTAATCGCGGTGATTGGTTTAGATGACAGACCCAGTCAGTTATTGTTTGTTAGCATAACGCATAAACATATTGATAAAGCACTGCAGTACTACAAGACGCTCTATTCTTTATGACAATTCCAATAACAGCGACAAACATTTCACACATTTCACATAGTGTCAGATGGAGATATGCTTCTGTCTATCTGTATATGTGTGGAAAATTACTGTTTATATATTTCTTAGCCAATGAGAATCATTCAACGTGTAAGCAATGACGTAGCTTACCTTGAAAATGGTATAACTGCTGTGATCTTTGTAACTGTAAGGAGGCGGCCTACGAGACTCCTGGGCGAGTCTTGGAGCTGACTTCTGTTGATGAAACACTATATTCAGTAAAACTTAAGTAATAAGTAAGTAATGAGTGAGTGAGTGAGTGAGTGAGTGAGTGAGTGAGTGAGTGAGTGAGGAAAAAAGGAACATAAGGAAGGAAGGAAAGGAAACAGAAAGAAGGAAGGAAAGAAGAAAAGGAAACAGGAGGAAGGAAGGAAAGGGAAAAGGAAACTGAAGGAAGAAAGGAAGGAAGAGGAAACAGGAAGGAAGGAAGGAAGGAGAGGAAGGAAGGAGAAAGGAAACAGAAAGAAAGGAAAGAAAGAAGGAAAGGAAACAGAAGGAAGGAAGGAAGGAATGAATGAAGGAAGGAAGGAAGGAAGGAAGGAAAGGGAAGGAAGAGGGAAAGGAAACAGAAGGAAGAGGAAACAGAAGGAAGGAAGGAAGGAAGGAAGGAGAAAAGGAAACAGAAAGAAGGAAGGAGAAGAAGGAAAGGAAACAGAAGGAATGAATGAATGAATGAATGAAGGAAGGAAGGAAGGAAGGAAGGAAGGAAGGAAGGAAGGAAGGAAGGGGAAAGGAAACAGGTGGAAGCAAGGGTAAAATGAAACAGAAATAGGAAGTACAGAAGGAAAAAAGGAAACAGAAGGAATAGAGGAAGGAGGGAATGAAGGAAGGAAGGAAGGAGAAGGAGGGAAAGGAAACAGAAGTAGGAAAGTACGGAAGGAAGGAAGGAAAGAAGGAAGGAAGGAAGGAAGGAAGGGGAAAAGGAAACAGGTGGAAGGAAGGAAGGAAGGAAGGAAGGGGTAAAGGAAACAGAAGGAATGAAGGAGGGAAAATTATGAACATGGTAAAAGAAAGAAGGAAGGAAGAGGTCAAGGAGAAGAAATTGAGATGGAAGGGGAAAATAGAGAAATAAAGGAAAGGAAAGAAAGTGAGATGCAAGGGGAAAATAGAGAAGTGAAGGAAAAGTAAAAAAGGCAAACAGATAGGAGGAAGGAAAGGAAACTGAACAAAGAAAATAAAGAAAGGGAAAAGAAAATGAAAGGAAAAAAGGAAGTAGATACGGAAAAGTGAGAAAGGGAAAAAGAAACAGAAGAAGAAAGGAAAGGAAAGGGAAGGAAAGGCAAGGAAAAGGAAAGAAAGGACAAAGTGGCCGGGAGGTGGTGTTCGCTGCTGGATAGCAGTTAGAGAGAGAAATGATGTTAAAATAAGAGAGAACAGAGACTGTGTTATTTCCCCTCTCTAAGTCCTGATACACACACACACACTCACACACACTCCTCCAGCCCAGAGAAGCATTACGCCCCTGCATTACCACTGCAATGTCAATGAGGACTATACATCATTGACTGTATGAATGGATTTGTTTTTGCATAGGTCCTGCAAGAAGCTATTTAAAGGCAGATCCCAGCATTCATTTGTTTCGCAAACCTCAGCCCAATTCAAGCACATAAAGCAAAAGTCTTAAAATAGCTTCAGCCACAAGGCAGTAACTTCAGGCTTTTTTCCACATGTATATATTTTTCAAGAAAGCACCATTTTTTAGCACCACTATATTTCATATTTAGCATTAACGATTTCAATCGAAACCCTATAACCCAAGTATTACACAACATGAGAATGAAAATGTGACTTGTCAACAAGCTGAAATAAGCATTTTCTTTTTTAACATTAAGTAATTTCTTTTTCTTCAAAAATGCATTTTTTTTATTGTCAAAGTTTTAGTTAATAATAACAGCCCTGTTATCAATATCATCTAATATTCATGGAAATATCCCATTTGTTGTGTGTATGATAACTTGTTTATTCATACTGAAAAAAAAAACTAATATATTTATTAAATCTATTTAATTAAATTAATGAAAAACCCTGGCAACCACCAACGCTATCTAACGACTAGTTTGTACAAATTTGTACAAGTGAGTAAAAGGTTGCAAAATTCTTCGTTTAATAAAAAATTTTTTTACAAAAAAATGTCTAGACCTCAGTGATAGTTAGGGTTTAGGGTCAGAGGTAGGTCGTTCTGTACAAATTCATACGAATTGGGCAACTCTAAAATATGTACTGATTTAGCAAAGATTTTACAAATTCCGTGAAGTTATATGAATTCATAAGAACCTCATACAATACATACAAATTGCTATGAGATTGTGTTACCACCCACAATATCGTGGCAGTAACTTCTGCAGAGACTTCCTTCCTTCTCCTTCTGTTTTCTTCCTTCCCTTCCTTCCTTCCTTCCTTCCGTTCTTCCTTCCGTGTTCCTTCCTTCCTTCCTTCCTTCCTCCTTCCTTTCTTCTTCCTTCCTTCCTTCCTTCCTTCCTTCCTTCCTTCCTTCCTTCCTTTCCTTCCTTCCTTCCTTCCTTCCTTCCTTCCTTCCTTCCTTCCTTCCTTCCTTCCTTCCTTCCCTGTTTTCTTCCTTCCTTCCTTCCTTCCTTCCTTCCTTCCTTCCTTCCTTCCTTCCTTCCTTCCTTCCTTCCTTCCGTCCTTCCTTCCTTCCTTCCTTCTCTTCCTTCCTTCCTTCCTTCCGTTTCCTTCCTTCCTTCCTTCCTTCCTTCGTTTCTTCCTTCCTTCCTTTCTTCCCTTCTTCCTTCCCTTCCGTTTCCTTCCTTCTCCTTCTGTTTTCTTCCTTCCTTCCTTCCTTCCTTCCTTCCTTCCTTCCTTCCTTCCTTCTCCTTCCGTTTTCTTCCTTCCTTCCTTCCTTCCTTCCTTCCTTCCTTCCTTCCTTCCTTCCTTCCGTTTCCTTCCTTCCTTCCGTTTCTCTTCCTTCTCCTTCCTTCCTTCCTTCCTTCCTTCCTTCCTTCTCTTCCTTCCTTCCTTCCTTCCTTCCTTCCTTCCTTCCTTCCTTCTCTTTCCATTTCTTTCCTTCTTCCATTTCCTTCCTTCTCCTTCATTTTCCTTCCTCCCTTCCATCCATTTTCTTCCTTATCTTTCCATTTGCTTCCTTCTTCCTTCCACTCTTCCTTCCCTTCTCCTTCTGTTTGGAAGGAGAAGGAAGGAACTTCTGCAGAGGCAAGCACCTGTATAGGGACTGTTGTCTACAATCCACAAGCACTAAAAGGTAAATTTCTGCCTTTTATCGGACAAGGACCCAAATTAGACATTTCATGATTCTATTCTACTACATATATGACCCACGTTTCAATACATATTCATATCTCCACGGTGGAATTACCCTTTAAATGACTACAGAAGTGATAGAGGAGATAGTATATACAGTGGACAGACAGACACAAAGCAATAGAGACAGAAAGAGAAAGATAGTTTTGCCCTGCGCTGTATGCAGCACCTCTAGGTGAGCGCACACATGGCCACGCGTGGGCAGGGACTGGCCAGAAACAAGGCACAGACTGACTAGTAAAAATAGCTGCCCTCCCTGGCCTCTCTTTCTTCTGCCTCCAGCACTTCCACTAATATTAGTAAATACACAGAGCTTCACGGCCAGAGCAAACACACAGCACACTAACTCGTGCCTGGGCTCGGCTCACACACAGCCGTCATCTCCTGCCTTTAACAAGGCCTCTGCTGAATCTCCTCATGCCGTAATGAGCAAATAGCAGAGACTGAGATATGGACAGAAAGAACACTTTGATTTATGTATGTGAACATAAATGTTTGCATTGAACGTTTCAGTGTGATTCACCTTGTTAGCAGCCGTGCTGCTCCCATGTGACACAATCCTCGAGCTCGCGGTGTTATTATAGATCAGTTCACCTGGGAATGTCAATTCTATTGTCATTTACTCATCTAAACCTTGACAGTATGGAACACTAAAGATGTAGCAGAAAGTTCACAGCTCTTTTCCATACAACGAATAGTGAACATCAGCTGTTATGCCAAAAAGAACCATAAATGTCTTATAAAAATAGCTATTTTGAATCTAAGGATTTTGGATCAAAAGTTGACGCAGGAGACACACTCCTGTTTACACCTTGTGTTTTAATCCATCTATTTAGTCCACTTTCAAACACTTCTCTCGTTTCTTCGAGCAGAGGGTCTATGTGGGGATAAATGCATGGGATTTTTCAGATCTTTCTTTACAGTGATAGCAGGAAAATAATAATTGGTTATTACTTGCAGATGACTACATCACCCGAGGAAACTGCCACCATTTCCCCAGAATTTATCCCATATGTGGCTTCTGAGCTCAGATATTTCTCCATCACATGGGGTTTAAAATATTGGATCAGTGAAGAAACTGTGCTCCTCACTCTGGATATTGCAACATGCACTGAAAGTGAAATTTAATAGAACAAAATAACATCATTTCATAGGCACATTTTGTAATGACTGCGAAGAAAGCAACGTAAGCGTGGCTGATCCACATCTTTTGTTTGAATCTCCAGCCATTTTCATGAATATATTATTCAAATTCCACTGAATAGCTGTGACTATATTCCAGAGCTGTTTCTTGAGAGACTCTTATGTAAAGGCTGAATCAAAGCTGAAATGTGCTTGTGTTTCCTATGAAAGGCCATAGATCATCAATATCAAATGGTAAACGTTAACCTGTCAGAAAGCATTTGCTGTTATCCAGGGTGGGTATGGGGGATTTATAGTTGTGCATGATGGCAAAAGAAATCACTCCCATGTCTTTTTTCACCTTGCAGCAACAGAAGGCTATAAAGTGAGCCAGGCTCCAGAACACACGCACCATTCCGTCTGGGCCAGATAAGACTCTCTCAAATTGAATTGTCAAAGAGAGACAATATTTCAATAAAACTACAAGACAAGAGGAAACCATGAAATAGCATATTGCAGTCATATTCATAGTAGACTGTGTAGTAAATTATCTCTAAAGAAATATTAAGAATCAATAACTTAACTTGAATTTGGATCAGTTAATAGAATTAACGTCATGTAGTCAAATTAATATTAAATCAATCCATCGGTTCCTCCCGCGTGAACATTCGGTATTATTTGTTCATTAGTAGTAGTTCACTTTAAAAAAAAGAAAAAGCTGTCATCCAAGATCTCCATGTCATTCAGTCAAAAAGAAATTAAGGTTTTTGATTAAAACATTAAAACAGCATTTTTCTCCATATAATGGACTTCAGTGGGAACCAAACGGTTCAAGGTCCAAAAGACAGTGTAAACTACAAACTGTTCAAAGGGATTTAAACGATTCTAGATGATGAATAAGAGTCTTATCAAGTGAAACGATCACTCATTTAATAAATACCAAAGTTTAAGTTTTATAAGCTCAAATGCTCGCCTTGCTCTGTTCTGTGACGCACGTTTGTGACTGAAAATGAACAAATTTTTTCCTGAGTCATTTGGTTCATTCAACGAACGAAACAAACGAATTGACTCTGAAAACGATTTGTTCATTTTAGAACTAGGCCTAATCTTTTTATTAATGCAATATTAACAAACAGAACAAATCAAGACATACAAACAGTAAACAATCAAACAAAACAAGGAGACATTATGATACCAAATACAGAACTAATCTTTGACCGCTTTTAGTTCAAATCTCCCGGAATCTAGAGCGAGCGAGGTAGCGTGCGTACAGAGAGCGAGAAAACCCTTGCGCATGCGCAGTAAAAGTATAACCTGTGGGGAAAAGGCGTTTTAAACCTTATTTTGGGGCAAAGTCATCAAACTTTTTCAGCGATTTTTATTATATTTTATTACTGTTTCTATACAAGCAGTTTTTATGTCCCGGTGACCAGTGAATGCAGTTCTGAGTCTCTGCCAATTATGCAGGGATGTAATGGAGGCTAAGCGCATGTAAACACCGTTTACGCACCTCCCATATTCGCGAAATAGCGTCGTCGACCCACCTCCAAAGTGCGTTTATCCACCTCTAAATGTCATGTAGTTCCTAAGACATTTTAAATTAAGCTTATGTCGTTTTAGTTTCATATTGTTCATTATTAGTTTCATAGGTTGTTGAACCTAAGACGAACTCTTTCATATTGCGCCCATCACTGTCTGTTGTTGACTAAGTTAATGTTATATGTTGACGACTGCTCGCAGCCTCTCGAGCAGAATTCTACACGAGCGCAGGACACACTCACACACACTCAGTTAACAACATACTGCCTATAAAATCTAAATGTGGAGTTTTTATATGTTTAACATATGTCAAGCCTTATTTATTTTTCCTGAACACCATCACAAGTGAAAATGTGACATTGATTTCCTACAACAGTTCAATAAACAGTTAAAATTAAATCACTTACATTTTAGATGCAATATTGTTTTTGTTCTGTTTCAGCAGCGAAAATAGTTCCAAACAAAAATCACAGCAGAACCACGGCGCATTCTCACAGGAACACTCAACTTGTTTTCATTACTGAATGATTCAGCCGTTTGAACGAATCGTTTGAATGAATGAATCAATGACTCACTCATTAAGACGGTCGCCTGCCGCCACCTACTGGTGGTTTAGTGTTAAATGTTTAAAAGTAGTATCATTCTTTCCAACTTTTCTTATAAATAAATTTAAATCAATTTCATAACATTATTTTATGCAATTGTAATTTTTCAGTGTAAATGATAGCCCTAGGGTAACAGCACTATAGTGTCTTATTAGAATTTATTGATCAAATTTAGGAATTTAAAATGAAAGATGAAGCATACATTTAATTATATTGGGGGAGGGGATGCCCTTTAAAGGTGCAGATATTATTAATATGGTGATTTAAATATCAAAGCTGATTGAACACTGATGAGAATATTGTTTCAGAATAAATTTACAGACACAAAATAAAAATAAAAAATCCGGACAAGCAACTTTTTTACTGCGGACAAGTGAATGGCAGATTTACTTGAGCGTATGAAAAGGCTTGATGTCGAGCCCTCCCTATAGCAATGTTATCAGGAGATACACATACACCGGTAGGCAGTGGCCCACCTTACCTGGTAGACCACGTCATGTGTCCCACCACGAGACTTAATAGTTTGCCCACCTCTTTTTACCACTACACCTCTGGATAGGAGCCTGGTCTTGTTAGTCTGAAATAGCTTCTAGACTTGCCTAAAAGGACTTTGATTGAACTGAGAAATGAACGCCACATGGAATCAAGACATCTAAACAAACCAAAACAGGACATGATGTCAAGATTTAACCCTAAAAAGCACAGAATACTCAAGCATACCTGTTTTGTTTCTTGTCATAGGAGCAATGTTCCCCAGTTCCTTAACAGCAGATCTTCGTGTGTGTGACGGAGGAATTCCTGACACTGTATTGACTACTTTACACATTTCATAAGCTCTCATCTGGTCAAAAGTAAAGCTGTTTTGTGTGAACGCTAAATGAACCAGGACTAAATGCATCATTTTCCTCTTTGGTTCGAACCAAAAGAACCAAGAGAACCAAACTACAAGTGTGAACACAACCTGAATTTGTGACTGAAGCACTAAAAGCTATTAAATAATTCTCATAGGGGTTCAAGATTTGACTACTTTGAGACTTCTATAGATAATCCATAATCCTATAGATTCAGTAATTGGATTTTTTTTTCCTCTTGAAAATTGGTTTCTGGTTTGACTGACTTGTAAGGAGTAAGGAGGAAATGAGAGGTCACTTGAGGATAGAACAGGTAAACTGTGTCTCTAACGTAAAATAATCTGATATTTCTTTACAGGTGAGTAATAGGGTGGAATTAATAAATGACAGTTTTGGAGTGGCCATTGACTAATGAAACCAAACACAGCAATGGTTAGACGTCTTTTTTTCTTCTGTACTTAAGTGTCAATTATTGCATGTTGCCAGCAGGGATGGGCTAAAGGGGCTAACAACACTTTAAAATAACACCTCTTGACCCAAATAGGTTACATAAATAACCACATGGACACCAAATCCACTGTGCTTCATGACCGCAATCTTATTACATCTTCACCATGAAGTCTGAAATTCAGTTGCCCAGGACACAAAACGAGAGAGAGAGAGAGAGTAAAACATTAAACATAAGAAGGTTTGTTGAAATATTTGCATGCATGTTTCAATTGATGTTTTAAAGTTAAACATGTGCAATATGATCAGATTTACAGAACGCCAGTAAAGTTACAAATAAAAAGTTGGTTAGACTTTATTTCATAGTCCACTTCAAAAATTACTAAAGTAGCTTAACTGCAACTATATGTCAGTTAACTACATTAATTTGCAAGTACTTGTGAGCTAACTCACAGACTGTTAGGTTAGGATTCGGGTTAGAAGTAGAGTTGACATGTTACTTACAGCCAGTTGAATGACTGCTTTGAGGACCATCACAAAAAAAAAAGTTAGCAGATATTAACTAGACAGACATTTAATACTCTAACGAGAGTTATTTGGCATGTAGTTGTAAAGTTACTTATAGTTAGTAGAATATTTTTTAAGTTGACTAATGAAAGTGTTACCAAAGGCATAATATACAGCATGCACACCTGTGCATGTACATTAAATACTAAAGAAATTGCTATATGTGGCTTATTGCTGAAATATTTCATGCATGTGATGCATTGTCACACTGTACCTCATCTTCTTAAAAAACACCTCAGCCTCTCTTTCCTTGGTTGCCATGACAGCTTATTCTCTGAAGGCATTTCGCTTTAATTAGAGAAAGAACCTCGGCCAGGGTGCGAGACGTCTCTTCCTGCATATCTTAAACACATCAATGAGGAATGGCTCAGGGAACCGTGTGATTATCTTGGACGGTATCTAATTGCACATGATTATATTTTCTGCATAATGGCTGTCTTATCAAATGACCTAGAATCAAAGGTGCAAGTATTGAAGTGAAGTACCTAGTCCATTTCACACAACTGATAGAGAAATCAGGCTCTGATGAGGGAGAATGAAAACGGTAATGATTGGGAATCACAGGGAAGACAATGACGTGAATCGAGATGAGACAGAACGATTGAACAGAACAGTCTGGTTAGATGGTGGAAAACTAAAATGAAAACATGAAATTTAAACAGGTGAAGACTGTTCCTTTAATAGAAGGAGGGACGAAGAGTATTAGACAATTAGGGAAACCCTAACATGACAAACAGACTTTTTTCAAACTTACATGCATTAGTATTCACACCTAAGACTCAAATATATCAACATTGTCATATCCATTACCAACCCAAACACTCTCAGAGTTCATGACAGATATATAATGGTTCCATGAAGAACTTTTAAAGGGATAGTTCACCCTAAAATGAAAATTTGGTCAATATTTACTCCCTTTCAGTTGCTCTAAACCTGCATGAAAGTCATTCTTCTGCTGAACATAAAGGAAGATCAGTTGTGAAGTTGGTAACTAAACAGTTGCTGGCCCCCATTGACTTTCTGTAATATAGGGCAAAAACCCCCAAAGAAAACACCTTGAAGTCAATAGGAAGCAGTTACCCACATTCTTCAAAATATCATTCTTTTGTGTTCAGCAACAATTTGAGGGTGAGCGAATTATTACAGAATTGTATTTTTTGGGTGAACTATCCCTTGGAACCTCTTCCACAAAAGGTACTTTACAGAATTAAAATATTATTTACGCTAAAATGGTTATTTTAGGCACTGTTCCCTGAAAGGTTCTTTGAGTAACCAAAATTTGTCCTTGACATCACTTCAAAAAACAACTTTTGTAACCTTGATTTTTAAGAGTGTGTATGGAATGAGTTGTCAACATTCAGAAAAAATAAAAACGACATTCTGCATTGTTGGACAACAAAGGGCTTAAATAAAACATGCTCAAAAGTAAGGATGAACATGAATTCCGGCGCAAAATGAACCTTTGATCTAATCACATTGGTACTTTGTCAACCGTTCTCTGAGATTGGTTTTCATGATAATCGAATGAAAAGAGTTTATCTCTAAAAACGGTTTAGATTATAATTCTAGTATATGGGCATATGATAGTACAAATAAATTGCTAGTTAATACCACTAACAAGGCTCAAAATAGCCACACACTAACACAGTAACATAATGATGGTCCATACATGCAAAACGAAGCATTGAGAACTTTGTAAGTGTTCTGAAAGGTTCATCTTTTGGAAACAGCCTGACAATTGAGAACGACGAACGCCGTGCCAAAGGAGCTATGCTTATTTCCAGTTTTCAAA